>CAJHNH020008537.1:238058-352864 GCA_905116865.2 Candidula unifasciata
TTCTGGGTTTTGCCATGTGTGATTAGGTAGGCAGCCATGATATGACTCTTTAGTCCACAGTGTTAATAATTTCGCCTCACAAATGCTAAAAACAATGGGCAGTGAACCCATGTGAATTTCTCCCAAAAAATCCTTTTAACAAAAAGCTATTTTGCACAGATAACTAGTAAATTGGGCTACCCTCCGAATAACGGTCCTAAATTATCGAGGCAGAAAATATGCCCTAACAAGGCCTCAGTCACGTGTCAATTGCGCACTTCGGTCGACTGCTGCCACCTCGGAGAGTATCCCCCACGCCGCTCATGCCGCGTGGATTGGGCTAAACTAGATGGCTGGGACTCACAAGCAGCAGCTACCGCATCTCCTGCAGCTTTTAGTTTAGCCCTAATCCACGTGGCATGAGCGGCATGGGGGATACTCTCGGAGGTGGTGGCAGTCGCCGGAAGTGAGCAATTGACACGTGACTGAGGCCCTGTTAGGGTATATTTTCTACCTCGATAATTTAGGGCCATTATTCAGAGGATAGCCATAAATTGAAAATTTTTTTTTTATTGATCTCCATTTTTAAAATGTTTGTTTCAAAACATATATAGATATACTTCTTCTTCGCGTTCGGTTTCGTATGCTCAGAACAAAGTCTTGTTAACCAACATAGGACTGGTACTATTAACCACACGACGCTGATGAATATGTTGAGAGGGGAATCTGAGCACCTATGGATGTTTCCGGAGTGCTGTGAAGATAATCTAACTCTTAACTCACAACATGAGTCATGTCTTACATCAATTCACCACCACGTGGTGCAGAGCCGGGCCAGTCTATCTGCCTGCTCATTTCCCGACACACCAGCATGACCTGGAGAAAATATCTAAAGGATGCTAACTACCCGGGACCTCTGAAGTGATGCTTGCCACTCTGCACTAAGCATGTCTGTCTTCACCTTTCTCAACATGCTCTGTAAGTCAGTTACAATCACGGCATGTGTGTGCAGCTGATTCACAAGTAAGGAAGTAGCAATCAGCAAACAAGAACAGTGAGACATTAAATGGAAGGTGTTGTCCAAGGTCTAAAACAAATATGCTTTACAAAGAATGATCAGATTTAAAAGGAAACCTCTCTAAATGCTGAATTAATATATTTACATCTGGCTGTGCATATAAAGAGTCATTTCAAAAGAGTCTCATGCAGTTGGAGGTGGGGGAGGGGTTACGTCTCAAAAAGGCAAGATATAGGGTAATTACATGAATTATTTAATGCCAACAACTGCTGACAATATTAACTGTGAATTCAAAAAATACTAGTGTTCAGTGCATTTTGACATTGTACTGTCCTTGCCAATCAATCAGTTTATGGTGTGCTATCTCCAGATGTAATATTGGCTGCAATAAATCTGCAAAGCCCTGTACCTACCCTGGCCGCACACTGGCAGACTGCTGTTTAACGGTCAAGAACATCTGTATGTCTGGCCTAGTATCGTGGATGGCAGTCGGATGTTTTAGCAATTTATTTGTTTCTAGAAATAGTTGGCTATTGCATTTTCTCCCATATCTGGACTGAAAGTAAGTAGTTACGCTGCCCAGCTTCTGAGCTGAGTGCATGGTGCCACACTATGAGCTGCAGATTTTATTATGTTGGGTCCTCTCGCGATTAATTGTATATGCAACCGCAGTTCTGTTATAATTACTGCTTCCATAAATAATGAAATGCAATTCTAGTGGTGGACTGTTTGTGTTGGCACTTCAGATGACTGTATAATACAACAGTCTGCATAAAATATGTCAGATTTGTAAAACAGATGTACACGGAACACTCAGGTTCTGAACTGTTGCCTGATGGGCAGCAGTGGCTATTGTCATTCCGTGTTGATCTAGAAGCTCTTCAATGTCATCAGTCCATCTCTTCTAGTTCAACCTCTTGCTTTCACACCAAATTTTTCAATGTGTAGTATTTGCGTTCATAGTTGTTATGGCTGCTGCATTCTTCTAGACAACCAAACCATTTTGTCTTCTGCTTCTCAGTCAATTTGCTCCATGGTGTTGTTCCCACAGTCTGTCTGATAATATCATTTCTAACTTTGTCTCGGATGGTCAGTTGGCGGCTTTTCTCAGGTATCTCATTTTTCAGATCTTCATTTTATTTAAGTTAGCCTTTGATACGGTCCAAGTCTGGCACTGGTAGCACAATGTTTGTATGACTGCTGTTTATAATCTGTTTCTTGATGCTCATACTTATGTATAAGTGCCACAGAACACCATACAGTAGTATTGAATATACATACACATAATTTGTTTAAATGTTGCTGTTAATTTCAAGACGTAATTTTTCCCGTCCTGTTGAATATTTTTGTGGCTGCTCCTGTTCTAATTTTTATTTCTATTTAGCTGTTTACATTATTTGTTGTTACATATCCGAGACAGAAGACAAATATGTCTTATTTTATTATATCCCACTTTACTTTGGTGGCCTCTCCTTAGTTTCATAATTCTCTCCTAAGTTTCGTAATATTTTTGTGGTTGTTGTTGTTGTGTGTATATCTAATCAACATTTACATCATTCCAATTACAGCACTTGTCAGTTTTAACAGGGGCTGCCCAGTTGCTGAGGAGCAAGATTCTATCCGTAATGACACAGCTTCATTGACAAGAAGCAGTTTGAAAAAGAAAGATTGTCGTTTGGTAACAGCTATGGTTTTAGACAATACAATCCAAATATTCTACATCCAAAAGAAATATTATTCATACGCTATACATCGGTACACTGTAACATGTTATAGTATGGGTATTAATATATTTAAAAATATTGTATTATTTTAAGTGTATAATTTTGTAGCCTTAATTGGAATTGTAATGGTTTGGCCTTCACTGCATGTCAAGTTTATTATGTGTTATAGTAGATAGAAACTTCGGCCTCATCTGTGTTTGGAACAAAATATTCATAGATGAGAATAGATATTTCAGCCTCACACAGCTGAACTTATTGATTTGTCACTGTAAAATATAATAGAAACTTTATTTGCATCTTTGTTTGGAACAAAGAATTCATAGATGAGAATAGAGTAATATGTCTTATCTTAACTTTGACATTATGATTTGCTAGAGTAGATCAGAATAGCAGTTTAGTCCCAGCTGTGTTTGGAACAAAGAGTTCATAGATGAGAATAGAGTTGTTGACTCATCTATATTTCTAGATTATAATTTGTTAGTACAGATAAGAATAGAAATGCAGCCCCATGTATGTTTGGAAGAGAGGATTCATTAAAAAAAACACAGAGATTTTAGCCTGATCTACAATTAGACAATGTCCGTGTTTGAACACTTGCCAACACTAGGACTGGACTCTGTAGTGGCTTCCTTGGGAGATGCCCTTACAGCTTTTCCTCCAACACAGTACTTGCTGGTGTTGGTCAGAATCTGCACGGAGTTCCTCCTGGACAGGGTAGTGCTAGTCATCTTGTCCTTTCTGCTGGGGGCGGTGCTTGTGCTCGTCACTGAGGCGTTCATCTTCTGGAGCTACTTCAACAAGGCTCCCATCTTGCCACCTCCAAAGTGTGATGATGTTCCCACTCAGCTGCCAGAGGTCAGTGTTTGTTTAATTTTGATGTGTCTATTTTTTTTTTTGCAGATAAATTTTGTTCTGTCTTTTACATTTCTTTTACACGTTCTGTCTTTTGTTCTGCCCTTTGAACCGTTGTGACCTATAAAAAAAATTAAAAAAAACCAAGGCTCTTATAATTTCTAATTTTTTGATATTCCTGAAAAAACCTTAAAGAAACAGTCATTTTTACATGTCTCACAAAAATATTTAACAAAATAAATTTATTGTGCAAAACAAGAAAAAAGGCTATACACAGTAAGGGGAGTAGTACACGAGAATGAATGCAGCGTAGAATCAGCTAGCTGACATCTCTTGGGGACTGTCAACTAATTGTAGCCTAACACTCGACCTCATGACCCAGTTGCTCAGTTAACACTGTAGCTATAGGGGAACATATGACATAGATTTTACTAGAAATAAAGCTATTTAAAAAAAAAGGGAATACCATAAGTGCTATTTTTAGTAAATTTTGTCATCCCCGTCAGGGCAAACGTTTGTGCATATGCAGCTGCAATTAATTCTGTTTGGCATACGCCTAAAGAATATGCCTCTGTTTAAGTCAGGAAAGGGGATGGTACCAACTGTGTGTGTCTTTTTTGTGGCTGCTAGAGGCAAAAGGTCGGCTCTGTTGCTAAGTCGATGCGAACGCTTCGTAATGCTGGGGTGCTGGGTACGACCCCAGCTGCAGGCCATGCGCCTTGCGTTGGTTTCAACAGTGGTATCAAGGGGCCGACCATCCAGAAAGCAATGGCAAACTACTGGACGTAAATTTGCCTAGAGAAACCACACAACAGCCAGGGGCTGCTGGGGTTGGTTCTGCAACGTTCTGTAAAGGATATGCAACTAACTAACTAACTAGAGGCAAAAGGGTTAAAGCAGTGAACTCTGTTACTTTTAGAAATAGGTTGAATGTTTAAACAACAGATCAACATCATGGCACATGGGTAGTAACCCATAAGTGCTCCACGCTACTTCAAACTCGAGTCCAAAGAATCTCAGCACAGTGCACAGGCTCTGTAGTTCCGTAGAGGATCTTGAAATACTTTGAGTAGATTTTAAACTCCAAATTTTGCCCGGGCAGCACCGATTTCCAACTGCCAAGGGATTTATTTCATGCATAACAATACACACAGGTGTCTGATCATACCACCTAGAGACCAAGGGAAATGACTTAAGTCCACCTGAAAAATCCTAGCCTTCACCGGGACCTGAACCCTGGACCTCCAGCACTTGAGGCAGATGCCATGCCCCAAAACCTCACAGCCCATAACTTGTAGAAGTCAGGCCAGACACTGAATTCAAACCATGCTGGGCTGCCAGTGGGGTCCACCAGTTAGTTAGAGAGTCAGTCTGCATTCTTTGGACACATGATGAGAAGAAGAAAACTGGAGTACATTGTGATGGTAGGAAAGTTACAGGGGAAAAAAATGCAGAGGGACTTTTAAAATGGCTTTTTAAAACAACAGAGTACATTCACATATTTCCAAACAATTGAAAATAATTTCTATTTCAACAGGAAATAAAAAATTCTGACATCAGCAATACCCATACAAAGACTCCCATACATATGAATACAGTTTTCTTTTTATTTTTCTAACTTGTCCTCTGTTCAGTTTGGAGTGAGAATGCAAAATTTCATGAGTTTGGCTTAAATCAAAATATATAAAATGTTGAATAGACCAGTTGTGTTATGTGGCTCAGAAACTTGGAGCACATCTAAAAGAGATGAAGCCTTGTTACGACGAATCTTTGGACCCATCAAAGATGCAAACAGCGGCGAATGGAGAGTGAGAAGCAATAACGAAATTCTGATCACTGGCATCATGAGAGCTAATAGACTGAAATGGTTGGGGCATATTGAAAGAATGTCAGATGACAGAGAAGTAGAAACGCTGCACACCAGGGAGAAGAATGGTCATAGACCACTGGAAGACCAAGAAAACGATGGAGAGATAATATCCAGACAGACCTGAAAACACTTGATGTTACCAACTGGAAAGAGAAGACTAACCAGAGAGATGAATGGAGGCTGGTGATATCTGCAGCAATGAACCTCAAGGGCTCGGAATGCTGAAGAAGAAGAAGAAAGTTAAATAGTTATGTAATTATGGTATTTTTGCTAGTCTATGTTGATGTCAGAAAAAAAAATATTTCTGTTGCCTTTTTTTTTTTTTTGCACAAATTTTGCAGCCTCATTATGATGATGATATAAAATAAAATTACACAGTTTTTGTTCCTGAACTTAGTTCTCCATTCAGTTTGGTGCATAAATACAAAATATAAAAATAATTATGAAGCTATGGCATTGTTAGCAGACTCTAGAAAAGTACAATTCTGGGAAAGGGCACGCTTAATGGGTTTGGTAGTTAATGGGATATTATGCTTCTTCTCAGACGCTCAGCTCTGAACCTGTTTATAATCATTGTATCCTTTTTGGCTTCATGACTTCATTCAGTGTAGTCCTTGGCATCCTGTTCTCATGAATTCACTTTCAGTATCTGTATCATTTTGTCCCACTTGCACACATCTTTACATTAGAATGAATCTCGCTATGATAGTACGCACAAATCTACAAACTGTTTCAGGCTCTCATATTACAACTTGAACACAGCAGTTTAAAACAGAAAGAGGACTGTATATGGCTGAACTTCCTGCTGCAGTTTCTGTTTTCGGAGCTTCGGGATTCATTATTGGTGAGAAGGCAAGTACTGTATTTCTTCATTGTTGTATGTTGTAATCAAGAATTTACATCACTGCACTCAGGGCATTCTTACATGTGCTCTGTCTCCTTCAGAAGCCAGCAAAGAGTTTCCACATTGATGGTGCCAGTGGCGACCTGATTAAAAGTAGGCTTCTAATGATAGCTGATAGTTTACATACCTGTGATCTCTTAAGGAGCGAGACTAGCAGTTTTTGATAAGGGGAATAAATCAGCATGCAGGCTGTAAGACAGCAGTTAGATATTGCACAAAGTAGGTCTTTAGGCTTATGCCTTGGCAAAATTTTAGTCATGTATTTGGGAATCTTTATGTGGGTTTTGTTGATGTCAAAGTTTTTGTTTTTCCCTTTTGGAATAGAAATTATTGTCAAATGTTTGGAAATTTATGTATGTACTTTGTGATGTTCAATTTCTTTAAAAAAAATAATTTTGGAAGGAGGAGACATTTAAAAAAAAAAAAAATAAGAATGGGAATCTTTGTATATTCTGTGTTGATGTAAGAATTTAAATTATCACATATTTCTGGAAATTTAACTGTGTGCTTTTTTATTGTCAGATTTGGTTGTTGTTGTAATTCAACATAGCGTTTGAAGGAATATAATTATTATTTATATTTTTATTTTTATACGTATGGGATTTTTTGTGTGTGCCTTGTTGACCTCCCAACCCCCTTATATTTAAAATATGTTGAAAGAATTGTTTTTATATATTTTGGGAATTTGTGTATGTTTCTTGTTTTGTTTCTTATTTTGGAAGAGAAATTACTTTATTTGTTTGAGAAATAGCCACTGTGCTTTGTTGATGTCTGAATTTGTTTCTTATTTAATTTTGTAAGATCAATTATTCTCATATGTTTAGGAATTTGTGTGTGTTGATGTCAACATTTATTTATCTTTGCAGGTTTTTGACCAAGAAAATCCAACTAGAATTTGAAGAAGTTCTCAGATCAAGAAGTGGGGTTCTCGTGGATGAGCTGTTTGTAAGTACAGATGGCCATGGCTTTTGAACAAGAAAGAAACATTTAGACACTATGGTCAAGCACAACAAAGGAAATCAAAACGATGAGAGCATTTCCTATAGCAACATACAGATGTGAATCATGGACTGGTGCACAGTCCTTAAAGATAAAAATTAGGGCTTTTTAACTGAAATGCTACATTATGAGAATACTATGGGCTAAGAAGAAAACAAATATTGACATCCATAAAGATCTGAACATTAAGGAAGATTGGCTCGTTAGCAGCATCTTGTCTCAGAAACTTAAAGATTTTGGCCATATCAAGAACCACGCTGGACTGGAAAATTAACTCTTTGAGTCCCAGAGGGTTTAGCATCACATGCCCAAGGGGTAGTCAACAGAGACATAAAATTAACGCATTATGCGTTCATTCGGCTTCTAGGCAGTAACCTATGAACGTATGATGCGTTCCTTGGGACTCAAAGAGTTAATAGTACTATTAATGATGGATATGGGCTGACCAGTAAAAAGAGCATAGGATATAGGAAAGTGCATGTGTCGGGAGAGCTGGTGAGAAACTGAGATTCTTTCAGGCAGGTTGTGATGAGTGTGACATTGTGCTGCGTACAGTCTGTTACACGATGATGATGGAGGGCAGAACCAGTCAGGCCATCAATGTAAGACTTAGGGAAAAAAGTTGAGGGTCTTTTTACAAGCCCGTGGGCATGTGGGTTAGCAACTGCCCTCCTTCATTGTAGCAATGTTCCTATTTCCTCTCGTGAATATTTTTTCAGTATTGTTTTTGTTTGTTTTTTGGGCTGTATATTGTGAAGTTTCTGCTGCTTTCTACTGAGGTAGATCTCCATGTGAGTTCCTGGTCCCCATTTTGCAGGGGAAAAGAATAATTTCATTGCCCTTCTATCAGTAGTGTCGTAAAAGGTGACTATTTAGGGTTTTTTACCTTTGAAGTCTGAGTGCCAGAAGGATTTATGGAAGGAGTTTGGAGAAATGTTGGCAGCAGAAGAAAGAGCATCAGTAAGAAACTACTACAAGAAAGTGAGAGGGATAAGACAAAACAATGTAGAACATAATCCAACAGAAATACCAAATGATGAAAGAGGACAACCTATTCTAGACCCTAAAATGATTCTAGAGAGATAGAGTAACTGTTTTAAAGAACTGCTCAGTTTCAAGAATAAAGATGACAGTGCAAACAACAATGCTATAACAAACACAACAGAAAAGACGAATACACTATAACTAGCAATTATTTTGAAGGAAGTAAAAAATATAATAAAGATAACACCAAGGCACAAAGCGACTGGTAGTGACAATAGTACCAAGGCATAAAGCGACTGGTAGTGACAATAGCACGAAGGCACAAAGCGACTGGTAGTGACAGTAGCACCAAGGCACAAAGCGACTGGTATTCGCAATAGCACCAAAGCACAAAGCAACTGATATTGACAATAGCACCAAGGCACAAAGCGACTTGTAGTGACAATAGCACCAAGGCACAACGCGACTGGTATTGACAATAGCACCAAGGCACAAAGCGACTGGTAGTGACAATAGCACCAATTCACAAAGCGACTGGTATTGACAATAGCACCAAGGCACAAAGCGACTGGTATTGACAATAGCACCAAGGCACAAAGCAGCTGGTATCGACAATAGCACCAAGGCACAAAGCGACTGGTATTGACGATCTCACTGCAGAAGCCATCAAAGCAGCTGCAGAAACAAGAAAAATGGGTCAGGCAAATTTTCCAGACTACCTGGCTAGAACAAGAACACCGGATAACCGGCAAACAGCAATAATTATACCGATATGGAAAAATAAATTGAGTAAGACAGAGTGCATTAATTACAGAGAAATATCACTATTAGGCGACACAGGGAAAATGTACGCCAAATTAATTGAAAGAAGATTAACACCATTAGTAGAAGAACAACTTTCAGAAGCCCAGATGGGTTTCAGACTTAACAGAAGCTGCACAGATGCAGCATTTACATTAAGAAAGTTGACAGAAAGAGCGATAGATTATGATAAGACATGCAAAATCGCATTTACAGACCAGGAAAAAGCATTTGACAAATTGGAAAGGAATATGTTGTGGAATTGCTTAAGAAGATATGGAATCAGCAAACATCTAACTGAAGTGTGCAAAAGCTTATATAAATCAAGTAAAAGCTGCACACAAACAAAAGCAAGTACGTCGCAACCTTTTGAATTAAATTCAGGAGTAAGACAAGGATGTGTGCTATCTCCCCTGCTTTTTATAACATACATCAACAATATATGCAAAGAAGCAAAGAGCGAAGAAAGGGATGATATCTCAGAACTGTTATTTGCAGATGACCAAGTATTAACAGCTGAAACAGAAAAGAGTTTACAGAACCATGTGAACCAAGTCAATACTAAGTGTGAGAAATATAATGTGAGGATAAGCATTGATAAAACAGAGGCAAAGGTAGACAAGAAGAAACCATATCAGTTGAAGTAAATAACACAGAAATAAAACAAACGAGCAAATTTAAATAACTAGGGTCATTTTTCACCTCAGATGGAAGAATGGAAAGAGAAACCAACATACGACGTGCAAAAGCTAATCAGGTTATGGGGCAATTACCATCACTTCTGATGCATAGAAAGATACCTCTGTCAACCAAAGCCAATCTCATTAGAACATTATTTTGATCGACATTGTGCTACCAGTGCTAAACATGGACCATTACTACAACTAACAAGTGAAAGATAATAACAATAGAGATAAGAGGTCTTAGGAGAGCTGCTGGTGTGACAAAAAGAGAAATCAAGACTGAAATAATTTTTTATTAAGACTACCACTGAAACCAGTGATACAGTTCATTAAAGAACAACAAATGAGATGGGTTGGCCACCTGACGAGAATGCCCTGGTACCAAATGCCACAGAGAGCCACGCTGAAGAAATATAATGAACAGCAAGGGGAAGACCACACAAGGGATGGAACGACATCATCAAAAGAAACCAAACATAAATGAACACCAGCTTGTACAATGCATTGGAAAAAGCGCACACACCATCCTTGCACCTCCCCCCAACACTTTGCTGAGGTCAGTGGCGGAAGACAAGAAAAAGTCTTGAGTGCTTCTGCCTGAGAGATGAGGAACCAGCAATATTCTTACAAGCAAATCAGACTTGTAAAACAATTGTGCAACCAAAACTTGAGTTCTTGAATAAGTCTAGTGTCCAGAAGTGGACAAACCATGAGAACCCTCTGCCAGAGTTTACAGCCGTTTAGAGCTAAGATTAAGAGAAGGCTGCAGTGTTGCCAGGTTTCTGCTTTTTTCTTTCTTTCTTTCTTTTTAAATTTTTTTTTTTGGTTTGAAACTGATGCCATGTCAAGTTTTGGATGTTTTTACTGTAGGGTCAAGTTTCTGCTTTTTTTCTTTCTTTATTTCCTTATTTTTTTTTCAAACTGATGCTGTGTCAAGTTTCGCTGAAACAAGGTCAAATTTCTGAATTTTTTCAACTGGATACCTTTATTGTACAGTAGACAAAACAAGGATGTTGCTACAATTAGCCTTTATTAGCAGAATGTCAATAAGAAACAAAACAACTTGCACAAAAAGGAACTGACTCAAAAATGGCTACATTAAAGTATTCAAACATTATGTAAACAAATGATACACATAAAAACAATAATGAATGAAACAGAGTAATATTAAATGACAGAGAGATATTTAGTATGCGATTTTTTTTTTAAATGGTTACATTACAGCATTCACATGTCTTTCTTCTTCTGCCTTTCTATCCCCCAATAGAGCATAGGCCCTCAACCAACTCACGCCAAGTCGTTCTACCCTTCGCCATTGCATGGAGCTCTCCCCATATCCTCCCAATCTTTCTAACCTCATTCTCCAGCTCTCTTCTCCATGTGTTTTTTGGCCTTCCTTTATTCCTATGCCCCTGTGGGTTCCAAAGCAAAGACATTCTAGTTAAGCTGTTCTCCTGTTTTCTCAGTGTGTGCCCTATCCAAAGCCAGCGTCTTTTCCTCACCTCCTGATCCACTGGAGCCTGTTTAGTTCTCTCCCAAAGTTCTACATTAGTTATTCTAATATACCATTTTATTCCCTCTATTCTGCGCAGGCACCAGTTAATGAATGTCTGTAATTTATTAGTAATTGCCTTGGTTGTTCTTCATGTTTCCGCCCCATACAATAGTACTGATTTGACATTAGAATTAAAAATTTTTAGTTTAGTATTTCTTTTCATTTCTTTTGACCTCCACAAATTCCCTAGTGCTATGAAAGCCCCTCTTGCCTTTTGTATTCTAATTTTAATATCTCTATCAGTTCCTCCATCTTTATCTACATTACTGCCTAAATAGGTGTACGACTCCACGTCTTGGAGTGGGGTGCCATTAAGAGAAACCACATTACTATTTGCCTGATTTATTCTCATTATCTTTGTCTTTCCATTATGGATTTTCAGACCAAGCTGCTGTGATCTCGCATTAAGTATATTTAATTTATCTTGTATCTGATTCTGTGAATGGGACAGAAGAGCAATATCATCAGCGAAGTCCAGATCATCAAGCTGTTTTGTAGGGGTCCACTGAATTCCATTCTTGGTGTTAGCAGTTACTGTTTTCATAGTCCAGTCTATAGCCAGTAAAAATAAGAGAGGCCACAAAAGACATCCCTGTCGCACACCTGTTTTTATTTCAAATGCATCTGTTAGCTTTCCCTAATGAAGAACTCAACATTTCATGTCTTTATATGCTGCCTTTACTAAGTTGATAATTTTCTGTGGGATTCCATAGTGCCCCATCAATTTCCAGAGAGATTCCCTATCAAAGCTATCAAATGCTTTTTCATAGTCTATAAATCCAATGTAAAGTGGTGAGTTCAGTTCAATGCTTTGCTCTATTATAATACGTAATGTGGCTATCTGATCAGTACAGGATCTGTTTGACCGAAAACCTGCCTGCTCATCTCTTAGCATTTTATAAATAGCATCTTTTAATCTTTCCAAAATAATTCTACTTAATATTTTTCCAGGAACTGACAGCAACATAATTCCTCTATAGTTTTCACACTCCTGTAGATCACCTTTTTTGGTCAGTTTCACAAGATATCCTTCTCTCCAGTCTGCTGGTATTTCTTCGGTCTCCCAGACTTTACTGAATAATCTATGTAGCAATTCTGTTGATGTGTTTATGTTGGTCCTGATGGCTTCAGCTGGGATACCATCTGGGCCTGACGCCTTTCCTTCCTTAAGAAGATTTATAGCTTTTCTAATTTCCTCTTTGGATGGTATCTCACAGTTGATATCCAGTTCCATTTCTAAAGGCTGGATATCTGGGGGAACCTCTGGGCCTGGTCTGTTTAGAAGCATTTCAAAATATTCAACCCATCTGTCCATTTGATCTTTAGTGTTAGTAAGTACCTTTCCTTGAACAATTTTTGATTGATCCAGTTGGCTGACTATATTTACCTACTAATTTTCTTGTGTTACTGTAAAGTTCTCTGAGGTTTACTTTTGCTGCTACTGTCTCCGCTTCTTGTGCTAGATCATTTAGATATTTCACTTTATCTGCCCTAATATGCCTCCTAACTTCCTTGTTGGCTTCTGTGTAATTCTCCTGAGCTCTAGCTTTAGCAGCTCTAGTTTTGCTATTGTTTAATTCTGCCTTTTTACTTTTCCTATCTTCAATTAGTTTAATGGTTTCTGGTGTTATCCATGCTTTATGTTTTCTTTCTTTCTTGCCAAGAACTTCTACACAAGATTCATTCCAGATTCCTTTGATCTGATCCCAGCAGACTTCTGTGTTGACATCTTCAGCTAACTGCTGCAACACCTGGTACTTATTAGAGACCGTAACTGAGAACTGTTCCTTAATTTCTTTATCTCCGAGAAAGCCTACATTATATTGGTTTCTATGATTATAAGATGTTATATATCTTTTTAGTTTCAACTTGATTTTACTTATCACCAGGAAATGGTCAGTAAATACATCGGCACTTCTGAAAGCCCTAACATCGTAAAGGGATCTAAACTTTTTGTTAATACATATGTGGTCAATTTGATTAGTTGTCTTATGGTCTGGTGATTCCCATGTTGCCTTGTGTATACTTTTATGGGGAAAAATGCTTCCACCATAACATACTGATTCACATGTGTACACTGGCATATAGTTTATGTTTTTGAAATTTTGTCTAGACTTTAATAACTTTATTGCAGTCTCCTTATTTCAAAAACCAGCATAAATAACACTTTTACATCTGTTGCTGGAGACTGAGTACCTCCAGATTTGTATGTGGTCCTGAAACTTTGGTCATTGACATTTAAGTACTGGTATCATGTAGAAATAAATAATGTATTGTAATTTTTAGGTTTTTTCTTTTCCAGTTACGAGACTACCATCTAGGAGACAATTTTCCGGTGATCACAGGTATATCTGTGGAAAGATCTGATGTGTTCAGGGACACGATACAGGTCAGAGTTTATAGGTTAAATAGTGTGTATTGTACTGAACAACTGTTCCTTCCTCATTGTGATTTAGTTCTGAGGTGCCCCATTATGAGGAGAGCTAATTGACTGCAGCTCCCAGTATGGTTCTGGTGCCCCATTATGAGGAGAGCTAATTGACTGCAGCTCCCAGTATGGGTCCGATGCTCCATTATGAGGAGGGCTAATTGACTGCAGCTCCCAGTATGGGTCCGATGCTCCATTATGAGGAGAGCTAATTGACTGCAGCTCCCAGTATGGTTCTGGTGCCCCATTATGAGGAGAGCTAATTGACTGCAGCTCCCAGTATGGGTCCGATGCTCCATTATGAGGAGGGCTAATTGACTGCAGCTCCCAGTATGGGTCCGATGCTCCATTATGAGGAGAGCTAATTGACTGCAGCTCCCAGTATGGGTCCGATGCTCCATTATGAGGAGGGCTAATTGACTGCAGCTCCCAGTATGGTTCAGGTGCCCCATTATGAGGAGAGCTAATAGACTGCAGCTCCCAGTATGGTTCAGGTGCCCCATTATGAGGAGGGCTAATTGACTGCAGCTCCCAGTATGGTTCAGGTGCCCCATTATGAGGAGAGCTAATTGACTGCAGCTCCCAGTATGGGTCCGATGCTCCATTATGAGGAGAGCTAATAGACTGCAGCTCCCAGTATGGTTCAGGTGCCCCATTATGAGGAGGGCTAATTGACTGCAGCTCCCAGTATGGTTCAGGTGCCCCATTATGAGGAGAGCTAATAGACTGCAGCTCCCAGTATGGTTCAGGTGCCCCATTATAAGGAGGGCTAATTGACTGCAGCTCCCAGTATGGTCTAGGTGCCCCATTATGAGGAGAGCTAATTGACTGCAGCTCCCAGTATGGGTCCGATGCTCCATTATGAGGAGAGCTAATAGACTGCAGCTCCCAGTATGGTTCAGGTGCCCCATTATGAGGAGGGCTAATTGACTGCAGCTCCCAGTATGGTTCAGGTGCCCCATTATGAGGAGAGCTAATAGACTGCAGCTCCCAGTATGGTTCTGGTGCCCCATTATGAGGAGGGCTAATTGACTGCAGCTCCCAGTATGGTTCTGGTGCCCCATTATGAGGAGGGCTAATTGACTGCAGCTCCCAGTATGGGTCCGATGCTCCATTATGAGGAGAGCTAATTGACTGCAGCTCCCAGTATGGTTCCTGTGCCCCATTATGAGGAGGGCTAATTGACTGCAGCTCCCAGTATGGGTTCGATGCTCCATTATGAGGAGGGCTAATTGACTGCAGCTCCCAGTATGGTTCCGGTACCCTATTATGAGGAGGGCTTATTGACTGCAGCTCCCAGTATGGTTTCGGTGCCCCATTATGCTTCCTCCGTCCCAAGCATGTCGTAGGAGTTGACTAATTGGCTTCCTTCAAGGTCGCAGTGCATCTAAGAGGCAAGGAACTAACAGTCTCCATACAAGTAAGCAAGATTTGCAAGTAGCACTCATGATTTGAAACAGGACTGGAGTCCAGAAGTAGACAAGCAGCCAGAACTTTTACAGCCAGTGAACACTAGCAAGAGAAGAGAATCGACTGCAGTCACTGGGGCATATAGACAGAATGACAGAAGCTAAGTGTGACTAGTAAGACCAACCCCCATTTAGAAAAAGTCTTCCACAAGTATGGGGTTTCATGGCCATTGTTGCCATCGCATGTATTTACTGTATTTCAGCTCTCAACCTTTCTACAGTTTAAAAAATATTATTTATATTTCTTTTCCCTTCCTGATTTTCTTTCTCTCCACTCAACATAGTCTATAGCTTTTTGTTTTCATGAATCTACCAAGTATCTATATCATTTGTGTTCCCCGATGTAATTAATTATTAGTCATTGGGGCATATAGACAGAATGGCAGATACCAGAGAGAGAGTTTCTGTTCGAAACTAAATTGTTAGAATAATTAATGATTGTATTCACTTGTTTCAAAGACTCTAGATCTGAAGGCTCGTATAACTTACGATGGAGGTTTCCAAATTGCTATTGATGCAGCCTTGCCTTTTCACCGCATGGCTTTTGTGTCTGTGAAAGTGCTAAAACTTCGAGGAGTTTTGCGTCTGCAGCTCACTCAGCTACCATTCAGCCATTGGAGTGCATCATTTTATGAGGTAATTTTCCATTTTTCTTTTCAAAACTGAATAATAAATGTTTTGCTATGGTAGAAACTGGGAGGGTAACTAAGTCAGTAACCACACTATTCACCCTCTCCCCAAAGCAAAAAGCTGGCACCATCAAAATAAACGAAATACCCCTGAGAGATGATAAAGAGCCCACATACCTAGGAGTCACATTTGATGACAGGTTGACATGGAGAAAACATATCAACAAGGCAGCAACCAAAGCCAGGAGGAAGACAGCAATACTAAGAAAACTAAGTGGAACCACATGGGGAGCAGATGGGAAAATACTCAATAAAGTATACAAGCAGAGCATACTTCCACACTTGGAATATGGGTCAACTGCATGGTGTTCAGCATCTAGTACCACATTAAAGGAGTTAGACAAAGTGCAAAATCAAGCGCTCAGAGTCATCACAGGAGGGATGAAATCAACCCCCATATTAGAAATGGAGAAAGCTGGGAAAACACAGGCACTGAGAGAACGCAGAGATACAAAGTTGCAAATACAAGCTGAAAAGTTCCTCAGTATGCCAGATCACCCGATGGAAAATAGATTTAAGAACCTAGCCTTGGGACGGTTTAAAAAGAAGCAGCTTTATACACCAAGCAAAAAGAATATGTAGACAAACTCCTGACCTTCCAGAAATTGGCTGCCCACTAAAAAGTATTCCGGAACAAACCCCATGGAGAGAAAAATGTAAACTAACGGTACAAATCCAGACAAATGTGAAAGGGATATTTGACAAGAAAGAGCAAGATAGTGTACAACGCAAAATGGCCACCCTCAGTTATATTGATGAAGAATACCCACAAGAACAATGGGTCAGAGTCTATACAGATGGGTCCGCAGAAAGTGCAGTTAGAAATGGTGGTGCTGGAGTGTACATCGAATTCCCAGATGGTACTAGGGATAAGTCCAGCGTACCAACCGGGAAGTACTGCCATAACTACGATGCAGAAACCCAGGCTATTAAGATAGCTACAGAGAAACTGCTAAATACCAACCTTGGCTCACAGTATGTGGTAATGCTTACAGATGCTAAATCAGTACTTGAAGCACTCCAGTCTAGGAAACTACCAGAATTGCAAACACTGCTGACACAACTCAGCGTTCAGCGAAGAGTCGTAATGCAGTGGATACCGTCTCATTGTGGAGTGCCTGGAAATGAGAAAGCTGATCAACTGGCAGGGGAAGGTGCGAAAAAAGAGCAGCCAGATGTACCAGTCACATACCACCAAAAGAAAAGAATCATTAAATCGATCAGGAAACCACCAGCCCCAGCACAAGACGACTATTTTATTATGGACAGACCAGAACAAGTCATTATCTTCCGCCTCAGAACAGGGCACAACCGATTACGTAACCACATGTTCACAAAATTCAAGATAGGTGTATCAGCCATGTGCACCTGTGGAAATGTGCCCCAGACCGCAGAGCATGTACTCCAGGACTGCACCGAATTTGACACATTAAGGCAAACCTTTTGGCCAGAAAGAACAACAGTGGAACGTAAACTCTATGGACCACTGAATGAACTAACAACGACAGTGAAATTTATACAAGAGACAAAACTGCTGATATAGATAACTTATTTCAGGCGAACGAAAGAAGAAGAAGAAGTAACCTTCTCTGAACCAGTTCTAAATGACATAGAAGGACAGCAAATCAAATGGTTTGCCCAACTAGTGAGAATGCCTTGTCACGCCATACCTTGCAAGGCATACACTAAAAGAAAGGGACATAGAGCATGAGGTAGACCAAGAATAAAATGGAAAGATAACATCAGAGAAACTCTGGAACAGCACAAAGTTGAGGTAGCCAGAAGAGCGAGAAGCAGAAGCTTAAATCGCTCAAGACTAGAAGCGGTACAAAAGGGAGTGAAGAAGGAAAAAAAGGGAAATGATTTGGCATTGTTTTGATAACTTGGTAACTTGGTGACATCGGGCAGAATTGATCGGAAAAGAGCAGAGAAAAAAGTAGACTAAGAGACATGATGCCTAATGGTCTGAAGCAAAGGCACGGTGGAATATCATTAGTTGAATTTATTTAAAATACAGTGACTTAGATATGTAGAGAGACATGAGTGCCTGTACAACTGCATAGGGAACATGATGATGATGATGTAAAATGGTTAGTTAATCAAAATATCAGCTAGTGATATGTGATGGTAACTATCATTAACTGATAATGCAAACCCACTTAGAGAGAATTCCTTGTGCTGCCATACCATACACCAAAGGAATGAAGGTAAGTAGAGGAGCTCAGGGCAGACAATAAACAGTGTGAAACACTGATGTCAGAGAAACTCTACAGCAGTATGATGTGTCTGTGGTAGAGGTGGCCAACAGAGTTTCATCTTAAACCTTGTAACATCCTCAACACCCAAAGTGATACAAGAAGTAGCCAAGAGACAATAATATCAAGAGTATGTTTGATAGTAAAGTAAAGGACCCTTTACTCATACCTTTATGCATATTGGGCATATTAGGCTAGACCTATATTTTATAGACCAACTGACACTCAGTGGGTGATTTGGTCAGTATCTTGCCAGCCGCCTTTACATCCCAGGACTTTACCTGGTACTTGCTCAAGGCTGGGTCAACCTAAGAGCCCAAGTCATTTTTGAAACAAGTTTGACTCCATTCGGATTCAAACCCACAATCTTCAGATTAGCAGGTGAACATCTAGCCACTACACTACATCAGTTCCTGAGCATGTATGATGTTGATTTATTAACTGGTTATAAGAAATATATGTGTAAAGTCTGGGAGTTGTAATTGTAAAGTGTATGTGTGAATTCTGGGGGATGTATTTGTAAAGTGTATGTGTGAAGTCTGGGAGTTGTAAAGTGTATGTGTGAAGTCTGGGAGTTGTAAAGTGTATGTGTGAATTCTGGGGGATGTATTTGTAAAGTGTATGTGTGTCACAACCCTGTGAGTACAGTCAGTGGCGGAATGTACCACACCGTAAGGTGTGCGTGTTGAGATGACACCCCAGGGTTGACACAAAGGTCAGGGCCGTGACTGGTCAAGTCTGTTCTGTTATTGCACGGCGAAACCAGCGCTCAGGATAAAGCGTTTGGCCACGGCAAGAAAGAGGGAACTGTGTTGTGGACACATCTGCAACACGATTACCGCTTTTGGGACTGAGCTGGTGAACGGGGTCAAGAGACACGAGGTAGAGAGAACAGGGGACATTCGGTGTGCGACGGTCAGAGAGGAAGCAGACGTTTAGCAAGACAGTGATAGTGTATTAGAGTTAGGATATTTCTGTTAGTGACTGCATAGTTTATGTACAGTGTTCTGTTAGAATAGGATAGTTCTTGTGTAGGGTATTTATACATGTTCTGTGAGAGAATGTCTAACCTTGGCACTCTGACCCTGTACTAGACAGAGGCTGTGACAGTTTGGTTGGTCAGTGTGTCAATAGTTAAGAGCGTATCTCGTGACCGTGTGGTTTGGACACCAGGAGATTGCTTGTGGGACGTACTGGGAGCGAGGCGACTGTAAAGCTCATTCGGCCAGAGGGTCCAGGCAATAGGTGGCCACACAGCGGGAAGTCAACTGTCTATTGTATTACCTGTACTTACAATAAAGATTGTCGTGTGTGCTCTGTGTGCGTTCGGGTTCAGTGTGTGTTAAAGGTTAGTCTGTCTGTCATAGGCTCAGTTACGAGCCACGGACCAGCAAGGTCACCCAGAGGTCTGTGACAATGTGTGAAGTCTGGGAGTTGTATTTGTAAAGTACATGTGTGAAGTCTGGGAGGTGTAATTGTAAAGTACTTGTGTGAAGTCTGGGGGGGGGGGGTGTATTTGTAAATTGCATGTGTTAGGTCTTGGAGTTGCAATTGTAAAGTGTATGTGTGAAGGCTGGGGGAGGGAGGGGGGGGTGTATTTGTAAAGTACTTGTGTAAAGTCTGGGGGGGGGAGGAGGGGTGTAATTGTAAAGTGTTCGTGTTAAGTCTGGGGGAGGGGGGTGTATTTGTAAAGTGCATGTATGAAGTCTGGGGAAGGGGGGGGGGGTGTATTTGTAAAGTGTATGTGTGAATTATGGTGGGTGTATTTGGAAAGAACATTTGTGAAGTCTGGGGGGTGTAATTGTAAAGTGTTTGTGTTAAGTCTGGGGGGGGGGGGTGTATTTGTAAAGTGCATGTATGAAGTCTGGGGGGTGTATTTGTAAAGTACTTGTATGAAGTCTTCGGAGGGCGTGGGGGTGTGTTTGTAAAGTGTATGTGTGAGATAAATGTCTACAAATGTGCATGGTTATACCTGCAGGAACCAGAACTTGAACTGGATGTCACAGCGCAGCTCGATGGCCGTCCTATGCCCAAGCTGAAAAATATAATTGCAAATCAGGTTAGCTGTACTTTCTTTCATTTCAGTTTTAAGAGTTTCTCAGTTCAGTTTCAGGTCAGCCTGTCTGTTCCAATTCAGTTTCAGTCTCTTTCTCCTGTGTGGATTCAGGGTTCCCATTTTGGGTTAGGATTGGGGGGGGGGGGGATTGGGGAATAGATCCCCTGTCTCCTTAACAAGCATGTCATAAGGGTTGACTAATTATGTTTTTCATTCGAAGTCAAAGGGCATCAGCTTGAGAGGTGAGGAACTAACAGTCTGCATACAAATAAACCTAATCTGTAAAATAGATGTGCACACAAAACAAACTCTAGTTCTGAAAAAAAAACCAAAAACTCAAGTTCTGGAACAAGACTAAAGTCCAGAAGTGGATGAACAACCAGAACTTTCCGCTAGATTTTACAGCCAGTGGACATGAAGAAGAAAAGTCTCTTTCAGAGTCTGTCCTTTAATTTAGTTTCACTGCAGAACATTCCTATCTGTCCAGTTTCAGTTCACGGTCTCTGAGTCCAGACTCTTTTTATTTTTCCTGGTAATATTAAGTTCGGAGTCTCTTTTTAGTTGTATACTGACCAGTTAGTCACTATATCTTTTGTGTGTTGTAAGAAATGACTGACAAGTTATTGTTGTGTTTCATAAGCCCACACACACACACACACTAGCCATTATGTGACATCTTCTGTTGTAAGAAAAGATTGTCTGTTGTATGTTGTAAGCCATACATTATCTATTAAGTATTGTAATCTGTTGTATGTTGTAAGCACAGACTTGGCATTATGTGACATAATCTGCTGTATGTTGTAAAAGTCTGACTAATGATTGACCACTTATCTTTTGTATGTTGTAAGCACAGACTTGGCATTATGTGACATAATCTCTTGTACATTGTTTGTTTCCAGATTCGCAAGATCATCCGGAAGAAGCACACTCTACCGATGTACAAGATGAGATACAAGCCATTCTTTCAGCCTCGGCCTGACCCCGGGCTAGCCATGGACACACGTATTCACATAGATGGGGCCGAACTGGGCTGTGGCATTCTGGAGGTGACGGTGGTGGAAGCAAACAGGCTGCCAGTGGTTGTCAAAGGGGCTAAGGTTTACTGTACCGTGTCTGTAGGTATGTACTTCTCCTTCATTCTTCTCCTTCATTCTTCTTCATTCTTCTTTTGTTAGGAGGGTGTCACAACTAACTTGCACTTCCGAGGTCAGTGTGTCCATCTCTAGCATGCTTTTGTGTACAGTTTACTTCTTCTAGAAAGACATTTCTTCATTTTCCTCATCATCATCATCATCATCTTCTTCTGCTCTTTCTTCTTCTTCTTCTTCTGCTTTTGTTTCCTCTGCTTCTTCTTTTTGCTTTCCTCCTCCTCTTCTTCTTTTTCTTCACTGTATTCTTTTACTTCTCAATTTGCTTCATTCACTTTTACAAGGGCGGTTATTACTTTGTGGTAAAATTTACATCTAGACTGATATCTATATCTTTCGGACCAGCACATCTAGTTATAACAATTCATTAATTAGTTACCTTTTAGGACATGCTTATGATGCGTCAACATCTGTGGCTTAGGTGCTGTGAACACACTTCGTCATGCTGGTGTGCCAGATTCAATCCCAGATGCAGAGTTTGGCAGCAGAACGTCTTTCATTGGTTTCCACAGTAGTACTGAGCGCTGACCATTACCGAACGTATAGTTTGTCTTGAAAAAACAACAACCCACCACAGCCAAGAAATGCTGGGGTTGGATCTGCAACATCCTGTAAATGATACACAACTAACTGTCTCACTAACCAGCTCTCACGCCTCGTGCCGGCAGTAATGGTGACAATATGATGTTGACTACCACCTATCAAGTGTCTATTGTTGCATAAGAAAAGGATTTAAGCATCATGTGCTTGATCCGCCCTGACATAAAAAGGGTCTTGTGTCTTTCAAATTTTTTTTTTTTTAAATTAAAAAAAAATATATTTGCAGATGAGCTACCATGGAAAGAGCAGATGTTGAAGGAGAGGAAGACCCGGGTGATGATGAATGTAGAACTGGTGAAAAACTCTACTGACCAGTCTCTGGGAATGATGGTGAAGGATGTAAGTTAGACATATGTTTGATATTTTTGTGGAGGTTTTGATTGGTGTGTTATAAGAACAGGTAGAGGGATTGTCTGATTCTTGGTAGTAAAATAATGCATAAGTTAGATGTTGTAAGGACCCTTTGGGAGTGAGTAAACAGTGCATAGTCACACACAAACTATCCCTGTCTGAAGAGAATGATGCAGTGAGCAGTGACCAGGGGATCTGGCCGGTGCTGAGCACTTGGGGATGGGTGAGATAGTCATACAGTCAGACTGTTACTGGTACCACTGGAATTTGAAATCTGCACTTGCTGATGATAGGGACGGAGCACTCGTGGGAATTTTTAGATAGTGCTTGTTAGGAGGGCAGTAAGCATGTTCTTTTTTTCCCCCCTAAAAATTGGATTCTAGAACCCACACAGAAATATGTTGTTTTATTTGGTCATTTCTGCGTTATAATATATTATCATTTGTGGGGAGATGGGATTTGTAATGTTTTAGTTCTTCTTCTTCTTCTTCGCGTTCACCAGCTGTAAACTCTGGCAGAAGGTTCTAGTTGCTCATCCACTACTGAACTGCAGTCCTGCTCCAGAACCTGAGTGTTGTGTGTGCATCAGTTTTACAGATCTCATTCTCTTGAATACAGACTGTTGGTTCCTTGCCTCTCCGGTAGATGCACTCCGACTTCAAAGGAAGCTCCCCAATTAGTCGACTCTTACGACATGCTTTTGGGGAGGCAGTGGGTCTATTCTTGTTGTCCCCACAATGGGGCCCCGGAACCCACACGGGGGTATGTTTTAGTTAATTATTGTCAAGCTGGCATAATTTGGCCTTTCAGCCAAAACATACTTTTTCAGGCATATTTTTTCACTGGTTTAGCCTTCTCGGTTGGTTTCATGGGACATGACATAGCCTTGTTTGTGTGGTGTCCTCATTATCTACAGGTGTTTTCCCTAGAGAACCTGTCCAGGGCAGCCATGCACAGACTGCTTGGGCCTCAAGAGAAAGCAGTGGCAGAATATGGGCATTCCCTGCTATCCAGGGAGGCTTCCATAAATGCAGAGCTAACACATGACGCTCTGATCCTGGACTCTCGCAAGGAATCATCTCCTCCTACACATGACTAGTTAACCTCATATATGTACACTAAGCTTCTAGCTCATCACCGGCTGAGATCTTTAGAAATCAACAGGAAGTGGCTCATAGATCTGAGACTTCGATGATACGACTTCTAAGACTGGTGTGTCACACAGTAGGTCATTTGTTGGTTAGACATCTAAAACATTGTTCAACACATTTGATTTCATGAAACACCAGTTTATTGCCTTTTACGTCATGCTTCTTTGGTGAGTGGTTTTTTTTGGGGGGGGGGGGGGGGGGGGGGGGATTTTGATGTTTTTCCTCCATCTCAGATTGGGGAACCAGATCCCATGTGGGTATGCCAGAAAATGGCAGGAACCCGTGAATTCAAAGATGAGCATCTTATCCACTGGATAGGCAGTTGCTGTGCTTGTGTGTTAATGGTCCCCATATATACCTACCGATAATTGTTACATTTGTTCCCAGGAGCTGTTACCAGACAGGCTTCACCCAGTAGTGATGATTGGTGAGGTCAGCGTGGGGTCTCCAGCACACATGGCTAACATTCAGCAGGTGAGATGGTGATGGTTTCATAGTCCTGTTTCATTGTCATCCTGGTGTCTTGTTTCATTGTCATCCTGGTGTCTTGTTTCATTGTCATCCTGGTGTCCTGTTTCATTGTCATCCTGGTGTCTTGTTTCATTGTCATCCTGGTGTCTTGTTTCATTGTCATCCTGGTGTCTTGTTTCATTGTCATCCTGGTGTCTTGTTTCATTGTCATCCTGGTGTCCTGTTTCATTGTCATCCTGGTGTCTTGTTTCATTGTCATCCCCTGGTGTCTTGTTTCATTGTCATCCTGGTGTCTTGTTTCATTGTCATCCTGGTGTCTTGTTTCATTGTCATCCTGGTGTCTTGTTTCATTGTCATCATGGTGTCTTGTTTCATTGTCATCCTGGTGTCTTGTTTCATTGTCATCCTGGTGTCTTGTTTCATTGTCATCCTGGTGTCTTGTTTCATTGTCATCCTGGTGTCCTGTTTCATTGTCATCCTGGTGTCTTGTTTCATTGTCATCCTGGTGTCCTGTTTCATTGTCATCCTGGTGTCTTGTTTCATTGTCATCCTGGTGTCTTGTTTCATTGTCATCCTGGTGTCCTGTTTCATTGTCATCCTGGTGTCTTGTTTCATTGTCATCCTGTGTGTCTTGTTTCATTGTCATCCTGGTGTCTTGTTTCATTGTCATCCTGGTGTCTTGTTTCATTGTCATCCTGGTGTCTTGTTTCATTGTCATCCTGGTGTCTTGTTTCATTGTCATCCTGGTGTCCTGTTTCATTGTCATCCTGGTGTCCTGTTTCATTGTCATCCTGGTGTCTTGTTTCATTGTCATCCTGGTGTCTTGTTTCATTGTCATCCTGGTGTCTTGTTTCATTGTCATCCTGGTGTCTTGTTTCATTGTCATCCTGGTGTCTTGTTTCATTGTCATCCTGGTGTCTTGTTTCATTGTCATCCTGGTGTCTTGTTTCATTGTCATCCTGGTGTCTTGTTTCATTGTCATCCTGGTGTCTTGTTTCATTGTCATCCTGGTGTCTTGTTTCATTGTCATCCTGGTGTCTTGTTTCATTGTCATCCTGGTGTCTTGTTTCATTGTCATCCTGGTGTCTTGTTACATTGTCATCCTGGTGTCCTGTTTCATTGTCATCCTGGTGTCTTGTTTCATTGTCATCCTGGTGTCTTGTTACATTGTCATCCTGGTGTCTTGTTACATTGTCATCCTGGTGTCTTGTTTCATTGTCATCCTGGTGTCTTGTTTCATTGTCATCCTGGTGTCTTGTTTCATTGTCATCCTGGTGTCCTGTTTCATTGTCATCCTGGTGTCTTGTTTCATTGTCATCCTGGTGTCTTGTTTCATTGTCATCCTGGTGTCTTGTTTCATTGTCATCCTGGTGTCTTGTTTCATTGTCATCCTGGTGTCTTGTTTCATTGTCATCCTGGTGTCCTGTTTCATTGTCATCCTGGTGTCTTGTTTCATTGTCATCCTGGTGTCTTGTTTCATTGTCATCCTGGTGTCTTGTTACATTGTCATCATGGAGTCTTGTTACATTGTTATCATGGAGTCTTGTTACATTGTCATCATGGAGTCTTGTTACATTGTCATCCTGGTGTCCTGTTTCATTGTCATCATGGAGTCTTGTTACATTGTCATCCTGGTGTCCTGTTTCATTGTCATCATGGAGTCTTGTTACATTGTCATCATGGAGTCTTGTTACATTGTCATCCTGGTGTCCTGTTTCATTGTCATCATGGAGTCTTGTTACATTGTCATCATGGAGTCTTGTTACATTGTCATCCTGGTGTCCTGTTTCATTGTCATCATGGAGTCTTGTTACATTGTCATCCTGGTGTCCTGTTTCATTGTCATCATGGAGTCTTGTTACATTGTCATCATGGAGTCTTGTTACATTGTCATCCTGGTGTCCTGTTTCATTGTCATCATGGAGTCTTGTTACATTGTTATCATGGAGTCCTGTTTCATAGTCATGTTTCATTGTCATCATGGAATCTTGTTTCATAGTCTTTGTTGAGTTTTATTTCAATAGCTAATCCCCCCCCCCCCCCCCCCCCCCTCAAAATTTGTACAAAAAGAAACCCTGAGTGTGTTTTGGGGGGCCAATTTTAGCAGAAGAAAGAATAGACTCACTGCCGTCCTAACAAGCGTGTCCTAAAAAGTGACTGATGAGTCATATTTCCATCAGAGTTGGACAGCATCTGTCTAAAAAGTGACTGATAAGGGGTATTTCCATCAGAGTTGGACAGCATCTGGCTGAAAAGTGACTGATGAGGGGTATTTGCATCAGAGTTGGACAGCATCTGTCTGAAAAGTAGTAAACCAGCAGTCTACATACAAATAAGCTGGATCTATAAAACAGAAGTGCACACAAAACTCAAGTTCCAGAACATACCAACGCCTAGAAGTGGACAAATGACCGTAACTTTCTGCCAGAATTTGCAGCTGATAAACACAAAGAAGATATACAAATAATCTCATCACAGTAACTGAATGTTACACCAGGAATATGTAAATGTGTTCACACCCAGATTGGATTTTTCTTTCTGCATTTCCCACATTGAATGTTTTGGAAGACGTTTGGATCTGTTGTGTGTGCTCTATCTGACCTGATGTATAAGTTTGGGTTTTTTCCCCCTCTAGAGTTGTTTTTAATGCTGTCTCTTTATCCCTTGCTACATGTTGTGGCTCTCTGTGGTGGTTGGTATTGGTATCAGGGCATTCTCGTCAGATGGCCAAATGACTCCATCATATCACAATCAAATATACCAGTGATTCCCAAACTGAGCGCCACCGTTCACAGGGGCGCCGTGAAATATTCTAAGATACACAGTTTTTTTTTTTAATCTCTTACATACGAATAGTCATACTTTTATTTAGGTTAGGTCGCCATGGAAAATATTAATAAAAAAAGGTGTCGCGACTAAGAAATGTTTGGGAACCACTGACATATACTAGAAGTATTATTTTTATGGGTAGTCTCGAAATTCTAAAATTTTGCCAGGACAGTGGCCTGAAAATCCTCTGGTTCTGAGATGTTGCTTATCTGCCATCACCATCGTTACTTATCACAGATAGGCTGCTAAACCGGCATTGCTGCATCGGCCAGTCCCTGAGTTAATGGCACTGATTCTGTTTGCACCACACCACTTGAGCTGTATTTATCTAGGAGCCCCAGAATATGATCATATTTACTAAAAGTAGCAGGGAAGTGTGTGTGAGGGGAGGGATGGAGCTATTTTGTATTTTTTTGGGGTGCTCATTTAAGTCAAAAAACCTTTGTAATTCCCATCGAGCCTTTAGAGGTTGTGTTCATGGGATGTGTTACCGTTTGAATTATTTTTTTTTTAAGGCTATTGACTAGGAATTCAATTTTCTGCACCATTTGTTTTTTTATTGACTATTCCCATTCTTTTATTGTTTTTAAACTATTAAATATATACAGTTTAACTTATTGAGTCCCAAGGAATGCATCATACGTTCATAGGTCCCGCCTAGAGGCCCAATGAATGCAAGATGCGCCGATTTTACATCTCTCTTGAATACCCCTTGGGCCTCTGATGCTAAACCCCTTGGGACTCGAAGAGTTAATACGATAAAAATAATAAGTGACCTAAGACATATTGGAGTAACTGGCCAGATTTATATACTATTATTAAGTTAACACTAGTTAAATCATTCATGGTTTGGTAATCATATACAGTACATGATAATATATGATGTGGTGGTTGGGACTGAAAGAGTTAAGCGCCCTTTAGTGTGTTTAACTTGTTGCTATGTGCTCAGGGATCTCCATGGTATTGCACACTTCTTTGAGAAGATAAGACCTGTACTCTAGAATCACATGCTAACCAGCTAAAACCAATCACTAGGAAATATCCAGGGAAGTAAAGACAGCTGGCAGAAAATTGACCACATCATTCAGTAAGTGTTGATTCATCTCTAAAGTTAGAGTTAATGCCAATTATTCATTAATGCTCCATGGTGGGAAAAGAATCCTTTACTTCTGTGGTAGTATGCATGTATTTGTTCTGTATGGCATTAAATGACTAGAGCTTTTTCTAGTCAGTATGGTGAATAGGAAGGTGTACTGTTTTTAGTCTTGGCAATTTTTTGCATCTGACAAAAATTAGCTATGACATTTTCCTCTGTATGTAAACTGAAAGGAAATAGTTTTGTTACCCAGCTATTGGATTGAGAGCAGTAATTTAACTGTGCCCAGCATGGTTTTTATTGTGAACAACTGATTCAGAGATTTTGGCAATCAGTTTGTTTCCAGAGAACTGGTGATGCCTTATGCGATGAACTGTGTAATCTGTTGTAACTGCTGCTTGCATCAACGATGAACTGTGTAATCTGTTGTAACTGCTGCTTGCATCAACGATGAACTGTGTAATCTGTTGTAACTGCTGCTTGCATCAACGATGAACTGTGCTTGCATCAACTTGCATCAACGAACTGTGTAATCTGTTGTAACTGCTGCTTGCATCAACGATGAACTGTGTAATCTGTTGTAACTGCTGCTTGCATCAACGATGAACTGTGTAATCTGTTGTAACTGCTGCTTGCATCAATGATGAACTGTGTAATCTGTTGTAACTGCTGCTTGCATCAACGATGAACTGTGTAATCTGTTGTAACTGCTGCTTGCATCAACGATGAACTGTGTAATCTGTTGTAACTGCTGCTTGCATCAACGATGAACTGTGTAATCTGTTGTAACTGCTGCTTGCATCAACGATGAACTGTGTAATCTGTTGTAACTGCTGCTTGCATCAACGATGAACTGTGTAATCTGTTGTAACTGCTGCTTGCATCAACGATGAACTGTGTAATCTGTTGTAACTGCTGCTTGCATCAATGATGAACTGTGTAATCTGTTGTAACTGCTGCTTGCATCAACGATGAACTGTGTAATCTGTTGTAACTGCTGCTTGCATCAACGATGAACTGTGTAATCTGTTGTAACTGCTGCTTGCATCAACGATGAACTGTGTAATCTGTTGTAACTGCTGCTTGCATCAACGATGAACTGTGTAATCTGTTGTAACTGCTGCTTGCATCAACGATGAACTGTGTAATCTGTTGTAACTGCTGCTTGCATCAACGATGAACTGTGTAATCTGTTGTAACTGCTGCTTGCATCAACGATGAACTGTGTAATCTGTTGTAACTGCTGCTTGCATCAACGATGAACTGTGTAATCTGTTGTAACTGCTGCTTGCATCAACGATGAACTGTGTAATCTGTTGTAACTGCTGCTTGCATCAACGATGAACTGTGTAATCTGTTGTAACTGCTGCTTGCATCAACGATGAACTGTGTAATCTGTTGTAACTGCTGCTTGCATCAACGATGAACTGTGTAATCTGTTGTAACTGCTGCTTGCATCAACGATGAACTGTGTAATCTGTTGTAACTGCTGCTTGCATCAACGATGAACTGCATATCAAGTGTCAGACTGTTTGTGATTGCAGTTCCCTGTGTCCTGCTTTATGCATGTGTGTGGTGTTGGATTTGCATTTAAAACTGCCGTCTGTGCCATTTTGCTTTCACATGGGACACTAGTAGACATTCTGTGTGTTGTGTGTGTGGGGATCTTGCTGCAAAGGATACACATGGTCTCTACAATACTGGCCAGTTTTTATGTTCAGGAAAAGAGGAAAATCAGGCCTGACTTTTATTTATTCTGCTGGTGACACTGGCCTGTGACTCTCATGCCTTCCTGCAGTACAGTATAGCACTTTCGTTGAGAAAGATGGAATAGTTCTAACAAAAAAATATCTGGGAAGTTTTAAAAAATTTTTTTTGTTTGAATTTGTACTGTATCATTTACAGGACGCTTCTAGACCCAACACCAGCACTTGTTGGCTGTTTGTGATTTCACTAGGCAGTTTTAATTTCATAGTTTGCCATTGCTTTCTAAATGGTTGACTGTCAGCACAACTGTTGAAACTAACACAAGGCTGTCTGCTGCCTCATCATCAGCAGCTAGAATCTAACCCAGCACCATAGAAATAGAAAGTGCATTTGCAACACCTTAGCCACAGATGATGACTATCAATGTAACGTTGCACATTGCTGATGTTTGGCTCTTTTGTTTTGACACGCACACACACCCAGGGTGATATTTTGACTGGTGTCGCGGGTAACAAGGTCACATCTGCTAAACAAGCTATGAAGAATCTCAAGTGGGCCAAAGACAGGTCAGATGGATGTCTGTATGTCTTCTTTAATTTTATCTGTCCTAATATGTCACATTAACTCATCTATCCTAGCTTTTCCATAAAGTCTTTCTCTCTGAGTCACACTAAGCCACTCTATCCTAGCTCCTACTTTCACTCTTTCTTTCTATCCAGCCAGTTGTCACATGAAGTCCTCGTGGCTCTTACTTTCACTCTTTCTTTCTATCCAGCCAGTTGTCACATGAAGTCCTCCTGGTTCTTAATTTCACTTCTTTCTTTCCCAGCCAGTTGTCACATGAAGTCCTCCTGGTTCTTAATTTCACTACTTTCTTTCCCAGCCAGTAGTCACATGAAGTCCTCCTGGTTCTTACTTTAACTCTTTATTTCTATTTAGCCAGTTGTCACATGAAGTCCTCCTGGTTATTAATTTCACTTTTTTCTTTCCCAGCCAGTTGTCACATGAACTCCTCTTAGTTGTTACTGTCACTCTTTCTCTCTGTCTCAGCCTCTTATCACAATAACTGTTGATCCCAGCCTAGCTCTTTAACTCTTTTTGTCTGTCACAGCCACTTATCACAATAACTGTTGATCCTATTCTAGCTCTTTAACTCTTTTTGTCTGTCACAGCCACTTATCACAATAACTGTTGATCCTATCCTAGCTCTTTAACTCTTTTTGTCTGTCACAGCCACTTATCACAATAACTGTTGATCCCAGCCTAGCTCTTTAACTCTTTTTGTCTGTCACAGCCACTTATCACAATAACTGTTGATCCTATCCTAGCTCTTTAACTCTTTTTGTCTGTCACAGCCACTTATCACAATAACTGTTGATCCTATTCTAGCTCTTTAACTCTTTTTGTCTGTCACAGCCACTTATCACAATAACTGTTGATCCTATTCTAGCTCTTTAACTCTTTTTGTCTGTCACAGCCACTTATCACAATAACTGTTGATCCTATCCTAGCTCTTTAACTCTTTTTGTCTGTCACAGCCACTTATCACAATAACTGTTGATCCTATCCTAGCTCTTTAACTCTTTTTGTCTGTCGCAGCCACTTATCACAATAAGCAGTTCCATTCTTGTTCTCACTTTAGCTCAGCTCATTCATGTATTTGTATATTTAAGAACGTTTGTGTATGTTTGTATGAGTGTATGTTGGTGTACCTATGAGTATGTGTATGAGTGAGTATATGAGAGTAGTTAGATGTAGTTTCCTCTCTTTTGCTAGTTGAATAGCTTGTGTCACATTGTGTCCTTTCTTTGTATAATCCGATATTTATGTGATCTTTATATTGTGTTTTTTCATGGAATTCATGTTGATTTAATTTGATTTGATTCAAAAACCGACATCACAGCACTCCGAGCATTCTCATATTCTCTCTGTCCCCATTTTCAGCAGCCAGTGAAGAGTTCCGATACTAATGGTGCCAGTAGCATTCTGATTAAACGTCCGTCTTGCCTTTCCTCTGAGCTCAAGCATCAGAACCTCTTGTCACTCCCCCCCCCCCCCCCCCTTCATCAATCTCACCAGACTGTGGGGATCCATCTGCTCCTCCGAACTGGAATTCATGTTATCAGAAACAACTGTTTTGGAGTTTTGCACCAAAAGACAGAAATATTGCAAGGTGGCTGGAAACCACACCACAATATGTCATCCACTATTTTAATGACGAACGCAAAGAAGAAGATATTTGTATATGCTCAACTATCTTTGTCTACATTGCTGCCTAAATATTTGTGTGATTCCACCCCTTGAAGTGAGTTTTCACCAAGAGAGATCAGGTTATATTTGCTTCATTGATTCTCATTTCTTGACACAGAATTCTTCATTATCTGTGTCTGCCTTCACAAGGGCAGCTGGCATGTTATTTTGTGGTTTTAAGCTAGGCTGCAGTATCTACTTTTCAGCCCCATACATCTGATTTCAGCTGATTCCTAATTAGTTGCCTTTGCAGACTGCTTTTAAAGGCCTCTGTGGCTTAGTCCTTGCGAATACTTTTTGCCAGGGGTATTGAGATCCGCTCATTCAGGAAGCAATGGCAAACTACTGAAGGTAAAACCAAGAAAGCCAAAAAAATGATGGTATTGGTTCTGCAACTTCCTGCAAAGGATCTGTAACCAGCTAACTGTTAAGGGGACAGTGAACCTGTCCTAACCCCCCTCCTCCCCTCTTTTTCCCCCCAATCTAACAAAATAGGATCTTGGAATCCAAACGGGGAATATTCTTGATCGATTCTCGTTGTCTTGAGGTTGACTTGAGTTGTGTACAATTGTTGCAGAATTCAGATCCAGGTTGAAAGGCCTGGCATTGAGTTGTCCACACCAGCCTCAACAAAAGATGATATATCTCTGGTTCCACAAGTGAGTTATCTGTTGGTTGTGATATCATATCTTCTTCTTCTCCTCCTTCTTCATTTTATTCTTCTTCTTCATCTTCTTCTTCTTTTTATTTTTCTTCTTCTCCTGCTCCTGCACCTCTTCCTCCTCCTCCCTCTTCTTTTTTATTTTTCTTCTATATACATGTATATGTTGTGAATTTTTATCATTTGGAATACTTATCATTTGTTTTACAATTGATCATTTAAATTAATGATTTATTATTAATACAGATTGATCGTTATTTTACATTTAAAACCAATTCTGATTTATCATTTGTGTGATAGAGGTGTTAAATGTTAGCATGACATATTGGTTATCAATGTGAAAGTTTTATTTAAGCAAAGAAGTCATAAACAGTAGATTACCCAACTTATCGCCTCACATACTTGGTGTATGGACGTGCCATTGACCAGGCGAGATCCAAATGATGTCTGTGAATCTGCAACCATGACCAGACTGCAAAAACAGTATGTTAAAAGGGTTGGCCAAACAAGAGCACTATGCAAGAAACCAAAGAAGAGTTAGTTAGTTAGTCCACAGATTATCCTCATTGCACGTCGAACCACTCAGTCCATAAGTGCTCGGATCCCCTCCTCAGTAAATCCTGCAGCGTGTAGTAGCTAACGACACCAGTTCTGTGCTGGTTTATTATTTTTCTTTGACTACCCGCATAGTGTTCTTGTTTGGCGACACCCCATTTAAGATGTTGTAATTGCAGTCTGACCATGGTTGCAGATTCACAGTTCTCAGTTGGTTCACGTCTTAATTAACTCTCTTAGAGCATTCAGTATATCAGCCTGGTCTATGGCTTGTCACCAAAGAAGAATTAGAAACCATACAACAGCAGCTGCAGGATTTACTGTGGAGGGAATCCAAGCACTTGTTCACTGAATGATTTGACCTCCCTTGGAGAAAATATGTCGACTAGTTAGATATCAACATCATGTGTTTACTACAGTCACTTTTTTATCTTTATGTTTTCTCTAGAGCCTGTTCTGCCTTTCTGCATCAGATTGTGAAGAAGCAGTACTTGCTTGTTTTGGTGTGTGCTATGTAGATGCTTGTTTTCTGTGTTTCTGATATTCCGTCTGTCCCACATTTGCATAGGCCACCTCTTATTTCTGCTTTCATTGTGTCTGACAGAACTCTCTGTGACGCACAGTCTTGTCATAGTCATGTCCAAACAATGTGATTACTACTTGTTACTACATGAACAATTATTTGTTACTTATTTCCTAGTACAATTGTCCAACCCATTCATGCTCTGTCCTGCGATGTGACAGCCAGCCTCAGTGTCTCTATGCTCATCGTGCCAACATTCTGTAGCTGACTCCTTTGTCTCTGCATCTCTGGAACACAGCACATTCAGTATGTCTGCCCTGTCCATACTTCTTCCTCTACCAGCCACTGCAGACATGGCCGGTCTGTCAGCTCTCTCATTTCCTTTCACCCCGGCATATCCTGGCGTGTGCAACCAAGATAGTTTCTTCAGGCAGGACTGCTGTCTTCCCATTCTAGTCAGAGTTTGCCAGTTTGGATCCTCTTAAGCATACTCATAGAGTCTGTCACTATCAATGCATGATTTGCTTTCTGTTCTGCCAGCCCTGGCCCCCGTGACAGCTGCTATCTCTATTGTCATGCTAGAAGTAGTTCAATTGAATTACTGACTTTACTGTCCTGTCAGTCCCCTGTGCTGTTTAATCCCACCAAGACCACACCTCACGAATCACTGGTCAAATATGTTCGAGGATGAGAGCCCTTATTTCTGTATTAGCAGCTGTTTGGCTCCATTCTCTACAATACCTGCTCGGGGTTAGGATCTTCTTCTTCTTCTTCTTCTTATAGTCCATGCCGTGCAGCATTGGTAGTCATGTCATAAATGAAACAATGCACAAATTGTTGTTTGTTGGTACAGAAAGCCAGCAGCTGGCACAATGGATGCATGCCTGAGAAAACCCTGGATACTGAGGTGCTCCCAAACTCTAGCACCAACTCATCAGCTCCTTCACAGTTCAGTACAGGGTCACCCAAATTCAGAAGTCAGGTCAAGGAGGTAAGAAAGGAGAGGGCGGAGTGTGAAAGGGGATTTTGCAAAGGATTGAATAAAGGGAAGGGGAAGGGCAGAGTGGGAATGGAGATTGTGCAAACGATTGGAATAAAGGGAAGAGAGAGACTGTGTGGAAGATGGTGGACATGTGTTGTCGTAGGGAGGGGAGAGTCATGATTATGTGGGAGAAAGTGATGAGTGGGAAATAGAACAGAGTCATGGGGTGAGGTTAAGATTGCATGAAGACAGAAGTAGAATGGGAAAAGGTGTTGATAGAAAGTTGCGATTGTATGGAAGATGGAAGAAAAGTGTGTGAGGCTCAAGTTGTGTGGGAGATGGAAGAAAGATGTGGAGTGGGAAATGGAAGAAAAATGTAAGCTGAGCTCAGATTGTAAATCAGATGGAAAAAAGATGTGGATTGGGAGGTGAGATTGAATGGGAGCTTAGCAAGAAGTGATGTTTTGTTGGATTGTAAAAGGGAAGAGGTGGAGATGCAGAATGGTATTGTTAGAAAAAGGATTCGAGTGGAAATTCTGTTGAATATTGAAAGACAGAGAGCATGGGGGTGAAGATAATAAGAAGATAAGAAAAAAACTTCAATTGTAGTATTGTCGTAAGGACTGTTTTCTGAGTGTTGTAGTAAGGACTATTTTATTAGTATTGTAGTAAGGACTATTTTCTGAATGTTGTAGTAAGGACTGTTTACTGAATGTTGTAGTAAGGACTATTTTCTGAGTCTCGGAGTAAGGACTGTTTTCTGAGTATTGTAGTAAGGACTATTACCTGAATGTTGTAGTAAGGACAATTATTTGAGTGTTGTAGTAAGGACTATTTTCTGAGTGGTGTAGTAAAGACAATTTTCTGTGTGTTGTAGTAAGGACTATTTTCTGAGTGTTGTACTAAGGAAAATTTTATGAGTGTTGTAGTAAGGATTATTTTCTGAGTTTTGTAGTAAGGACTATTTTCTGAGTGTTGTAGTAAGGACTATTTTCTGAGTGTTGTAGTAAGGACTATTTTCTGAGTGTTGTAGTAAGGACTATTTTCTGAGTGTTGTAGTAAGGACAATTATCTGAGTGTCTCGGAATAAGGACTGTTTTCTGAGTGTTAAAGTAAAGACTGTTACCTGAGTGTTGTAGTAAGGACTATTTGTAAAATAAGTATAGCAGAGTTAGGGTTGGTATTGTGTAAAAAAGGGGAGAGGGAGCTGAGATTGCATAGAAGAGAAAGAAGGAGTTAGGATTGTAAAGAAGATTCAGACAGAGAGCATGGGGGTGAAGATAATAAGAAGATAAGAAAATAACTTCAATTGTAGTGTTGTCGTAAGGACTGTTTTCTGAGTGTTGTAGTAAGGACTATTTTATTAGTATTGTAGTAAGGACTATTTTCTGAATGTTGTAGTAAGGACTGTTTACTGAATGTTGTAGTAAGGACTATTTTCTGAGTCTCGGAGTAAGGACTGTTTTCTGAGTATTGTAGTAAGGACTATTACCTGAATGTTGTAGTAAGGACAATTATTTGAGTGTTGTAGTAAGGACTATTTTCTGAGTGGTGTAGTAAAGACAATTTTCTGTGTGTTGTAGTAAGGACTATTTTCTGAGTGTTGTACTAAGGAAAATTTTATGAGTGTTGTAGTAAGGATTATTTTCTGAGTTTTGTAGTAAGGACTATTTTCTGAGTGTTGTAGTAAGGACTATTTTCTGAGTGTTGTAGTAAGGACTATTTTTTGAGTGTTGTAGTAAGGACTATTTTCTGAGTGTTGTTTTAAGGACAATTATCTGAGTGTCTCGGAGTAAGGACTGTTTTCTGAGTGTTGAAGTAAAGACTGTTACCTGAGTGTTGTAGTAAGGACTATTTGTAAAATAAGTATAGCAGAGTTAGGGTTGGTATTGTGTAAAAAAGGGGAGAGGGAGCTGAGATTGCATAGAAGAGAAAGAAGGAGTTAGGATTGTAAAGAAGATTCAGACAGAGAGCATGGGGGTGAAGATAATAAGAAGATAAGAAAATAACTTCAATTGTAGTGTTGTCGTAAGGACTGTTTTCTGAGTGTTGTAGTAAGGACTATTTTATTAGTATTGTAGTAAGGACTATTTTCTGAATGTTGTAGTAAGGACTGTTTACTGAATGTTGTAGTAAGGACTATTTTCTGAGTCTCGGAGTAAGGACTGTTTTCTGAGTATTGTAGTAAGGACTATTACCTGAATGTTGTAGTAAGGACAATTATTTGAGTGTTGTAGTAAGGACTATTTTCTGAGTGGTGTAGTAAAGACAATTTTCTGTGTGTTGTAGTAAGGACTATTTTCTGAGTGTTGTACTAAGGAAAATTTTATGAGTGTTGTAGTAAGGATTATTTTCTGAGTTTTGTAGTAAGGACTATTTTCTGAGTGTTGTAGTAAGGACTATTTTCTGAGTGTTGTAGTAAGGACTATTTTCTGAGTGTTGTAGTAAGGACTATTTTCTGAGTGTTGTTTTAAGGACTGTTTTCTGAGTGTTGTAGTAAGGACTATTTTCTGAGTGTTGTAGTAAGGACAATTATCTGAGTGTCTCGGAGTAAGGACTGTTTTCTGAGTGTTGAAGTAAAGACTGTTACCTGAGTGTTGTAGTAAGGACTATTTGTAAAATAAGTATAGCAGAGTTAGGGTTGGTATTGTGTAAAAAAAGGGAGAGGGAGCTGAGATTGCATAGAAGAGAAAGAAGGAGTTAGGATTGTAAAGAAGATTGGAGTGTGAGGGGATTGCTTAGAAGAGAGGATTAGGAGTTGTGATTGTCTAGAAAAAAGGAGTGTGAGTGGGGATTGTCTAGTCAAGAAGAGTGTGAGTTGGTATTGTCTAGAAGAGAGAAGTGGGAGTTTGGATTGTCTAGCAGAGAGAAGTGTGAGAGGATTGTGCAGAAAGAGATGGTTTAGGATTGTGTAGAAGAGGGGAGTTGGCATTGAAATGTTTAGAAGGCTGGAGTGTAAATTAAAATACATGTGGAGTGGGAATAGAATGATAAAAAAAAACAGATGGAGCTAAAGTAGAGATGGCTTAGATGATGTGAACATGAGGTTTCTACTAGACTACAAGAAACAAAATGGTCTTTTTTAGTGTATAAAATAGTCACTGAATATCTTATCTTAAAGTCCATGCCATGTATCGTTTGTAGTCATATCTATCCACGATCTTCTGTCTCCTTGCATACTTTCAGTCAACATGGACACAAACTGTCCTCCATGCCGTAATGTCACACTGTCCAGCATCTTCTCTCTCAGTCTCCCTCTGCCTTTCTTCCCCTCCACCTTTCCCACTGTCACAATGTACTCTAGGTTTCTCCTTCTCATAACCTGACCAAAGAATGTAGATTGTCTCCTTCTGATGTGGGCAGCTAGTTCTCTCCATGAGTCTTTCACGTCATCTTTATGACTAATTTTATCCCCTCCTTTCCCACGCTATTCTGAACACATCTGTAAAAGCACATTTCCACAGCTTCAAAATAACATTTCACTAATTGTCCATGATTTACTTCTTTGTATCAGGAAAGGATTTATATAGCTTTTAAGAATTCTTTTTGGCGTCTCTTTTGACAAGGAAAGATTGCAGAGAATGTGTTTTGCATAGACCTAGCTCATAAAGAGACCCATCACTGTTTCTCTGTGTATGCTGATGTTGCTGTTTCTGGGTCTGCAGGGACAGCAGCAGCAGGTGCTCTCTGAGGGGAGAAGAACAACATTCAGAACTGCTTCAGTGGTGAGTCTGTGCACTGTCCTCTTGTGTGGCTGGCTTTTGTGTTCAAGCCATTGCTTGGTTAGTTGATTGGTGTCTGTGTTGTTAGATGGTGGATTGGTTAATTGATGTGTGGATTACTGATCACTGTGTGGCTTGGCTGGTTGATTGGTTGATTAGTATGTAGGTTGTTTGATGATAGGTTGGTTGTATTATGTGGCTGGGTTAGGTAATTGGTGTGTTGGTTGTTCGATGAGTGATTGTTTTGTGAATTCATTGGCTGATTCCTAAGTTGGTTATTCAGGTGATAGGTTACCAATTCAGTGGTTGATTTGTGCATGCATGATTTGGTTGGTTGAGAATTGGGTTTGAGCGTTTGTTGAGTAATTAGTGTGTGGGTGGGTTGGCTTGTTTAGGTGATGGCTTCGAAATTTGTTTGGGTTGTGGGTTGGTTGGATGATTTATTTGCATGTCTTGCACAACAGAGGAAACCCATGCTGCCCACATCTAGGCCAGTTTACAAGGACTTACAACAATTAACTCCTGCTTCTCGATTTGTAGGGCCAGAAATTAAGTTCATCTTCTCCATTTACATTATCATTCTGCATTCTCTGCTTCTGTCACACCAGAACCCACAGTGGAACCACAAGTTCATCTTCTCTGTGGATTCGTCTGTCAGCTACCTCAACATCTGCCTGTGGAGTAAGGGGGGTGACCGCACAGACAAGTCAGAGATGATCAGTTCCACCAAGCAGGATGTCCTCTTGGGTTATGTAAGTTTGCCTCATATAATTATTTTAAAAGCTTTCCTGTACTGATGGTGCTAGTTGATTCAAAGTTTGGATGTGGTTGTTCCTGTGGGCAGAAAATTGTCCAGACCCTCGGCTCACTCCTAGCAGCTGAATCATTTCCAGACATGGAGATCTTGAAGTGAAAAAGCATCTATTTTCACACAGCACAAAATCATAACACATGGGATGTCTTAGAAAAGTTGCCAGAAGACAAGATGTAGAATTAGGACTAAAGAACCTGAGGAAGTCTAGGACTTAAACCAGTAATACATTTCATTAAAGAACAATGGATGAGATAGTTCAGCCATCTGAAGAGATTGCCATGGTACCAGCTCCCACAGAGAACCATGCTGAAGAATTGCACTGAACACAGAGCAAGAGAAAGACTATACAAACGATGCAAGGGCAGCATCCACACACACAAAATGATGGGCTTATACAATGCATTAGAAAGCACACCGAGACAATCTGTACATCTTCCCCCAGCATGTTGATAGGGAAACTCAAAGCCCCCAGCATGTTGATAGGGAAACTCAAAGCCCCCAGCATGTTGATAGGGAAACTCGAAGCCCCCAGCATGTTGATAGGGAAACTCAAAGCCCCCAGCATGTTGATAGGGAAACTCGAAGCCCCCAGCATGTTGATAGGGAAATTCAAAGCCCCCAGCATGTTGATAGGGAAACTCAAAGCCCCCAGCATGTTGATAGGGAAACTCAAAGCCCCCAGCATGTTGATAGGGAAACTCGAAGCCCCCAGCATGTTGATAGGGAAATTCAAAGCCCCCAGCATGTTGATAGGGAAACTCAAAGCCCTCAGCATGTTGATAGGGAAACTCGAAGCCCCCAGCATGTTGATAGGGAAATTCAAAGCCCCCAGCATGTTGATAGGGAAACTCGAAGCCCCCAGCATGTTGATAGGGAAATTCAAAGCCCCCAGCATGTTGATAGGGAAACTCGAAGCCCCCAGCATGTTGATAGGGAAACTCAAAGCCCCCAGCATGTTGATAGGGAAACTCGAAGCCCCCAGCATGTTGATAGGGAAATTCAAAGCCCCCAGCATGTTGATAGGGAAACTCGAAGCCCCCAGCATGTTGATAGGGAAATTCAAAGCCCCCAGCATGTTGATAGGGAAACTCAAAGCCCCCAGCATGTTGATAGGGAAACTCGAAGCCCCCAGCATGTTGATAGGGAAACTCAAAGCCCCCAGCATGTTGATAGGGAAACTCAAAGCCCCCAGCATGTTGATAGGGAAACTCGAAGCCCCCAGCATGTTGATAGGGAAACTCGAGGAAGAGAAGAAGTCTGAAGAATTTTCTCATACTTAGGTGTTTTAGGCATAAGGTGCTAGTCTCATATTTTAAGAGACCAATTAGAACTTGATGGCTTATATAATAATGGCATCCACCTTTACTTCCCAGAGAACTTCAAGATACCCATACTCAGTTGTCACATAAGCGTAACATGCTCTCATCTGCAAGTCCATTTGTTGTTGTTGTTGCTAGTGTTGTTAATAAACTAATATATGTTCCCATCTGCTAGTGTTGTGAGTAAACCCACATGTGTTTGTTGTTCAGGTTAGTCTCCACTTGGATGAGATCTTCCTACACAGCCTGGTGACACTTAATGGCACCATGTATGACCGGGTCAAGTTGAAGCATGGACACTTTAAGACAGAGGATGAGTATGTTGCAGCTTTCACTGGCATGCTTTTTTTTTTTTTTTTTAAATTTTAGGCCTTTATTTTCTGTATTCAGGTCAACCAGCTGAGATATGAATCCTCAAGTTGTGTGGAACTGTCTAAATATTCGCTATATCTCCTAAGTGAAGTGCCTGACAAGATACAGCCAAATTACCAGACACTAAATTAGGCAATACTTGGAATTCAGACATAATCTATTCAGAGAAAGCGATAAAATTCGAAATCTTTGAGTTCCAAGGCAGCTTTTCCCATTGAAAATAATGGAAACTAATCTGCTCCATGGTTCAACAGAACTCAGATTTTAAAATGTTTCTAAATTCAGTGCACTGTAAATATAGTAACAAATTAAGGTCATGTTTGAATAAAATACATCAATCAGTAAAAAGAATGTGAAAAATGGTCAAAATAACCCTGATCAAAATAATGACGCAGCACATAGAAGTGGAAAAATAAGAAGGGAGATTTAGTGAGTGTATTGTTTGGGAGGTGAGCCATTGTCCATGATAACATTAGAAATCTTTTAGTTTGTTTCATATCATAGTCTTTCACCACTAGTAGAAGGTTTGAGATCACTAGTTTTGGTTCCAAAGTGCTCTGATGTTGGCAGCCATTTAAAATGTTTCTAAAATGTTTGATAATGTTATCATTGAATAAGTTCACACACCTGATGACCAGGGCTCTACCGTGGTGTCACCTTTCAACAGATTCTTGGGTTTTTGACCACATTGATAAAAGATCTTGGGTTTTTGACCACATGGTAAAAAAATCTTAGGTTTCAGCAATGCTAATCCTCCTTCTAACTTTCCCTTCTTCCTCCCCTGAAGAAATTTTTTGTGTGTGATTTCTTCCCCGGCATTGATTTCCAAGGTGGCATTCAAGTTGAGAGGCAGAATTTACTATAACATTTTGTTGAAATTCCGAGTTGTTCTAATTCCAAGGTATGTATATTTGTTGTGTCATCTTTTTGAATTGTTTTATTGTTAGCTGTGTTATAAAACTAATTAATGAAAATATTAATTTTATTCCTAATTGTTTTATTCTTCTGTGTGCACCATAGAAGGGTGGTTGGCACATGGCTTGGCTGCAATGTCTGCACCATTTTGGCTTAACATACCCAGCAGACTTGTTATAAGTTACTTTTTAGGAAGTGAGTAGGTATACCCCCCCCCTCCCCCCTCCCCACAACTGGGGATCTGGAACCCACATGAGGCATTGTTAAATGTTTTGTATAGTCTCTTTCTTTATTCTTATGGTCCATGCAGGATGGCATTGTTAGTTTTGTCTGTCCTTAACCTTCTGTTTCATTTATTCTCAGTCTTTTTCTCACACAGAGGATCTTCCATGTCCAACTGTCCAGCACCATCTCTCTCAGGCTCCCTCTAACCCTTTTCTCTCCAAACTCCCTATAGTCACGATGTATTCCAGTTTTCTCCTTCTCAAGAAATGACCAAAGAATGTAAACTGTCTCCTTATGATGTGGGCAATCACGTTTTCATCATGACATCTTCATTACTCTTTTTACCTTTCTTTACAGACTGGTGAAAACCTGGTCAGTTCACAAAGGCTGGGATCCAAACCAGATGTATGGCGACATCTCTTTAGCCTTCCACTATGTTCCTACAGACCTGACCCAGGAACAGAGGCGCCTCCTCAGCGGCAGCAAGACTGCCTCAGTTAAGCTGCAGAGTGAGCTGTTTGAGAGGTACAAAGCAGATGAGGATGAGCAGGGAAAGCCCTCACCGGCAAGAATCCCCGAGGACCTCAAGAGGTATTGTGTTCAGTATATTTTATGCACGCATGCACGTGAGCTAAGACACACACAAACATGTGTGCGCACACACACACAAACACACACTCCCCCACAAAGTTTAAAGGTTTAAATTTGTGAGGATTTTTATTGTTGCAGTGGGTGTTAACCCAAGTGTCTGTTGGCATGTGGTCTCCGGGTTCCTCTTTTTGGATTGATTTGTTCAGCTAAATGGGTGGATACACAGTCTTACTTACTGTTTTGCAAGTCTTTGCTTATGAAAATAGTTAGCCGTTGCATTTTCCTTCATATGTAGACTGAAAACAGGGTTCGTATCCAACCAGGAAACTGGAATTTAGCCCGGACATTGCGGCCCTGATCGGAACCCTGGATTTGACCTGGGAACATATCTGCCTGGAATGTTGACAGTGGCAATGGTAGAATTTAAGTAAAACAAGCTATCATGTGAAGACCTGCGATTTTTGGCAGTTGGTCTATTTTTTGGCCATTTGGCTATTTTCAGCTACCTTCATTTTAAATGTTTATGGTCGTTTTTAATGTTTATGGTCATTTGTGGGGCTAGCAAAGTGACGTCAGCTGGCGCTTTAAGTTCTATTTTGGCTTATCTTTACAGCGTGTTTGGCTTCCCTCTTCTTTTCTCTCACCTCTCCTTCTCTTTCCCCTTCCATCTTTCACTCATCTACCTCTTACCCATGTCTCCTGCATTCTCTCTCTCCCTCTCCTCTAGTCTTCATCTTCTTCTCTTTCTCTCTTTCTTTCTTTTTACCCTCTCCTTTCCTGTTTCCCACCCCTCTAAGATTTTTTTATTGTTCATTGATCATTTCCGGTAAACATACGGTATGCCTGGATTCCGTTTTCTGCTGAAATAGGTGGATATGATTAAATTAGGCTATTTTTGACTACCTTCTAAATGTCAGTGCTCATTAACGGTTGAGGGGGGGGGGGGGGATAGCATTTGATCGATCTTCTGCTCATTGTTTAGTTTGCGGGGGTGCGGATGGTATGAATTGGAGGAAGGGTGGGGGAATGGTGAGCAGTGTTGAAAGAAATGGACCTATTCAAGCCACACACTGACAGCCAGTACATGCCGGGAGAGGCTTGCTTGCATGCCTGCCTTGTTTCTGGACCATGTTAGAATTAGGAGAGGTAGGGTTAGCCCACGTATGTGCGCACAAATGAAGGACCTTGTGTGCGAAGTAACTTGTGTGCTCGGTAAACCCTTGAATAATACTTTTTTTTCAGTAATACTTCGAGACAGCCTTGGGAAAAAAAAAATAAGGATACCTTGAAAAGGACCTTGAAATTGATTGGCTGTGAACCCTGTGAAAAGATATAGTTCCATTGTCCAGCTATTGAGTTGAGTGCTTAATGTTCCACTATAAGCTGGGTATTTCATTTGGAATGCTTTCCTTTTTTTTTTTTTTAACTGTAACCCCATGGTTTATGTTTCTGTGTAACCCCATGGTTTGTGTTTCTGTGTAACCCCATAGTTTGTGTTTCTGTGTAACCCCATAGTTTGTGTTTCTGTGAAACCCCATGGTTTATGTTTCTGTGTAACCCCATGTTTATGTTTCTGTGTAACCCCATAGTTTGTGTTTCTGTGTAACCCGATGATTTCTAATTCATTTGTTTTACTCTACACATTGTGCTTGACCCAGGGACCTGAATGAAGGACATCACCAATTTGACAACACAACTTTCATGACTGCAACATTTTGTGATTACTGTGGGAAGAAGGTAAGTTGTGGCTGAGTCACCAGTTTGACCACACAACTTTCATGACAGCAACATTTTGTGATTGCTGTGGGAAGAAGGTAAGTTGGGGCTGAGTCACCAGTTTTACAACACAACTTTCATGACAGCAACATTTTGTGGGAAGAAGGTAAGTTGTGGCTGAGTCACCAGTTTTACAACACAACTTTCATGACAGCAACATTTTGTGATTACTGTGGGAAGAAGGTAAGTTGTGGCTGAGTCACCAGTTTTACAACACAACTTTCATGACTGCAACATTTTGTGATTACTGTGGGAAGAAGGTAAGTTGGTGCTGAGTCACCAGTTTTACAACACAACTTTCATGACAGCAACATTTTGTGGGAAGAAGGTAAGTTGTGGCTGAGTCACCAGTTTTACAACACAACTTTCATGACTGCAACATTTTGTGATTACTGTGGGAAGAAGGTAAGTTGGGGCTGAGGTCACCTGTTAACTTGGGATCATTGTCACTTTAAAAAAATCAGATTTGACAATTCATTATGATTCTGGGAGGTTCATATTGGAACCATCATTGCAAACAGTTTTTCTTTGAGAAGGTTAAGACTGAAAACTGAATACAAAGCACTTAGAGAATATTCATAAACACTCATTTTCAGCAGCCAGCACTATAATATAATTAGTTGTGGTTCCAAGTTCTTCTTATATGGTTTCCAAACCCCATTTTGGAGACACACAAATGAAAGCTACTGCTATCTTAACAAAGATGACTCTTGACTTTTACCAGGATTTGTTTTCTGCAGTGGTATTTCTGTAATAATACTTAGCTGTGATACTGTGATATGAGAGTCACACTGTAGAAGAAATTAGGGTATCACTGGGTAACATTCCCATAGTTGGCAATGGACACATTGCAGCCAACGTCATTAAGGAAATGACATCATTAAAAGAAAGAAAATATACCTGTGAATAATTTGATACAAAGAGACATCTTATTCAAAGCATATTTATTCCAACTCTGTGCTACCAGTGCCAGACATGGTTACTCACAACAAACCATAAAAGAAAATTAGTAACCACGGAAATGAGATGTCTGAAAAGGGCTGTAGGAGTGACCATAAGAGATAAGATCAGGAATGAGATCATAAGAGAACAAGTCGGCACAGAACCAATTCTGGATTACATACAAAGACAGCAAGTGAAATGGTTTGCCCACTTAGAGAGAATGCCTTGTGACACCATACCATACAAAGCATACATGGAAAGAGAAGGACGTAGAGCACGGGGTAGACCAAGAACAAGATGGAAGGATAACATCAGAGAAACTCTACAACAGCACGATGTGCCTATGGTCGAGGCAGCCAGAAGAGCTAGAAACAGAACCTTATATCTCCCTCGACACCCACAGCGGTAAAAGAGGAAGTGAAGAAGAAGAAGAAGAATAATTTGATGATAATATTGATTCACCTAACTGAGGTGCCTTCTTCTTTTCCTCAGATATGGATGAAGGAAGCCTTTAAGTGCCAGACGTGCAATATGGCGTGTCACAAAAAATGCCTGGTCAAGTGTCTGGTGAACACCGTCTGCACTGAGTGAGTCCAAACTTCTGTGTCTTTATTTCTCTGCTTTTTGTTGTTGTTAAATTTGCCCTCAAAAGAGCAGCCGGTCCATTGTGTTGGGGTTTACAGCTAAGCTGTGATGTCTGCTATGTTCAGCACAACACAACCCAGTCTGCCAAACCCTTACTAACATAAAGTTGCAGTGTATACGTTGAATTTTCAAGCTGAAAATATTTCAAAAACTAGGAGTCAACTTATTTGCTGATTAACAACAAATGTATTAGGTATAGCCATAACTCAGAATTTTTAAGTTAAAAATTCTCCAGGTCGACTTGTAGACAAGGTTGAAGTGTACATCACACTAGTCTTTTCTCTCTCCCTAAAGTAGGACTCCTAAAACCAGGGTGATTTAGCTTCTCATAGAAAAGTGTTTAAAAGCAAGAGCATTCATTTAACGGCTCTCCTTTCAACTACGGCCGGTAGACAACAGGAGACGGCCGGTTAGTCCGAGTTATGTCCCCTGGCTGCAGTGCTATTACGGACTGGAGAAGGCACGAATCAAAAAACACAGTGAGGTCGACATGCCTGGCAGAGCCGGCGCTGTGACTTAAATAAGCGACCGCGTTCAATTACCGCCTCTTGCGGCGCGTTACGGAGTGGACTAGAGAGAACGACACAAGTGACATAATTACTGTGTGTTGGCGATAGACAGCGTGCAGTGCCCTACTGTCATCATATGGTTAGGGTTTGGGGTAGGGGTAGGGTTAGGTTTAGGGTTAGGTTTAGGGTTAGGGTTTGCGTTGCTACTATGAGTTTGTGCGAGGACGAGATGCGGCGACACTAACCGTAACCCTAAACCTAACCCAAACCCTACCCCTCCCCCTAACCCTAACCCTAAACCAAAACGTAACTGTATGATTATAGCAGGGCAGTGCGCGCTGTCTATCGCCAACACACAGTAATTATGTCATTTGTTTCGTTCCCTCCTTTCCACTCCGTAATAGCACTGCAGCCAGGGGACATCTCCGACTAACCGGCCGTCCTCCTGTTGTCTACCGGCTGTAGTTGATAGGATAGCCCATTTAACTGCTTTCAGTTTTTATTTTTTATTTTTAAAAATTTAATTACCCAAGCTTTCCGGTTGACCCAGCCTAAAGTAAATATCATGGGACGACAGCAGCAGCTTCTTTTTTAGTGATCAACATTTGTTACAAGTCCATTCCTGTATGGGTCATAAACAGAACAATGAGCTTGATGTCTTTATTGGTGCTCCACAATTTCTGCTTCTGAGTTCAGTATGTTGATCTGGCCGTTACTGCCATGACTGTTTATGCAGTCTTGTTCTGGTCTGTAATTTGTGTTACCTCTTCTGCATTGTGTCTTCATGGATTGCTTTAAGAGCTTCTTGCTTCTTTAAAGCTCTGAGATGAGTGGGGCTGCTGTAGAAGCCTTTGTGAGCTTGTCAGACAGCAGCCATGATGTTGACCACATCATCCACTGAGACTGAATGCTGATTCTGCCCTTTATCTCCTATAGGCCCTCAACCAACTCACATCAAGCCACACCAACTCACACCAAGTCACACCAGCTTACACTGAGTCACACCAACTCACACTGAGTCACACCAACTCACACCGAGTCACCAACTCACACCATGTCACACCAGCTCAAAGCAAGTCACAAAAACCCACACCAAGTCACACCAGCTCACATCAACTCACACCAAGTCACACCAACTCACAACAACTTACACCAAGTCACATCAGCTCACTTAACTCACACCAAGTCACACCAACTCACACCAAGTCACATCAGCTCACACCAAGTCACATCAGCTCTCACCTAGTCACACCAACTCACACCAAGTCAAATCAGCTCATATCAACTCACACCAAGTCACACCAACTCACACCAAGTCACACCAACTCACAAACACATACCAAGTCATTGATATCACTAGAAGGGACGGGTGAACGCGAATGCCCTGTCCAAGAGACAGGACGTGTTTTTCTCGCTCTCATCATTTTAGATTTTTTAAGCCCTGTTGCATTGGATATCTGAGGATAATTTTTATATCACTGTGACCGTTGTTCCGGCGGGCTTACTGTGAAATAGTTTTTGTGTGACTTTGTAGATCAATATTCGTTAAAAATGGAATATAGTGTATTATAATAGGTTTTCTGCAACGGAAGCCTCTGTTGCCAACGGGGCACAAACAGGCCCGATTGTGTTTCACCTGGCCCCATGGATTTATGGCATTTTAGACAGTAATTGTCCTGTGGGCGTACACACGGTGGCATACAACCGGACTGGTGAAGTGCTGCCACGCCAACACAGGATGCCGTTAAAAACTTAATTAGGTATTTTCCCCGGGTAGGTGGGACTCGATAGCTGGGGACAGCGGCCCACCTATGAGAAGGATACTCTGAAACTAAACTACCACTGCCCGGTGGTCAGGCCTTGGTTGGTTACGGGCTAAGGAAGCACATCCTAAAAGAAAAGCACGTTGAAGACGGAGACGCCAGGTCGAAAGGCACAGATAGTGTGGGAGAATATTTTCCCACAAACATGACGTCACGCATACCTTCTTGAATGTCAGAAAACCCTAGCAGGAATGAAGACTGTGGTGTTTAATCTTTAACACTTCAGTGAAACCATATCACAGTGAGCCCTACCTTAAAAGTGGCAACTGCACAACGTCACCACTCGCAAAGCTAGAAAAACAGCCTAGATAATATATCCATCAGAGGGACAAGATGGACGAAGAAGACGTGTGCACTCTGAGGATTCTACAATGGAATGCAGAGGGAGTCCGCAACAAAAAAGCTGCACTCACAAAACAACTTACAGAAGGACATATTGATATTGCCTGTATACAGGAGACACACCTGTCAGAAAAGCACAGATTCTGTATTAGAAGCTTCCAGTGCTTCAGACAGGACAGAGAAAATGGTCCCAAAGGAGGAGTCCTCATCCTAGTAAAAAACAGCATTCCAGCAGCTAGTTTAACAGTGAACACAGAACAGGAGTCTGAGATCATGGGTATCAGTCTTAACATTGCAGGCAAGGAAATTGTATTATACAATTGTTACTGCCCGCCAAGCAAAGAACTCTCATTACACAACATGAGAATCCCAGATGACAACTGTATCGTTCTAGGAGATTTTAACAGCTGCTCTCCAAGCTGGGGATATTCACAGCTCAACGAGAGAGGAGAAGAAGTGGAGGACTGGCAGACATATGCCAGACTCCAGCTAATCAACAAACCAGATGACTCCCCATCTTTTTTCTCCAGGAGATGGTTTTCAACCAGCCGCCCAGACTTAAGGTTTGCCACGTTAGACTTAGCAAGCAACATACACAAAACGGTGCTCAGCCAACTAGCAGGTAGTGACCACCGACCGATCCTGATTTCTGTTCTAAATATGAGAGGCCTTCATTCGATGCCGCACCTCGTTGGAATTACAAGAAAGCTGACTGGAACAGTTTTGCTAACCTTGCTGATGTATACTCGATAAATGTAAATGGCAAATCAAGTCAGGTTGCTAAATCATTAAAAGAGTTTACAGAAGCTATATTAAAAGCAGCCAAAGAAACCATACCTCGGGGTTCAAGGAAAGATTACATCCCATTTTGGCCCCAACAAATTCAAGACCTCCACCAAACTCTCTCAGAAGCAAGAGATAGAGTAGAAAGCAACCCAACGGTAGAAAACAACATTGCTTACAAAGCAACAGAAGCTAAGCTAAAAAAAGAAACACTTCAAGCAACTAGGAAGAGCTGGCAAGACAAAACCAAGAGCCTAAGTTTTGAAAAAGATGGGTCCAAACTCTGGAAACTAGTCAAGTGTCTAAATGGAGAAGCCCAACAAGCCAATCCAATAGTAATAAATGAGGGCAATGAGATCAGATCTGGAAACGATGCTGCAAATATCCTTTTAAATCAGTTTAAATCTGTTAGTGATATTAATATAGAAAAGTCCAGAGAAGATGGGGTAGTACAAAGAATAAAAGAACTCGAGGAGGCCAGCAAGAGTAAACCAGCAGAGAGCATCATGACAGATAAATTCTCAATGAGTGAAATTAACACAGGATTCAACCAGCTGAAATCCAACCAAGCCCCTGGCCCCGATAAAATCACGAATGATATGTTACTACACATGGGTCTAAGTGCCAAAAAAAGAAATTATTAAACATCTTTAATCCCAGCTGGATTTTTAGTATAGTTCCTCCAGCCTGGAGGAAGTCTGAAATCTTCGTAATCCTGAAACAAGGAAAGCCGAAGAACAACGCAGACAGCTACAGACCCATCAGCCTCACTAGCTGTCTGTGCAAACTATTTGAAAGATTATTGAACAACCGACTGACCTGGTTCCTAGAGAAAAACTTCAAACTAATGGAGGAAGGAACAGGCAGGTTTTCAACGTTGCAGATCAACAGAAGACCAAATTACATTTATTGCTCAACACATTGAAGATGCATTCCAGGAAAAAAAGCACACTATTGCAGTCTGGGTGGATATGGAAAAGGCCTTCGACAAAGTGTGGAAAAATGGGCTGAAACAAAAGCTACTTGAAAGTGGAATATCCCATCACATGCTTGGGTGGATCGTAAAATATCTTGAAAATCGATCTGCAAGAGTCAAGATACAGGGTTCAAGGAGCAGATCAGTCTCAATGACACATGGAGTTCCACAAGGCGGAGTTCTGTCCCCAATTCTTTTCCTAGATTACATTAACGACATAAAATCAACCCTCTGTAATGGAGTTCAAGCCGTTATGTATGCCGATGATCTGGCGCTACTGAGTTCAGAGGAGGTCACTGAAAAAGCACAGACAAGGCTTCAAGAATCCCTCGGAACTCTAGATAGGTGGTCCAATAGCTGGTACATGCCTGTAAATGGGGCCAAAACTACACACACCATTTTCAGTCTCTCTACCAAACCCCAGAAAGTTTCACTTAGATATGGCAGCCAGGCACTGATACATGATGACTCACCGTCATATTTAGGAGTAACCTTTGACTCAAGACTCACATGGAGAAAACAGATAGAAAAGACACAGAGCAAGGGACTCAAGAGAACACAACTGATGAGGAAGTTAGCTGGAACAGACTGGGGGGCAAACCTCAATGTCCTTAAGAGGACCTATACAGGCTATGTGAGGCCAACACTAGAATATGGAATAGCTGCTTGGGGCACAGCAGCTAAATCAAATTTTCAAAAAGTCTCAAAAATCCAAAACCATGCTCTCCGTATTATGACAGGGGCAATGCGCTCCACGCCCATATCAGATATGGAAACAATTACTGGTCTCCATAATCTGGAAGATAGGAGAGACACAAAGATCCTCACCCAGCTCTCCAAATACCACCACTTTCAAGAAAAACCCATGTACAGCCGACTGCAGAAACCCCAGAAGGCTAGACTAAAGAGAACTTGCTTTATTAAGAACGCAAATGCCAAGCTCGCTGTCCTCAAACTCCCTCCCATAATACCAAATGTTCCACTTAAACCTTACAACGACTGCCCCGCTTGGCTTAGGGATAGCCTACCAAAAGTCAGAACCACTGTAACAGGGGTCTCCTCCAAATCATCAATGAGCAACACTGATATGAAATCAACTACAGAAGGAGAGATCAATAGACTTTACCCACACCAGAGTTGGATTCGAGTGTATACAGATGGTTCAGCCAAGAGAGCAGTAAGAGACAGAGGAGGAGGAATATACATAGAATGCCCAAATGGTTTAAAAATCAACCAGGCTGTACCAACAGGTTCATATTCCTCCAATTACAGAGCAGAGGCAGAAGCACTTCTAGCGGCATGTTCTTTCCTGAATGGACAACAGCACAGCAAATATAGCAGAGTGGTCTTTCTGACTGATGCTATGTCAGTTCTACAAGCAATTGTTAACCCAAAAGACACTCAGTTTGTAGACTTGACGCAACAGCTGATTTACTTAGGCTTTTCAGTAGAACAATCTGTACTGCAGTGGATTCCAGGTCACTGTGGCTTGGAAGGTAATGAAATAGCGGACAGATTAGCCAGAAGCGGCAGTGATATGGTAAAACCAAATAGCGACTTAACCCACCAAGAGATGAAAACACTAATACAATCTAGTATCCAAGAAAGGTGGCTGGATACCCACACCAGATTTTCTCCCCAAGACTCACTTCATCGCCTCTCTAGAGAGGGACAGTCTAATATATTCAGACTAAGGACAGGGCACAACAGATTTCGTCAACATATGTTCAAATTTTTCGGTGTAGGAAATACAGAGACGTGTCCCTGCAGCGTGGCACCCGAAAATGCTGAGCATGTGCTCCAACACTGTCAACTGTATGCTGACAACAGAGACGCAATCTGGCCTGTTCCAACCACAATAAAGACAAAATTGTATGGTACACAAGAGGATATAGATTGCACGATAGCTTTCATAAAGGCTACCGGCCTCCTGATATAAGTTTTCTGACAGAAGGATCGAAGAAGAAGAAGAAGACTAGAAGGGACACCAGTATCACTAGAAGGGACATCAGTATCACTAGAAGGGACATCAGTATCACTAGAAGGGACATCAGTGTCACTAGAATTGACATCAGTATCACTAGAAGGGACATCAGTATCACTAGAAGGGTCATCAGTATCACTAGAAGAGACATCAGTATCACCAGAAGGGACATCAGTATCACCAGAAGGGACATCAGTATCACTAGAAGGGACATCAGTATCACCAAAAGGGACATCAGTATCACCAGAAGGGACATCAGTATCACTAGAAGGGACATCAGTATCACTAGAAGGGACATCATCATCACTAGAAGGGGCATCAGTATCACTAGAAGGGACATCAGTGTCACTAGAATTGACATCAGTATCACTAGAAGGGTCATCAGTATCACTAGAAGGGTCATCAGTATCACTAGAAGGGTCATCAGTATCACTAGAATTGTCATCAGTATCACTAGAAGGGTCATCAGTATCACTAGAAGGGTCATCAGTATCACTAGAAGGGTCATCAGTATCACTAGAAGGGTCATCAGTATCACTAGAAGGGTCATCAGTATCACTAGAAGGGTCATCAGTATCACTAGAAGGGTCATCAGTATCACTAGAAGGGTCATCAGTATCACTAGAAGGGTCATCAGTATCACTAGAAGGGACATCAGTATCACTAGAAGGGACATCAGTATCACTAGAAGGGTCATCAGTATCACTAGAAGGGTCATCAGTATCACTAGAAGGGACATCAGTATCACTAGAAGGGACATCAGTATCACTAGAAGGGACATCAGTATCACTAGAAGGGACATCAGTATCACTAGAAGGGTCATCAGTATCACTAGAAGGGTCATCAGTATCACTAGAAGGGTCATCAGTATCACTAGAAGGGACATCAGTATCACTAGAAGGGTCATCAGTATCACTAGAAGGGTCATCAGTATCACTAGAAGGGTCATCAGTATCACTAGAAGGGACATCAGTATCACTAGAAGGGACATCAGTATCACTAGAAGGGTCATCAGAATCACTAGAAGGGACATCAGTATCATTAGAAGGGACATCAGTATCACTAGAAGGGTCATCAGTATCACTAGAAGGGTCATCAGTATCACTAAAAGGTGCTCGATTGTTCAGGAAGGAGTGGTAAACTAATTTTAAGTAAAATTACCTGATAAACCACAACCAGCAGATACAACACCTTGTCCAGGAGGATATTCAGCTAATTGTTTTTTTTTTATAAACAACTGATAAACCAAGTAGACTTTGTCAATGTTTCAGTGCTGGTAGACTATGTCAATGTTTCAGTGCTGTTAGACTGTGTGAATGTTTCAGTGCTGGTAGACTATGTCAATGTTTCAGTGCTGGTAGATTATGTCAATGTTTCAGTGCTGGTAGACTTAATCTATGTTTCGGTGCTGGTAGACTATGTCAGTGTTTCAGTGCTGGTAGACTATGTCAATGTTTCAGTGCTGTTAGACTGTGTCAGTGTTTCAGTGCTGGTAGACTATGTCAAAGTTTCAGTGCTGGTTGACTATGTCAATGTTTCAGTGCTGGTAGACTATGTCAATGTTTCAGTCCTGGTAGACTGTGTCAATGTTTCAATGCTGGTAGACTATGTCAATGTTTCAGTGCTGGTTGACTATGTCAGTGTTTCAGTGCTGGTAGACTGTGTCAATGTTTCAGTGCCAAAGTAGACTATGTCAATGTTTCAGTGCCGAAGTAGACTGTGTCAGTGTTTCAGTGCTGGTAGACTATGTCAATGTTTCAGTGCTGGTAGACTATGTCAATGTTTCAGTGCTGGTAGACTATGTCAATGTTTCAGTGCTGGTAGACTATGTCAATGTTTCAGTGCTGTTAGACTATGTCAATGTTTCAGTGCTGGTAGACTGTGTCAATGTTTCAGTGCTGGTAGACTGTGTCAATGTTTCAGTGCTGGTAGACTATGTCAGTGTTTCAGTGCTGGTAGACTATGTCAATGTTTCAGTGCTGGTAGACTATGTCAATGTTTCAGTGCTGGTAGACTATGTCAATGTTTCAGTGCTGGTAGACTATGTCAATGTTTCAGTGCTGGTAGACTATGTCAATGTTTCAGTGCTGGTAGACTATGTCAATGTTTCAGTGCTGGTAGACTATGTCAATGTTTCAGTGCTGGTAGACTATGTCAATGTTTCGGTGCTGGTAGACTATGTCAATGTTTCAGTGCTGGTAGACTATGTCAATGTTTCAGTGCCAAAGTAGACTATGTCAATGTTTCAGTGCCGAAGTAGACTATGTCAATGTTTCAGTGCTGGTAGACTATGTCAGTGTTTCAGTGCTGGCAGACTATGTCACTGTTTCAGTGCTGGTAGACTATGTCAGTGTTTCAGTGCTGGTAGACTATGTCAATGTTTCAGTGCTCGTAGACTATGTCAGTGTTTCAGTGCTGGTAGACTATGTCAATGTTTCAGTGCTCGTAGACTATGTCAATGTTTCAGTGCTCGTAGACTATGTCAATGTTTCAGTGCTGGTAGACTGTGTCAGTGTTTCAGTGCTGGTAGACTATGTCAGTGTTTCAGTGCTGGTAGACTATGTCAATGTTTCAGTGCTGGTAGACTATGTCAATGTTTCAGTGCTGGTAGACTATGTCAATGTTTCAGTGCTGGTAGACTATGTCAATGTTTCAATGCTGGTAGACTATGTCAATGTTTCATTGCTGGTAGACTATGTCAGTGTTTCAGTGCTGGTAGACTATGTCAATGTTTCAGTGCTGGTAGACTATGTCAATGTTTCAGTGCCGGAGCAAAGAAGAGAAGCTCGGTTGAGGAAGCCTGGGAGCCATTGGCAACCACTGGCAAGCTGAAACGTCCAGTTGTAGCAGATGAGGTTGTCAAGAATTTAGGATGTAAGTCAAAATGTTGTCTTCCCTGTCCGGGTTCCTAGCCCCTATAATGAGGGAACATGTAATCAACCCACTGCTCCCCCAACAAGCATGTTGTAAAATGTGATTAATTCAGAGTGTTTACTTCGGAGTGGAAATGTATCTGCAAGGTGAGGAACCAACAGTCTGCATACAAATAAGCCAAATCTGGAAATTGGTTGTGCATTACAGAATTCAAGTCCTGGAACAAGACAAGACTGTAAAGTCCAGAAGCAGTCAAGATGTCAGAGAACTTTCTGCTGGAGTTGTTAGCCACTGAATGCAAAGAAGAAGAAGACACTGTCTTCTTGTATTTGCGGAATAGAAGTGTCTTATAGCCGGCTGGCTGAATGGTTAATGACGCTGGGCTCTCATGCTGGAAACCCAGGTTCAAATTTTCGGTAGGGTTGTGGATTTTTTGTGTCAGGATCAGTCCAAAAGCACCAGTCATGCGACCCTAAATCTTCAGGCTCAAAGATGTATGTATGTATGTGTGTGTGTCCGCATGCGTATCTGTGATAATGTATGTATCTATATGTGTGTATGTGTGTATATATGTATATTTACTACCCAGGTTTTTATGTATTGTATTTGATACTTATGTGTATACTGTTTTATGAACAATATAAGCTTTACAGATAAAATACAACTGCTGTGTAAAAAATGCATGTTTGGAAGGTCTGAATGTAAGATGGGCTTCTTGCCCAATTTGTTGTTCTTGAAAATTGAGATTGTTCATTCATTCATTGATTAGTTCGTTACACAGACTCTAACCTATCAACTTATGTTTGTCCAACAGTTCAAGAAGAAGATATGGCTTCCCAGGAAGTACTGACCATCACTGATGTAAGTTTCTGCTGAATTAGTTTTTGTTTTTTACACAAATTACTGTCTAAATGACTCCAAGGCAGATGAATAAATAAACAAAATGTCTGGACAAGCACCGGTATCAGCAGTTATCAGACAAAGAAGATGTTGCTGTATTGGGCACATCTTTTGAACAAGCCAGCAGAGAATAATCAGCTTGTCACTTAAATGGGAAAAAAAGTGAATTGAGGACAGGAAGATGTTCAAAAGAGACCCTAAAATAAATGTTGATGAGAGAAGCCAAAGAAACTTGAACAGTTTACATCCATGATATCAAAAAGGTTTCACAGAATGGAGGAATAGACTGCAAGCCCTATGGGACATATAATGGCAGGATGAGGATGATGTCTAAATGAAGATTTCCATTCTCATGCCAACCCTCCTTAGCAGACTCGTAAGACATGCATGCTTACATAACTCCATATTACGTGCACAGTGGCAAACATCACTTCAGAGATCCAAGGTTGTCAGAATTCTTTGGAAATTTTCTCAGGGATATGCGGATTATTGGAAATGAACAGGCAGACGGACAGACTGGCTTTGCACCAGTGGGTGGTGAATTTATGCATGACAGGCTACTTATGGTCAGAGGCCCTTTAGGAACAAGTGAACACTAGGGAGGCTTGAATGAGTCATTGTGGTCCGGAGAGAATCGAACAGCTAGGAGTGACCAGTGGATCTGGTCAACACGCTACACTCAGTGGAAAAGCCAGGCAGATATATAATCAACCGTCATTGGCACACTGGCAGTTCACCAGCTGTTGAAGATGAGGATGGAGTAACTATGGGAATTTCTTGAGTACTGTGTTGTTGGTTCTTAGCTCAACACTCTACATTCAACAACACTCATATTACTGGTTTGCCTGTTTGACTGCTTAGCCTCATGTTACAGCTGATTCTGAAATGAATGCCAATTCGTATGTTATTGCTTGCTTATTCCTATATTACTGTTTATTCCCATGTTACTGCTTATTCTAAAAGTACTGTTTATTCCCATGTAACTTGTTATTTTCATATCACTGTTACTGATTCTCACACTGCTGTCTGCTTATTCCTGTGTTACTGCTTATTTTAAACTATTGACTATTGCCGTTTAACTTTTTATTTCCCATATTTCTGCTTGCTTATTCCCCATATTACTGTTTACTTTTTCCCCATGTTACTGTTTGCTTATTACTGTTACAGTTTACTTTTTCCCCATGTTATTGTTTGCTTATTCCTGTGTTGCTGCTTCTTCTAAAATAACGATTTATTTCTATGTATCTGTTTCCTTATTACTGTTACTGTTTACTTTTCCCTATGTTACTGTTTGCTTATTTCTATGTTACTGGTTATTCTAAAAGTACTGTAGGTACCCATGTTACCATTTGCTTGTTCCCATGTTACTGTTTGCTTATTCCTGTATTACTGCTTATTCCCTTGTTACCGTTTGCTTGTTCCCATTACTGTTTGCTTATTCCTGTATTACTGCTTATTCCCATGTTACTGTTTGCTTGTTCCCATGTTACTGTTTGCTTATTCCTGTATTACTGCTTATTCCCTTGTTACCGTTTGCTTGTTCCCATGTTACTGTTTGCTTATTTCTATGTTAATGGTTATTCTATAAGTATTTGTTTATTCCCATGTTACCATCTGCTTATTCCCATGTTACTGTATGCATATTCCTGTTTTACTGATTTGCAGACCAGCATCAATACAAGCGAATCCTTGCAGAATTTGACCTCCCTGTTTGATGGAATCTACAGCGAACCTGAACAGAAAGGTTTGCCCAGCACGAGTCGACAAGATGCCACGCAGGAAGTGAGTGATTGTTGTGTCAGAGATGTTAACTTATTCATTACATGACAACTTGCCATATGTTTCTTGATTTCAGCTGCCATGATATACTTTTCTTAACTACCCATTCATTTGTTGAACAAACCCAATTTGCACCACTTCTTACTTTATTAACCCATTTTGTCCCATAGGGTTTTTATTATAACACTCTAGACCTGAAGATAGATTACTCAAGATCACATATTCTTAGAATAGAATGAATTAACCCTTTTGCCCCAGGAAGCTGCAAAGGTTACACTTTCAGTAGACTCCAGTTCCCTTTAAATACCACTTACCCAGAAATTTCTAAAATGGTGTGTTTACGCAACATCTAGTTTATGCCATTGGTTGTGTTAATGTCTGCTCAGCCTTTATGAGTCACCTAAAATGTATTGTTTTTAAAACCTCAATAAATGTATTTCATAAAGTGCTTTGCTTTGCTTGTGTTTGTTGACTACTTATTTTATAAATTCTTATGTATTTTAAAACAATCTTATGTTGCCAGAAATTTTTTTTATATGATTCATTCCTGGGAATTCACATTGGTTCGTGACCCATATTTTTAGTTTTTCTATATTTGGCTAATTCTGAAAGAGTTAAAGAGGGAATACAGTAAATAAAGGACCTGGTCACGCCATTGGTGTAATCGACAAATGGTGCTACACCCCTACTTTCTAATCCAATCGGCACTTAGTAGTGGATATAATCATTATCACACCTGCCACCTTTACTTCCCAGATTTCCTGGTTCCCATTTTAGGCTGAATGTTGAATGTTGGAACCATCATCACAACACTCAAAACATTGCCATGAGCTCTGCATCCCCATCTTCAGCAGCAAACACACGTTTCAATACCGATGGTACCAGTAACTGTTTGATTGTGTGTCCATCTCACATTATCCCTTGAATGTTGAGCAACGGCCAGATCCCCAGGTCACTCCTTGCAAAACCTTCCTTCAAAGACTGTAGTGATCTGTGTTTGGCGCCATACTCCTCACTCGCTCCCAGAAGACCCTACATCAGCTGGCTTATCATCTATCAGTATACCACTGAGTGGTTGCAGAACCAGCATTCTTATCTGCTTGTTAATTTCCCACCACACCTGCATGACCTGGAGAAAATATCCATTGGACATTTTAGCCTGAGTCAATTACATTTTCCTATTGCGAGCAAGTCTTGCTGATCACACTGACGTTGCCCTGCAGGGAGGGAGGTCACAAGGACATTTTCTGGTGGTGCATCAGGCAGATTGAAATTGAGTGCATTTGTACTAGTAATAGTCTGTTTTTTTTGTTAAATTGTTGAAAAAAATTTTTTTTTATCTTTTTATAAAACAGAAAGCCAAGGATGTTTTGTTCTGATGAGCCGTTTATTCATATACAGTAGAAAATTTATTGACATCTGCATTTAATTATAAATTAAGAACACATTCTAACCAAAACTTATCTTTATACTTTCTATTTCTCCAAGTTCTTGTTAATAGTGTTTAGTACTTTTCTGTTTGCCTTCCTCTTCTTAAGCACATTTTTTAAATGTTAGGGTGTTTTCTCATATTTTCACCATATTTTATGCCACCTAAAACAAAAATGTTGAAAACCACTGCTGCAGCACAGTGTGACACTATCATCTGGAGAGACCGAAAGGTGCAAACAAGTTCCAATAATATGGCCAGCAAGAAACTTTCCGTTTGGCATAACTAAAAAAGACAGCAAGAAAACTGAAAGTTGTACACACACCAGCAGTAGACTCATGATAAACCCTTTAATGAATTCTAATGAAAACTAGGGCACATTTTTTTTACCTAATCACTTTCTGCTACTCTATTTGCAGGCGGCTTCAGGGACCCGATTTCGTGGCCTGAAAGAGCAGACTGACCGCATGAAAGATAATGTTCTTAAACATCTACGCAAGACCAAAATACCAACCTCATTTAACGACAAGGCCATACTTTTAGCAAAGGAACAAGGCGCCAGGTTGTATCTTGACATGGAGCCTACGTTACGCAAGGACAAGCTTGAGGAACTGGTCAGATTTTTTAAGATACTTTTGAACATGCCTTTTTTTTTTTTTTTTTTTTTGCTAAAGCATTACTTTTTCTATAGCTGTAAACTTTGGAAAGGGGGTAGGGGGTTCTGGTTGTACATCCACTTCTGGAATTTGTTCTTCTTTTTCTCCCCCTTCTCCTCCTCTTCCATTTCTTCCTCTTCTTCTTCTTCTTCTTCTTCTTCTTCTTCTTCTTCTTCTTCTTCTTCTTCTTCTTCATAATGTTCACCAGCTGTAATCTCCAGTGCAAAGTTCTGGTTATTTATCCAATTCTGGACTGTGGTCTTGCTCCTTCTTCTTCTTCTTTCTTTTTCTTTTCATTTTCTTTTCTTTGCACTGCCGGTTGCAAACTCCGCTGAAAGTTCTGGTGTGTCATCCACCCGAGGCTTTTGGTCTTATTCCAGAATGTGAGTTTTGCTTGCACATCTGTTTTATAGGTCTGACTTATTTGTATTCAGACTATTGTTCCCTTGCCTCTCAACTTTGAAGGCAACATCCCTAATCAGTCATCTGTTACTGCATTCTTGTGTGTGAAAGGGGAAGGGGGGAGGGCCTAATTCTTATTACCACTTACCAAGTGATAATAAGCAGTCATGCTGACCACTTTGCTACTGCCGTCCCTCTTGATGCATGAAAGCTAGATGTTGCAAGGTCCCTTGGGAGCCACTGAACAGTGTGGAGACACAAATAGAACATCGTGGTCTGGGGAGAATAGTCAGGCAAGAAGTGACCAGGGGCTCTGGCTGATGCTCAGCACTCAAGGAAAAGGTGAGACGGATATACCATCAGTCTGTTACCAGTACCATTGGAATTGGAACTTTGCTGGCTGCTGAAGATGGGGATTAAAGTGTCCTAAGTAGTGTGATGTTGATTCTTGATTCAGCATTCAGAATTCAAGTCCATCTTAATTATCTTTAGGATGGTTAAATGTAAGAAGAATATGCATGCCCTGTTTCATCCCATAAGGGCTTATGGGCTTCATATGTAAAGTTAAGCTCAGTGAGTTAAGGTGAAGTAAAGTGAAGTCAAGTACAGTTGAGAAAACTAGAGTGAAGGACCCATGCCACACCTGTGGCCTATGATATGATGAGAGACTGACATGTGTCTAGACCAGCTGGCTCCCGATGGGTGATGTCAAAGTCACGATGTTACTTCACAAGACTTCTACCTATTGCCCATTTTAGGCTGGGTCATATTTAAGGATGACTTGATGCAGACTCAAACCCAAAACCTGCTGGCCAGCTAGTAACATTTATCAACTGTGCTACTGCTGCTGCTATTTATGGACCAGTAGTCCAATCAGTGAACTGACACCTGCATCTCCCAAGTGTAACATTTTTACATTGTCACTTTCAGGTGAAGAAACTAGACCTGGAACTCAAAGCAGAGATGGAGAACAAGGAATCAGTTGAGCATGAGTTGAGCCTGCTGGAGGCAGCAGAACAAAAAGCCCCAAGTTCAAAACGGAAATCAGAAATCAGGGCCCTAACAAACAAAATATTGAAATCTGTGGAAAAACAAGATGCCATGCGTCTGCTTATGCTGCAGTACTGTTCGGGTCTGCAGAACTGTATCAACTCCTTAGAAGCAGACGTGAATATCTTGAGAAGTAAATCAGAGTTTGAGAGAACTCAGACTCTGCCGAAGGAAAATGAACAAGCCAAGACTTCCCGTTCAGGTGCAGTCGGAGGGTTTGTGCGAAGGGCGAGTTCTTCGGTGAAGGAAAAGATGTCATTCATTAAGAAAGATTTCGGGAAGAAGGGGGTGAGGAGTGAAGAAGATGAAAAGAATTCCAGTTCAAAGAGTAACAACAACAGCGGTCTGGTTGTGATTGAAGAAGATTTTGTGACTTCTCTGCAGGACAGTTTGGAGGAGGTAAAATCTAGAAGTAAGGACAAAGAATATGTTGATAGTCTGACAGATACCGCAGACAGTACTGAGGTTAGAGAAGATTCTGGAATGGGGAAAATGCTGTCAGAAATTAGCGATGGTCCGCCAACAGCGAAGCAGCATCCACTGATTGAAATATGTGTAGATGAGGCAGATTTACCAGCAGCAAGGGAAGAAGCCTTAAATGACAGCTGTGATCCCAATGAACCAAACGTTCTTTCACAAATAGATTCAGGGGTTCCAAGATCTAGTTCAGATTCCAGGCTTGAGATGAGCAAAATGTTCAGCCTCCGACCAGAAGACATTCTCCGTTACCGCGGGACCTCCCTGCCGAGACTTCTAGCCAGTGACGATTCAGACTCGGAGTCAGATTACTTGGTGATTGATTCCAGCGACGAGCATGTTGTCACTGACAGCTCAGACAGTGAGAATGACCAGAATGTTGGCTTCAAAGATGGAAAGAACAAATCTCACACCCACGATGATGATGATGATGATGATGACCAGGGTCAGCACCGGAGCACAGTTCAACATTTGCAGACATTTCAAGTGTAGCAAAAACAATGTTTTAGCAATTATTTTAAGTTTCAACTCTTTCTGTCAAGAAACTTGCTGAACCTTTGTCCCAGTTAGGGCTGACATTAAGGAAGAAACTTTTGAGTGGAGGTAAAAAAAAAGATTTGGGTTACAGTAAAAGTAAATAGTTAAAGTGCGAGCTGGAACAGAAAGTGATTTGATTGATATTTAGAATAAACAGTGATATATCACACAGGGATGAAGACAAGAGCTGACTAATATATATATATATATATATATATATATATATATATATATATATATATATATATATATATATATATATATATATATATATATATATATATATATATATATATATATATATATATATATAAAATACATTTATTGGGAGCCATGTCACCATTGCCTGGGGCAGAAAAAGGTAAGTCACAGTTATCTGGGACAGTTGTAGAAAGTCACCAACGTCTGGGGCATACAAAGTTATAGTCATCATTGTCTGGGGCATGAAAAGGTAAGTCATCAATGCCTGGGGCATACAAAGTTATAGTCATCATTGTCTGGGGCATGAAAAGTTATAGTCATCATTGTCTGAGGCATACACAGTTATAGTCATCATTGTCTGGGGCATGAAAAGGTAAGTCATCAATGCCTGGGGCATACAAAGTTATAGTCATCATTGTCTGAGGCATACAAAGTTATAGTCATCATTGTCTGAGGCATACAAAGTTATAGTCATCATTGAGGCATACAAAGTTATAGTCATCATTGTCTGGGGCATACAAAGTTATAGTCATCATTGTCTGAGGCATACAAAGTGAAAGTCACTGTTGTTTGAAACAGCTGTGGTGAAATTTACTATTGTCTAGAATTGTTGTAGTGAAAGTCATCATTGTCAGGAGCAGTTGTAGTGAAAGTCATCATTTTCTGGAACTGTTGTAGTGAAAGTCCCATTGTCTGGAACTGTTGTAGTGAAAGTCATCATTGTCTGGAACTGTTGTAGTGAAAGTCATCATTGTCTGGAACTGTTGTAGTGAAAGTCATCATTGTCTGGAGCAGTTGAAGTGAAAGTCATCATTGTCTGGAACTGTTGTAGTGAAAGTCATCATTGTCTGGAACTGTTGTAATGAAAGTCATCATTGTCTGGAACTGTTGTAGTGAGAGTCATCATTGTCTGGAACTGTTGTAGTGAAAGTCATCATTGTCTGGAGCAGTTGAAGTGAAAGTCATCATTGTCTGGAACTGTTGTAGTGAAAGTCATCATTGTCTGCAACTGTTGTAATGAAAGTCATCATTGTCTGGAGCAGTTGTAGTGAAAGTCATCATTGTCTGGAGCAGTTGTAGTGAAAGTCATCATTGTCTGGAGCAGTTGTAGTGAAAGTCATCATTGTCTGGAGCAGTTGTAGTGAAAGTCATCATTGTCTGGAACTGTTGTAATGAAAGTCATCATTGTCTGGAACTGTTGTAGTGAAAGTCATCATTGTCTGGAACTGTTGTAATGAAAGTCATCATTGTCTGGAACTGTTGTAGTGAAAGTCATCATTGTCTGGAACTGTTGTAGTGAAAGTCACCATTGTCTGGAACTGTTGTAGTGAAAGTCATCATTGTCTGGAACTGTTGTAGTGAAAGTCATCATTGTTTGGAACTGTTGTAGTGAAAGTCATCATTGTCTGGAACTGTTGTAGTGAAAGTCATCATTGTCTGGAACTGTTGTAGTGAAAGTTATCATTATCTGGAACTGTTGTGAAAGTCATCATTGTCTGGAGCAGCAAGAGTTGCAGAATAACAGGGTTTGTTGATAAATTGCAATTAAAAATGTTATAATTTTTTTTCTTCTGTTTTCTTACATCTTCTTGTAGCTTTGTTTTTAAACTTTTCCTTCTTTTTAAAAAAAAAATGTGTTTCTTTATTTTTGCCCCAAACATTCCAGAATTTGTTGTCGTACGGATATATGTATTTTGAGAGATCTCAGTGCCATCCCACAGAAACATCTACAGCCTGTTGTGTGCAGTCATGTCAGAACTACAGAAGTGAACAGTGTTGTGGGTGTTGTTATGTCTTTCATCAATTTGTGAAGTGGTATTATGCATACATTTTGTCATGACTTGATGCCTGTTACATAGTTGAATTGCCTACTTTACGGGGTTTTGAGGCAAGCAAAGAATTATAACACCGCAGTGTAAAGTGAATATTGTAAGAAAGGATTAAGGAAGGTTACTTCGTCATTAGACTTGAGACATTTTTGTTTTGTTTTGTTGCTTGATTTTTTATGTTGCCACTTTTCCTGGATGCCTTGTACATCAAAGGCACCTTTATGCCTTGTTAACACATTTCCTAACTCTTAAGTGCCAAGTTTGATCCCGTGCTGTTTCTGAGCAGGCCGCTTTATGTTGCTTTCAACAGAGGCATCAAGCAGCGACCATTCAGCAAGACATGGCAAACTACTAAACATAAAATTGCCTAGTAAAATCACAAAACAGCAAAAATGTTTTGGGTGTTATGTCTGCAAGGTCCTATAAAGGAAACTGCTTTGCTGAAACTGCAGTCTGTTTTAGCTTTTCCACAAGGGAGAGTGATAGGCGCCCTGTGTTGTTGCTTCACTGGCATAGGGATGAAGTAGTCACATGCGACCCAACTGCCATCAAGTTGGAACTGCAACTGACTGATTGTTACACACAAGCAGTCTGGGTTCTAACCATCAGGGGACCATGTTATAACCTTAGGGTTGAAAGTGTTTCTGAGATGTTTACCTGGGGGGACTGAATGTAGACAAAAGTCAGTCAGTCTGTAAAAGGCCTGATATGATTAGGTGTGAGCTGCGACGTTATATGGTCTACATGCAGATATGTACATACGTTTATCATAGAGGATTACGTTACAGGCTGTTTCTGTTTGTTTATGTTTGAGATACACACATACATTTATCATAGTGGGTTATGTTACCGGCTTTTTCTGTTGTCTTGATTATTTGACGGATACACACATAATGAGTATCATAGTGGGTTACGTTACAGGCTGTTTATGTTGGCTCATTTGTTTGACATAAACACATACATGATTGTCATAGAGGGTTATGTTACAGGCTGTTTCTATTGGCTGGTATGTTTGACATAAGCACATATAAGAGTATCAATAGGTGTTATGTTATAACTGCTAGTTTCTGTTGGCCATATACATACCATGCAATGCTAACTGCTTGCTTCTCATATTTTTTCATTCCTTAACCATCATCACTTCTTTGTTTGGCTGTTACATTATTTAAACTTCCCTTTAAGTTCATATTTTCGCTATTTAATGTAAAATATATTTTTATATTGTAAATAACCACAGATGTTTAGTCTTCCGTTTTTGTCTTTTAATATTTGTTGAGGGTCTTTCATCTTTTCTGTTTCTTGATTATGTTTTTTTTTTAAATTTATAGTTGTATTTAATAATTATTAAAGCAAATGAGCCCCTGGAAATATCTGTGATAAGAAGAACAGGTTGTATTTCATGGAAATATCTGTAAACAGAAGAACATTTTGTATTTCATGGAAATAAATAGAGAGATTCTGCAGGTACTAGGAATAAAAAGAAATTGCTGAAGGAAGTAAAGAAGAGAGAAGTGAAAAATGTCTTCCATATTGCAGAGGCAGACAGCGATACAAGTGAGAGAGCAACACCAAGAGATGGATGAACAGCAGCCTGAAAGTGTACATCTAAGGTGAAAGACCAAATTGTGGAAATGATTGCAACCAATCTTCATTGTTGAGAGTGGCACCTGATTGATTGAACATGTACATTTCCATATTGACAGATGGTGACAGAGCTGGTACCCAACATAGGTTAGTCTGTCCCAACATAGGCTAGTCTGTCCCAACATAGCCTAGTCTGTCCCAACATAGGCTGGTCTGTCCCAACATAGGCTGGTCTGTCCCAACATAGGCTGGTCTGTCCCAACATAGGCTGGTCTGTCCCAACATAGTCTGGTCTGTCGCAACATAGGGTGGTCTGTCCCAACATAGGCTGGTCTGTCCCAACATAGGTTGGTCTGTCCCAACATAGGCTGGTCTGTCCCAACATAGGCTGGTCTGTCCCAACATAGGCTGGTCTGTCCCAACATAGGCTGGTCTGTCCCAACATAGGCTGGTCTGTCCCAACATAGGCTGGTCTGTCCCAACATAGGCTGGTCTGTCCCAACATAGGCTAGTCTGTCCCAACATAGGCTGGTCTGTCCCAACATAGGCTGGTCTGTCTTATAAGAACCTCCACAAATAACCAACAGACCAGCCATGTCTGCAGTGGTTAGTGGAAGAAGAAGTATGGATGGGGCAGACATATTGAATGCTCTGAATTCCAGTGATGTTGAGACAAAGAAGCCAGAGGCGATGAACTGTCTGTTGGAAATGGGTATTCAATGAGAACAAGCGTGCAGAAACTACTGGCAGTGCAAATAGAGAAGATATGCCAGTCAGTTCCTACTGGGTACGTTGAGCTTGGAGACACTGAGATGGCTGCAGCTTCAGAGGACGGAGCTTGAATAGGTTGCACCGATGTTTTAAGATGTCAGCGCAGATAACAAACAAACAAACAAAAGATTCCAACACAATAGAGGTTGGCAACAATGTGTATGTGCTTCCATTGCTGTTTTGGGGGATATTACATGTCGAGCTAGTCAGTCTTTCCATTTAGTTAGACTCTCAGACCAGCTGTCTCACAAGCTGCCAGGATGGCTTCTCTCTGTCTGTGTACTACCTGCCGTGGAAATAAGCTTTTGAACCTCAAGGATTGTGAAATGCATTCACTAAATCTAAGGCACAGGGTTGCCTAACAAGACTTACTTAGAGATCAGGCTTTAAAATGACACACTTGAGGGATAGGATTATTTTTCTTATGTAGAGAAACTTATATGATGCCGTGACACTGGAACCCACAGATTCAAAGGAATAAAAGTAGACCAAAAAAACACATGGACAGGAGAAATAGAGACTGAGGTGAAAAGGCAGGGAAAACAAGTGATAAGTTTCTTGCACAGGCTGGAATGATTTGGCATGGGTTGATTGTTATCTTCCTCTTGCCACGTTTAATAAGAGAGAGGGATCAGCCATCGGTTTGTTTGGAGTGCTATGGTGTAGATTTTGCCTTTCAATTTTTTTATAAGCTTTAATTAAGTTCGCTCTTTTTTCTTCTGGTACAATGTTTGCCATAGATTTTTAAGCTATTTCCTGATCATTTTTAAACATGTTAAATATTGACTCCAGTTCAGATGGTTCATTTTTAAAGCTCTGTCTTGTTCATGTTTGTATTGAGATATTATGCCTCAGTTGATTATGAGACCAAAGTATGTTCAGTATGTTTTTTGAGGAGGGTGGAAAGGGGGTGGGGGGGGGGGGGGGGCATAATTCTGAGGTTTGTGTAGGCTAATGCTTCTCAGTGGTTGAGGTTAAGCAGTACACAGCAGTGTGGCTTCAAGTTTAGCAGTGGAGATAGAGACAGCCAGTGTCTTTCATTGGCTTCATTCTTCTTTTTCTTTCCCTTCTTTTCATCCTCCTACTTCCTCTTCTTCTTATGCTGCTGCTGCAGATGAGTTCCACAGGGTTTGAGGAAGGTGAAGAAGAAATTGGAGAAATGCATCACATTGAGGGATTATTATGAAGAGAAGAACTAAAGTTCACATCAATATATTAGCCAAACTTTGCCCTAATATTGGATGCCATTTTTTGTTATTTTAAAGCCCCACTCTGGCTGTTGTTGGGGGTCCTAATATAACCTAACGATAACCTGACGATTGTGTTATATTGTGCTATGAGAGACATGGGACTCGCAGCCCATGGTGATGGTAAGTGTGACTAGCAAGACCCGACTACGTTAAGAAAAGTATTCCACGATTACAGCATGGGATTTCAGGACCATTGTTGACAACATTTGTGTTTAGTGTATTTCTTCTCAGATGCTCAGCTCTCATTCTTTCAGCTATCATTTCTTGCTTCATTCTTAGTGAACCGTCCACACAAAACGGTCCATGGCATTTTGTTCCCACAAGTCCACCTCGGAACCTATATCATTCATGACCCTGTGAACACAACTTTATAGCGTAGTTGAGGTCGGGCTCAACATCTTCTACCCGCCTTTAATTGACCATAGAGGATGTCCTTTGGGACTCTGCCATCCTCCATTCTCCAGGTGTAACTCAGCCACTTGAGCTTTTGTAGACTGAGCATTGAGAAGACTGTTGTAGTACCTGCTCTTTCCAGTACCTCAATACGTATGATCATGTCTTGCCACTTAATGCCAGGTATTCTTAGGTATCATATGTGAAAGCTATTTAGCCCTTTCTGCTGGTGTGAATAAGCTGACCAAGTTTCACTGCCATAAAGCAGAGTTCTGAGAACACACGCCTGATAGACAAGAGTTTGTGTTTTAAAAGTGAGCTTTCTGTTCTCTCAAACTCTTTTTGTTAATCTCTCATTGTTGTTGCTGCCTTACCTATCCTGTTGATTTCTTGGTCTAGCAATAGTTCGCTATTCTCTATGGATACCAGAGAGGTAAAATGGTCAACTGTATCCAGCTCTTCACCATAATTGTAGACTGCTGGTCAATCATTGACACCTTGCACCATAACCTTTGTCTTATTTTTGCTGATTGTTAGGCCAAATTCATAGCATGCATCAGCAAATGCAGACAGTAAACATTGCAGCTCCTCCTCTGAGTGAGTGGTTATTGCTGCATCATCTGCCAACAGCAGCTCTCTGATAAGTACCTTATGCTTGTTTTGGCCTTCAGTCTATGAGCATTGTAAAGACTGCCATCAGATCGAGAATGGATGAATATACCACCTTTCTGATCTCAAAAAGCATGTTTCAAAAAAAAAAAAAAAAAAGGAGAAGTGTATTCCAAAGAGGGTAGGAGTAAGCACGCATCCCTGCTTCACTCCATTGTTAATTACAAACTCCTCCGATGTCACACCAACAGAGTTGATTGCACCTTTCATATCTGTTTGGAACCTGAGTTCATTGCACTTTTGATACCTGTGTGGAACAAAAGTTGATTGCACCATTCATACCTGTGTGGAATGACTCAATAATGCTCAGTAGGGTGGGTGGACATCCAATTTTCTTCAGCGTGTTAAACAGACCTTTTCGACTAAACAAATCAAATGCCTTCGTACGAGTAATAAAACAACATACAGGGGTTGATTTTGTTCGCAGCATTTTTCCTGCAACTGTCATAATGAAATATCATTTCAGTGGTAGACCTGTTCCTACGATAGCCACACTGTGACTCTGGGTAAACCCAGTCTCCTAGGATCTGGAGTCTTAAACAGTACTGATGAGAGAAGGAAAGAAACAGTTTTACTTCACAAAGAAAGAAAGAGAATTTGACAGCACAGAGAAAGAGAGAATAATGTTACTGCACTGAGAAAGGAAGAAGAATGCAAATACACAGAAGGAAATAACACATTTATGGCACAGGAAAAGTGTTACTGCACTGAGAAATAAATAAAATAACACAGCACGGGCACTCACACTCAAAATTACTGGGGTTTTTTCCTATGATTTTTGTGTATCTTTTTAAGACTAGTCAAAACTATATTCCAGTCAGATTGGGAACAAATATTTTTATATGTTTTGCTGATTTTGATATTGTTTCACTCATGATCTTACTTTGAATGATATATTGCTTATTTGTATTTTGTCTCAAGATGCATTTGATCATATCCTTCCTCTTTGAGTGTGTTTTCTTTTTTTCTTCATGCTCACCAGCTGTAAAGTTCTGGTTGTTTGTCCAACTCTGTACTTTAATATTGTTCTAGCACTTTAATGTTGCATGCACATTTGTTTTACAGATCTGACTTATTTGTATGCAGTCTGTTGGTTCCTAACCTCTCAGGCAGATGCTCTAGACTTTGAAGCAAGCTCCCAATTAGTTGACCCTTACAATATTGTTGGGGAGTCAGTGGGTCTGTTTTCGTTTTCCCCACAATAGAGCTCTGGAACCAACACAGGAAGTATTTATGTTGATACTTTATGTTGTCCTCATCATCTGTTGGTTTATTATGGCTCTGTCTTCATTCGGTTTACTGGCTATTAACTCTGACAAAAAGCCCTGGTTGCTTGTCCACTCTGGACCAGCAGCCAGGGTTTTAGTATTGTTCAAGAACTTGAGTTAAGCCGGCACATTCATTTTACAGATCTAGTATGTTTGTATGCAGACTGTTGGTTCCTCACCTCTCAGGTGGATTCACTTCGACTCCCAAGGTAATCAGTAGAGTTACCTTGGAGGAGTGAACACACATTGATTGCCATAACTTAATTCCATTTTGAAGGAAACACACCTAATTAGTGGACTTTTGCTTCACACTTTTTAGGGGGCACTGGGTCTATTCTTGCCCCCCACATCCCTCACAGTAGGACCCCGGAACCAACAGATGTAGGTTGGTCTATAGATGTGTATGAAGTGTCATATGTCTGATATAAAGCTAGTGATCGTTTGCCAGGTCAGATCTCGGTGTCTGCTTGAGAAAACCATTATTATACATGGTTATTTAAAACGATGTATGTTTTCTTCATTGCAAATTACATAATAATAGTATATGCACACGAGAGAGAAGAAGGTCTAAAGTTTATAAACTTACAGTAGAGGTTACAGATGTTCAATATGGCTGCTGTCCGCTGCTTGGAAAACATCTAAACGGTAGCCAAGCTCATTACTCACTTGAAGAAACATCTCTTGTGTAACATGAGTTTGTTGCGGCTGTGATATGAGTGGCTGGTTATGCAACTGCACTCTAGCGGTAGTATTTGCAAATTTAAACGTTACCCTCTCCTGTTTGTGTATTATTTATTTCAATGTATATTCAAGGAAGTATACAGGAAAAAATGTATTCATCATTTTGAACAATTCTGTATTTTATTTTTCTGTTGTATTTGATAATACCATTATCATATTTTCTCTTGCTGTTGTATTTAAGAATACCATTATATTTCATCTTGCAGTATATTTGCTGTTTTTGAATAACTATTCAACAGAAAATGTTCAAAATCTCATTCCTTGTGCAATTTTTTTGTTGTTGTAATTATATTGTTTAAAAAAAAAACCATAGTTATCCTGTTTGTTAATGGGAAAGCCAGTACACCTAAAACCTATCTATCCCATGACCTAAATGCAAAAGTACTGTCAGCTGATTGATTGAACCATAAGGTATTCTAATGTGTAATTTGAACAGTTTTACTCATTCAGTTACACAGATCTTGAGTGTCAAAATTAGGTTCCTTTCAGTAGCTATGCATTTAAAAAAAAAATTAAAAATGTGTTTATTTATTTATTTTTATGAATTTCAAACTTCTGTTAATGCTTTCTTTATTTCTGTTGAAGAATATGATGTGCTTTTGTGTCCCTGTTGGATATAAGTAAAACATGTGATAATCTGCAGATGCCTGCTCAGCTTTGTCTGCCTTTGAATAATTTTTCATTTGTCTGGAGTTAACTACAGGGAGCTACCATGGTGTAGCAGCTACACTTGCATGCAGATCTGAAAGTCATGGGTTCAAATCCACATGGTACCAGACTGTTTTCGAGTATGACCTTTGCTCCCAGGTCGACCTAGCCTTAAATGGGTACAAGGTAAAGCCCTGGAAAGTAAATGTGGTCATTGTGATGTTGGCCACATCATCCAGGGTTGATTGGTCTATAAAAATATGTCTCACTTTATTTCCCCTGGTGCCCGCCACTGGCGTGTAAAGTGGCTTCATTTGTTGTTTTTTAAACTATAGAAAAGTGTATTGTTGTGCCTGCTTTTTATTGGTCTGTGTGTGGTAGGATGGAAGAGGAAGGTTAGGGGGGCGGGGGGGGGGGGGGCTCTTTACCTAAGGTTCTGAAGATCATGGGTTTGTTTCCTGGCGGTGTCATTGGATGTTGACTGCATCTTCAACAGAAATCCCTGATCAGGATTGTCAAGTAATCTATCTGCTGTGCAATATGAGGACATCCCCTGGGATTGTCAAGTAATCTATCTGCCATGCAATATGAGGACATCCCCTGGCATTGTCAAGTAATCTATCTGCCATGCAATATGAGGACATCCCTGAGATTGTCAAGTAATCTATCTGTCATGCAATATGAGGACATCCCCTGGGATTGTCAAGTAATCTATCTGTCGTACAATATGAGGACATCCCTGGGATTGTCAAGTAATCTATCTGTCATGCAATATGAGGACATCCCTGAGATTGTCAAGTAATCTATCTGTCATGCAATATGAGGACATTCCTAGGATTGTCCAGTAATCTATCTGTCATGTAATATGAGGACATCTCTAGGATGGTCAAGTAATCTATCTGCCATGCAATATGAGAACATCTCTAGGATGGTCAAGTAATCTATCTGCCATGCAATATGAGGACATCCCTGGGAATTACAAGTAATCTATCTGCCATGCAAAATGATGACATCCCTGGGATTGTCAAGTAATCTATCTGCCATGTAATATGAGGACATCCCTGGAATTGTCAAGTAATCTATCTGCCATGTAATATGAGGACATTCCTGGGATTGTCAAGTAATCTATCTGCCATGCAATATGAGGACATCCCTGGGATTGTCAAGTAATCTATCTGCCATGTAATATGAGGACATCCCTGGGAATTACAAGTAATCTGTCTGCCATGCAATATGAGGACATCCCAGGGATTGTCAAGTAATCTATCTGCCATGCAATATGAGGACATCCCTGGGATTGTCAAGTAATCTGTCTGCTATGCAATATGAGGACATCCCAGGGATTGTCAAGTAATCTATCTGCCATGCAATATGAGGACATCCCAGGGATTGTCAAGTAATCTATCTGCCTTGCAATATGAGGACATCCCTGTGAATTACAAGTAATCTGTCTGCTATGCAATATGAGGACATCCCTGGGAATTACATGTAATCTGTCTGCTATGCAATATGAGGACATCCCTGGGATTGTCAAGTAATCTATCTGTCATGCAATATGAGGACATCCCTGGGATTGTCAAGTAATCTATCTGCCTTGCAATTTGAGGACATCCCTGGGATTGTCAAGTAATCTATCTGCCATACAATATGAGGACATCCCTGGGATTGTCAAGTAATCTATCTGCCTTGCAATATGAGGATCTCTTCTAGTTGTTCCTGCAGTCCTTCTCACTTGTTGCTGTAACTGATAAATGTTCCAGACTGATCGAGTTGAAATGTGAATAGTATGAGAAATTAGGATGTATGATGGAATCGCTTGGGACTACATGAATTTATGTGACTTTTCTTCTTGTTGGTTCTGAAATGGGTGGTTGGCATGTTGTGCTGAGCTTTACAGCTTGGCTATGACATCTGCGCCTTTGGGACCAACAAAACATCTAATTTCAGCAGAGTCCCAGTTAGTTGTCTTTACAGCATGTTTGTTAGGGGGCAATGACCTCAACAGGAGTGTTTCCTTCTAAGTGAGGCTATATCCCCTGAGAGGCCAGCAGCCAACAGTCTGCATACAAATAAGCTAGATGTGTAAAACTGATGTGCCGCAAAGTCGAGTTCTGGAATGAGACCAAGCCATAGTTTACAGCTGGTGAAAGTTGAGAAGAACCTGGCACTGAATGAAAGAGTCAGTTATCTGCTAGGCTCATATTTTCCTATTTCCTGTTATATATTTCATGGCTTTCTCTTGAACTTGGTTGCTTACAAGATCATTTATCTTGTTACTCCTTTGATAAAGACTGGTTGAAACATTTGGTTGTCTTTCTCGATGTCTTTTCCACTTCCCCTGTTGAGCTTTCTAAGCACATTTTGTTTTGTATTGAGCACTTCATACTTTTATACACCAATCCACAATCGGTGGGTGAGGTGTTCAGTATCACATGGCCGGATTTACTTCCCAGGACTTTACCTGATACCCATTTTAAGCTAGGTTGACCAAGGTCATCATCATCATCTTGTAGCAGGTCCTTTGCAGAACATCGCTCTCATCACAGTTTGCTTGAAAGTAACTCGGTCTCTCACCAGCTCTCCTGCCTCATGCACTTTCATATTCAAGAAGTCACTTAAGTCCTTTGCTCATGTTACTTGACCAACACAAAACCAAGGTCAGTTGTGGGGGGGAAAATATGGCTTAATACAGATTTGGCCTGGCCATTGAGTTAACTGTATGTGTCGATTCCTCCCCACCGAAAAAATGGTTGACACATTCCATTTTTGGGGACAGCATTTATAGAGTTTGCTCTCTAGACAGTTGCAGTCTCCTGCTGACAATATTCTGTCTTCCCAATTGAGTCACGGCGATAAAAACTTTGTGAAGGCAGCGTGGTCAAGGCTGCCAAAACTATCGGTCATTATTCTGCCACGACATAGCACAACCACAATATATGCAGCTTCCACGAAAAACACGTAGTATCCTGTGTTGGAAATGTGCACAAAATAGCAATCCAGGATTAGGAAACAGAATAATCCAAAAGAATTGACAGCCAGCGAAAAAAAACACCGCTGCTATCCACCATTTTGAAAACAGAAGTCAGATACATATTTGAACTTGAAGCTTTCTAGCCGGCAGGTGAACGTCTATCCACCACACCATTACAGTGCCCTGGTACTGAACGAGTTAAATATGAAGAAGTGTTTAGTGAAACCTGTATTGTTGTGTAGAATTGTTTTTTCATAGAATCACTTTACCTGACATTACCGCCTGAATCCTTCTGTAGTCTTGTCTTGTCATAGAATCACTTTACCTGACATTACTGCCTGTATTGTTGTGTAGTCTTGTCTTGTCATAGAATCACTTTACCTGACATTACTGCCTGTATTGTTGTGTAGTCTTGTCTTGTCATAGAATCACTTTACCTGCCATTACTGCCTGTATTGTTGTGTAGTCTTGTCTTGTCATAGAATCACTTTACCTGACATTACTGCCTGTATTGTTGTGTAGTCTTGTCTTGTCATAGAATCACTTTACCTGCCATTACTGCCTGTATTGTTGTGTAGTCTTGTCTTGTCATAGAATCACTTTACCTGACATTACTGCCTGTATTGTTGTGTAGTCTTGTCTTGTCATAGAATCACTTTACCTGACATTACTGCCTGTATTGTTGTGTAGTCTTGTCTTGTCATAGAATCACTTTACCTGCCATTACTGCCTGTATTGTTGTGTAGTCTTGTCTTGTCATAGAATCACTTTACCTGACATTACTGCCTGTATTGTTGTGTAGTCTTGTCATAGAATCACTTTACCTGACATTACTGCCTGTATTGTTGTGTAGTCTTGTCATAGAATCACTTTACCTGCCATTACTGCCTGTATTGTTGTGTAGTCTTGTCATAGAATCACTTTACCTGCCGTTACTGCCTGTATTGTTGTGTAGTCTTGTCATAGAATCACTTTACCTGACATTACTGCCTGTATTGTTGTGTAGTCTTGTCTTGTCATAGAATCACTTTACCTGACATTACTGCCTGTATTGTTGTGTAGTCTTGTCTTGTCATAGAATCACTTTACCTGCCATTACTGCCTGTATTGTTGTGTAGTCTTGTCTTGTCATAGAATCACTTTACCTGACATTACTGCCTGTATTGTTGTGTAGTCTTGTCATAGAATCACTTTACCTGACATTACTGCCTGTATTGTTGTGTAGTCTTGTCTTGTCATAGAATCACTTTACCTGACATTACTGCCTGTATTGTTGTGTAGTCTTGTCATAGAATCACTTTACCTGACATTACTGCCTGTATTGTTGTGTAGTCTTGTCAATGAATCACTTTACCTGCCATTACTGCCTGTATTGTTGTGTAGTCTTGTCATAGAATCACTTTACCTGCCATTACTGCCTGTATTGTTGTGTAGTCTTGTCTTGTCATAGAATCACTTTACCTGACATTACTGCCTGTATTGTTGTGTAGTCTTGTCTTGTCATAGAATCACTTTACCTGACATTACTGCCTGTATTGTTGTGTAGTCTTGTCTTGTCATAGAATCACTTTACCTGACATTACTGCCTGTATTGTTGTGTAGTCTTGTCTTGTCATAGAATCACTTTACCTGACATTACTGCCTGTATTGTTGTGTAGTCTTGTCTTGTCATAGAATCACTTTACCTGACATTACTGCCTGTATTGTTGTGTAGTCTTGTCTTGTCATAGAATCACTTTACCTGACATTACTGCCTGTATTGTTGTGTAGTCTTGTCTTGTCATAGAATCACTTTACCTGACATTACTGCCTGTATTGTTGTGTAGTCTTGTCTTGTCATAGAATCACTTTACCTGACATTACTGCCTGTATTGTTGTGTAGTCTTGATTTGTCATAGAATCACTTTACCTGACATTACTGCCTGTATTGTTGTGTAGTCTTGTCTTGTCATAGAATCACTTTACCTGCCATTACTGCCTGTATTGTTGTGTAGTCTTGTCTTGTCATAGAATCACTTTACCTGACATTACTGCCTGTATTGTTGTGTAGTATTGTTTTGTCATAGAATCCCTTTACCTGCCATTACTGCCTGTATTGTTGTGTAGTCTTGTCATAGAATCACTTTACCTGACATTACTGCCTGTATTGTTGTGTAGTCTTGTCTTGTCATAGAATCCCTTTACCTGACATTACTGCCTGTATTGTTGTGTAGTCTTGTCTTGTCATAGAATCACTTTACCTGACATTACTGCCTGTATTGTTGTGTATTCTTGTCTTGTCATAGAATCACTTCAAATGACATTACTGCCTGTATTGTTGTGTAGTCTTGTCTTGTCATAGAATCACTTTACCTGACATTACTGCCTGTATTGTTGTGTAGTCTTGTCTTGTCATAGAATTACTTTACCTGCCATTACTGCCTGTATTGTTGTGTAGTCTTGTTTTGTCATAGAATCACTTTACCTGACATTACTGCCTGTATTGTTGTGTAGTCTTGTCATAGAATCCCTTTACCTGACATTACTGCCTGTATTGTTGTGTAGTCTTGTCTTGTCATAGAATCACTTTACCTGACATTACTGCCTGTATTGTTGTGTAGTATTGTATTGTCATAGAATCCCTTTACCTGACTTTACCGCCTGTATCGTTGTGTAGTATTGTCATAGAATCAGTGAGGGGGGGGGGGAGAAATCTTGTATCCTGGTATGAAGGGGTGACAGCACAAGAGCTGCTGGAGATCACAGGTTGTCGAGAGGCATAATCACCTAGCCCAGTTGGCAGAGTACTTGATGATGATGACGTCAAAGAAATGTGGTCACACTTTGGTATCAAAATTTGTAAGAGAAAGAAAATGGGAACATCCTGAGAAAAGGCTGCAGAGAAAGACAGAACATAGCTGAAATGGGAAACAAATGGTTTGAGGACAATAGCACATCCAAGAGTAATCCTGCAAATAACGTTGATGAGAGAGAGACAGTAAATGTTGACTGGATTCTAGACATGGTATCAAAAAAGATAACTTCTATTGTTGAAGCGTGTTATTGAGATTTTGTGGCAGACTTCATCGTAAAAAAAGGAATCTAGTCGAGCAGACTTTGCCTGTCTCATCACCATTTGTCTGCTTACTACTCTTGTCCGTTTGATCCAAATTCAGATTCTCCTTTGTGATTTTCTGCCTGCATTACCGCATGATGTGCCCAGTATACTGAAATCTTCTGTCTTCTAAATGGTAATCTGGTAACCTTAGTTTCAGCTTCATAGCAAACGGGTCACCCCATCTTTGCTCCGCTCCTGTGCCAACGAAAAACACACAGAATGTTTATCACAGTCTCTTGTGAAAAGATTGATAGACTGCTGTCTCAGCATATGCGCTAGCATACACATGCATAAAAAGCATACGGTAGCCATCCGAAGTGCTAACACAAACAGTCCGACATTAGAAATGCAGTTCATCATGGATGGTAGCACTAGTGACTAGCAGAAGTCACCAACAGATCAGCAGTTTGTCTTTTAAATGTTGACAACTGTCCAACAATATCTCTTATTTCCTCGAATTTCTTGAATTCGTTCTATTTCACTTTTCATCAGTTTCCCTAGGCAATACAGCTAACTCAGTCTGTAAAGAAGAAAATAAGAGCTTTTGAACTGAAATGCTACCAAGAAGAAGAAAAGCCTCGACATCCGGCATGACCTGAAACTCAAGGAGAACTGGCTCGTAAACAGCATCCTCTACCGAAATCTGAGATATTTTAGAACATATCAAGCGCCCTTGAGAACAGTGGAGGGTGCCGTTTCCGTAGCCAGGATAACTATCAACGCAGCCACTACACATGAAAAGATCTGAAGTAAAACCAAGAGGCTTCTCTAGGAGAAGATGGACTGATAACATTAAAGAGCTTCTACATCGACATGGAATGCCACTACTGTCCGTCAAGCAAGGGATCGCAAACTGTTCTTCCCATAACGCTTAACGGCAGAAATAGAAATTGATGATGATGATGATGAAATACATGATAGTGTGCAATTACAATTAAATCTGCATATAAAATTAATGCAGAATGGTGCGCGTGTGTGTTGTGTGTCTAACAGGAAACAAGGAATCGCTTCCATCAACCATCACAGAAGAGAATCAACAGCGTACGCCTCTGCACAATGTGTAAGTCTTTTTCGGCAACACTCACAACAATGTGAACCGTGGAACAAACGGAGATCCTTTGGTTGCTCGAGGATTCACTAAAGTATTGGGTTATCTATTTGTCATGTGGCTAATAAACAGCATCTTGCCTCGGAAACTGAAACGTTTGGCCATATCAAACGCTACGGTGATTGGAAAGAATAGTAAAACAAGGAATGGTACGAGGTCAGAGGGGCAGAGGCCGACGAGCACATAGTTTAAGAGACACATTGGGTATCAACGCCCTTAGGTACACAGACCCTTGTTCTCCCGGTTGGGGGAGGGGGGTGAACGTGGGGCCGACATCTCTGCCTTCGTAAACTCCCCTCCCCCCCCCCCCCCCCCCCCCCCCGAAACAGATATGTAAGTCCATTTAAATCTGCTACATCATGATGATGATGATTAATTGCGTGGTGCCTTTACCCAGTATCGAAATAGAAAAATATCCCTGTATGTCTCAATTATAACCCATTAACTTGAACAAGAAATAGTTGTTTTCATTACATCTACGACTACTATTACTCAAATATTGTTGCAGCTGCTACTACTTTTGCTTCTTCTTCTTCTTCTTCTTCTCTTACTACTACTACTACTACTACTACTACTACTACTACTACTACTACTACTACTACTACTACTACTACTACTACTACTACTACTACTACTACTACTACTACTACTACTACTACTACTACTACTACTACTACTACTACTACTAATACAACTACAACAACTACTACTAGTAATACAACTACTACTACAACAACAAGAACAACAGCAACAACAACGACTACTACTACTACTACTACTACTACTGCTACTACTACTACTACTACTACTACTACTACTACTACTACTACTACTACTACTACTACTGCTACTAAAACTACTGCTACTACTTCCACTACTACAACTATAACTGCTACTACTACAACAACTACTACTACAACTAAAACTACTACTACTACTACCACCACTACTACAACTATAATTACTACTACTACAACAACAACAACTACTACTACTGCTGCTGCTGCTGCTGCTACTACTACAACAACTACTACTACTACTACTACTACTACTACTACTACTACTACTACTACTACTGCTGCTGCTACTACTACAACTACTACTGCTGCTGCAACAACAACAACAACAATTACTTCTAATACTGCTGTTGTTGCTACTACTGCTGCTGCTATATGCCTGATCCACAGAGAGGTATTGAGGCAATGGATTCTGACACCTCCTCTCTCTGGCTTTGATTGATCATCTATACATTTGTAAAGACTGCCGTTCAGCAATCCTTTGATGTGATTTCCCGATTGCTTTATTGTCTACGCGTTTTGCTCTCCAGCCCCTTATTTGACTTGCATCTGCGTTAACCATTGAACTATAATACATGGAGAGTTCCTGATCAGGTAGTACATCTTGAAGTAAGATCTACCTAATGTTGTGTGTCACTAATGAAACATTTCTCCTTCCACGTCTCCTACCACTTCCTGCTCCTCCGGATAGAATAAAATGAAGTGAAAACTAAATTTAAAGTATAATGGAAAAACAAACTTAATTAATACTTGCTTGTGCATGCAATATTTGTTTTGCTATGCTTGAGGTGTTATTCATGACTAAAGTATTTGGAATGTCCATACAACAGGATCGATGATCAGCAAAGAGGCTGTGTAACAAGCCACTCAACAGAGTAGGCCTGATTAACTCTGCTATGGCAACAGACGAAACATGAGGTCATACTTCTTCAATACGATGTCCTGGCGTGGGCCAGGGGTAAACACCAAGATCGATTAAGGGTCGTTCCTGGAAAAGGGATGTCTAAAAGATCGTCCGCCAAACCGTCATCAATCAAACGACAATGTTCTTTTTCTTCTGCGACAAGCAGAAGTAGTGCCTACAGTTTCAGCCCAGTTCGCTCAACAGAAGATGGTTCTGAACGTAGAATATCTGCACGTTCTGAGCACAGAGTATGTGCACCGGACCAAAACTGTCTCAACTCAAACACCCCGAGTCCTGTCTTTGGGAGAACGTTTACAAATATACTCCTGGCGTTTTCATCGTCGCAGACAAGCGGTGAATCGAACCCTTGTCGGAAGGCCCAAGCTTCTCATTCGAAAAAGTTTTGCTTGAGAGAAGAAAGAAGAGACGATGCAAATGACAGCAACAAATGTCTGCTCTGTGCTTACGTGTTCAAAGACATCATTGGCTGCGACTTTATCTACAGAGGCCCTTTTGGCAGGAATATAGGTATGTGACATTTTTTCCCCTGGCCTTTGAGTGTTGGGCTATCCTCCGAATAACGGCCACATATTATGGTGGCCAAAATCACACCTGGACAGGGCCTCATTCGGTCGTGTGTTGTTTTCATTCAAAAACTTGAACTAAAAAATAATGAGGAATTAAAAAAAAGGAAAATGACGAAATCGACTACTTAGCGATAATTTAGGCCTTTATATCTGAAAATGGCTCTGTGGCTAAGTCGATACGAACGCTTCGTAATACCGGGATGCCGGGTTCGATCCCAGCTGCGGGGCATGCGCCTTTGCGTTGGTTTCGACAGTGGTTTCAAGAAAGCCGACCGTCTAGTAGGCAATGGCAAACTACTGGACGTAAATTTGCCTAGAAAAACCACACATGGTGTTGGTTCTGCAACGTCCTGTAAAGGATACTCAACTAACCTATATCTGAAAATAGTGGCATAGAAATTGCAAATAGAGTTCGAAAATCTGCTCTTTGGGGCTGTGGCGCCATTGAAACTCGGCTAGATATGATCGGTGCCGAATTGGTAAAGCAGTTTTCACCACCGAGAGTATCGTCCACGCGCGGCGCGGATAGGGGGGCTAAACTAGATAGCTGGTACTCACGAGAAAATAAATTAGAGGAAGTTGCAGGAGATGCGGTAGCTGCTGCTTGTGAGTCCCAGCGGGGATACGCTCGGTAGTGAGTTAAATCGGAAGAACACTTTCGCTAACCTGCGTCGGAGTGCGTGGTCTCCCCGCCAAGTCGCTATTATCTTGTATACTGTTGCGTTTCTCGAAATTGTCAACGGACAGTAATCCAAGCTTTGCCGCCATGTGTTTTACGTTTCCGTAGTTAAATCTGAAATTTCTCAAGTGGTTAAACTGTAGAGATATGTCGGTGTGTATTCTCGCTAGGAGATCGTTCGATGGCAGGTGGCTATAAGTCATTTGTTAATATGGTGGCATATTGAAGTTTAACGTACATGTTAAATATGTTTTATTGTTTGCCATTGTTGAGGTAATCTCGCTGAGCGTATGGTGCCATTATCATATTTCCTTGTTAGCTGAAGATGATTAGAACTTTAGATTCTAGTCGAGCATGTTGGTTGTTGTTAATGTTGTTATTTGTGGACCACGCTGATTTTATGTCAAGTAAAATAAACAGATGTTCAATGTGGTAATCATATTTCCAGTTGTTTTTAGTTCAAATTAGGACTTGTGGTTAGTGTGCCTAGTTTATTTGTTGCTTGGTGGATCTAGACCGTACGCAGAAGATTTCTTGTCTGGGCTAGAATATTGCTGTTTCTAGTACCCGCTTAACAAAGTCTTTTTCTTTATTTTTCTTGGTACTTAGGGCTTTGAGCTTCTAGCACACTAGCTAGAGGAAATAAACATAGCTGTCATACACTGTCCAGTCTAAGCCAGAGACATTACACTGTCCTAGTAGAGACATGTCGTTTCTAGCCAGAGAAATTACACTGTCTAGCTAGAGACTACACTGTCCTAACTAGAGACATTACACTGTCCAACTTGACATTACACTGTTTTCCTAGCTAGCTAGAGACATTACACTGTCCTAGCTAGAGACATTACACTGTAGCCAGAGACTACACTGTCCTAGCTAGAGACATTACACTGTCCTGCTAGAGGACATACACTGTCCTAGCTAGAGACATTACACTAGCTAGAGACATTACACGTCCTAGCTAGAGACATTACACTGTCCTAGCTAGAGACATACACTGTCCTAGCTAGAGACATTACATTACTAGAGACATTGTCCTAGCTAGAGACATTACACTGCTAGCTAGAGACATTACACTGTCCTAGCTAGAGACTAGTGCCTAGGCTAGAGACATTACACTAGCTAGAGACATTACACTGTCCTAGCTAGAGACATTACACTGTCCTAGCTAGAGACATTACACTGTCCTAGCTAGAGACATTACACTGTCCTAGCTAGAGACATTACACTGTCCTAGCTAAAGACATTACACTGTCCTAGCTAGACATTTACATTAGTGGCTGTCCTAGCTAGAGACATTACACTGTCCTAGCTAGAGACATTACACTGTCCTAGCTAGAGACATTACACTGTCCTAGCTAGAGACATTACACTGTCCTAGCTAGAGACATTACACTGTCCTAACTAGAGACATTACTCTGTCCTAACTAGAGACATTACACTGTCCCAACTAGAGACATTACACTGTCCTAACTAGAGACATTACACTGTCCTAACTAGAGACATTACACTGTCCTAACTAGAGACAATACACTGTCCTAACTAAAGAAAAAACACTGTCCTAGCTAGAGGCATTACACTGTCCTAGTTAGAGACATTACAAAGTCCTAGCTAGAGACATTACACTGTCATAGCTAGAGACATTACACTGCCTTGACCAGATAAATTGCACTGTCCCAGGGAGAGAATTTACACTGTCCTAGTTAGAGACATTACACTGTCCTAGCTAGAAAAACTACACTGTCCTAGTAAGAGAAATGACACTGTCCTAGTTAGAGTCATTACACTCTCATAGCTACAAAAATTAGTGTCCTAGCTAGAGAAATGACACTGTCCTAGTTAGAGAAATTACACTGTCCCATCTAGAGAAATTTCACTGTCCTAGTTAGAGACATTACACTATTTTTAAATTCTAGTTCAAATATGTTTCCTTATTTTATTGTATATTTTTCAGTGACGTACTTGGACTATGTGGCGTCCGGAAGGTAAGATTAAGTCTGTTGTCTAGTGGATACAGTGTCGTTATAATAATCATCATCATCATTATCAAGTCTTTGCCGCAATGTCCACAATCTTCTCACCTTGTCTTCCTCTGTCTCTATTTCCAAATGTCTTTCCAGTTGTCACAACATGTTTTACACCTGTCTGCCTGCCTGTCTGTCCGTCTACATGTCGCAATGTACACAGCTATACAATATAACTGTTAAACCCTGCTTCTGCGTATGTCAGTGTCTGTCTGTCTGACCGTCTGCCTGTCTGTCTGGCTATTTGTATGTCTGCCTGTCTGTCTGCCCATCTACATTCCGCAGTGCAAACGTCTATACGATATAACCCCTGTGACCCCGATCATGTTCAGGCCACTCAAGTGTATCGAGCAGTACATCCGCCAGTACGTCATGCCCACATACTCCAACACACACACGGAGGTCAACTACATCGCCGAACAGACCACTCGCTTCCGGGAGGAGGCCAGGTGAGTGCCTGCTTGTCGTGCGTACATCGTCTCGTTGTCTCATCAAGTTCGGCTTTTGTTTTGGAGTTGAGCTCTTGTGTGGGAGTTGGGTTATTATGTGACAGTCGAGCTCTTGTTTTAGAGTTGAGCTCTTGTGTGGGGGTTGAGTTATTATGTGACAGTCAAGCTCTTGTGTTTTAGAGTTGAGCTCATTTTCGGGAGTTGAGTTATTATATGGGAGTTTATCTCTTGTTTTGGAGCTGAGCTTTTGAGTAGGAGGTAAGTTTTTATGTGGGATTTTAGCTTTTGTGTTGAAGATCAGCGTGAGAGGTGAGCTCTTGTAAGATATTTTAGCTATTGTTGTGGGATTTAGCTATGTGTGGATGTGAGATTTCAATTATTAAGTGGTAGTTCAGCTCTTTTGTTGGAGCTAAGCTCTTGTGTGGAAGTTGAGCTCTTGTGTTGGCGTTGAGCTCTTGGATGTGTGGGAGTTAAGCTATTGTACAGGTTCGAGTGTCGGGCTTGTTTGTGTGAATTGTACCGGTTGCTGTGATATCGTGTCTTGATTCAACACAACTACTTGTAACAATAATAGCAGCAGCAGTAGAAAGAGTAGGGTAGCAGTAACAGCAGCAACAGCAGCAGGAGGAGGAGTAGCAGCAACAAGAATAGTAGCAGCAGCAGCGGCAATTATAGTAGTAGCAGTAGTACTAATGGTAGTATTCTGATTGTATATTATTTGTAACAAGAGCAAGGCCAAAGGTAGTAGCACAGCAACCGTAGCAGCAGCAGCAACAACAGCAGCAGTAGCAGCAGCAGCAGCAGCAGCAGCAGTAGTAGTAGTAGTAGTAGTAGTAGTAGTAGTAGTAGTAGTAGTAGCGCTGACAACATGAGTAGTAGCAAAATATCCTTTTTAGTAGTAACTGTTTCTATACTGGTGATGGTGGCGGTGGTGATATTAGTAGCTGATTCTGCATGTGTATCATCATCATTATTCAGCTGGTCCTGTACAGAACTTCGCTCTCGCCACGACACGAATGAAAGCGTCTAGTTCTCTGACCCAGTCTTCTGCCCTGTGTGCTTTGAAAGCCAATGCTGCATCTTTAGGGTCTTGTATCCACGTTCGCATAGGTCGACCTCTGCTTTGTTTTTCACAAATTACACTTTCCATCGCCGTTCTCTTTAGGCCAGCCTAACGCTTAACATAGCCAAAATGTCTCATATGTATATTAGCCTTTATATTGTTAGTACAATATTGTTAGTACTAATATAGCCCGTTCAAAAATTCATGAATACGTTAACGATCTATTTTCTCGAAAACTACCTGTTAGATCGCAATGATTTATTGCAGGCAGCCTTAGAATATTCATGACACAAAAGTAATGTAATTCTTAGTCCATAGATGCTCAGAATTTTGCAACCAGCCATTTTCCTTTAATCTCTCCCAGCCACTGTAAATAAGTAGAAGATTTTAGATTTTAACTAAACAACTTTGAACGACACCTTATTTTGGGTTCCGTAACTAGCAGCATGGCCTCGTACAAGTAAGTCGCGAAATTACAAGAGTTTTTATTTGACCCCTGTTGAAATCCCTTATCGCCTAAAACTAATTAAAGTAAAACATCCAAAACTCTACCAAGACAGTTTCAGGACAAAATTATTTTTCGTAAAGAAAAAAAGAAACCTGTATTTGATATTTTGTTTAGTGGAAAATAAAAAGATATTTCTTGGATTTCACGGATGTCTGGAGTGAGCATACCAAATTTCATTACAATCTGTGCGTTAGTTTCCAAAATATTAAAATCTGTTCATAAATTTCTTAACGGACTATAGTATGTGATTGTCTGAAAGCCATGTTACGATTGATCTCATCTATGAAAGGGACATTATCCGCGAGGCTGTGAACGCCACAGATGATGATGCTGTCATCTTTACTGGCAGTGGGGCTACAGCCGCCATTAATAAGCTGATCGTGGCCATGAACTTCAAGCCATCGACCAAGGACAGTCCAGTAGGCAACATGTGTCTGTGTGTTTGACTTTTGTCTGGCTAGCGTTCGTTTTATGTATGTCTAGTGAATGTCTAACGTTTGTGTTGTGTCTGCTGTAATACGAGGGGAAGTTATTAAATAAAGGCAACTGTATCCTAGTCGGTATTAAAAATTATTTCAGGGCCTCTTTGCAATAACCAAAGTACTTGTGACCGTTTAGCAGTATGCGCGTTCGCAGCACCTCGTACAAGATGGCCGCAGCACTGTTAATATGCGCCGTGAAAGGGCAACAAGTTGCTGTTCTTTTTTTATGGGCAAGTGTCTTGAACTTTCTGAAATTTGTCAGAGAATGAAGTTTCAATACATAGACGGGGAGAAGAAGAAGAAGAAGAAAAATAAGGAGGAGGAAAGAGAAGAAGGACGAGGAGGGGGAGAAGAAGGAGGAAGAGGAGGAGAAGAAGAAGAAGGACGAGGAGGAGGAGAAGAACAAGGAAGAAGAAGAAGGAAGAAGCGGAGGAGGAGTAGAACAGTGGAAGAGGGTATTAAAAGAATGGGGAATATCGGGGTGGAGGCAGTGGTGAGAAGAGTGTAAGGAGAGTGTAGTGGAGCTAAAAGAAAAAAGCACGAATAAAAAAAGAGGAAGGACAAATCAGGTAAAGTAAAGTAATTGAATTTAGACTCACCATGACATCATTGCCTCCAAACATATTTGCACTGTAATACACTTTTCACTAAAAGCCCTGTTTTTTTGTTTGTTTCCCAACTGAGAAGAGCTGACTTCCGCTGGTTGTATCGTCTGCAGATTGTGTTTGTGGGCCCTTACGAACATCATTCCAACATTCTGCCCTGGAGGGAAATCGCCGCCAAAGTGAGTTAAACACAATTTCTTTATTGTCTCTATTCTGCCAAAGAGGGGTACCAGGTAAAATCCTGGCAAGTTAGGGCGGCTGGCGAGATGTTGAAACACTTTGATGCCCTAAGTATTTAAAAGATTTGCCCCCTCCCCCCCCCACCCCACCCCAACCTTCGAGCCTACTTAAGAGCTTTATTGGGCCCTTTGACAAACCAGTTTGCTGGGACCCCTAGGACACCCAGCCTGCCTTGTTGCATTGTTGTCCTGAGGGAATTTTTGTATATACTTCAACCGAGCGTTCGGCTTCAAGGCTATTACAGATGTCTGTGGTGCCCCTCCCTTTGTAATGCCCTAAGCACGTACTTAGTTAACCCGGCCCTGCATGTAAGCGTGGTGATTTATTGGATAGTGCATTGGCTCAGCAGCGTTGGTTCGGACCTAAGTTTTAAAAAAAGCACAGAACATTTATATATATAGAAGGTTATTTATGCGACAAATCTCTCGACCCACCAAAGAGGAAAACAGAGGAAACTGGATGGTGAGAGGGAAATAGAGGAAACTGGGTGGTGAGGGGGAAACAGAGAAAACGGTAGTGAGAGGCAAACAGAGGAAACTGGGGGGTGAGAGGCAAACAGAGGAAACTGGGGGGTGAGAGGAAAACAGAGGAAACTGGGTGATGAAAGGAAAACAGATTAAATTGGGTAGTGAGAGGCAAACAGAGGAAACTGGGGGGTGAGAGGCAAACAGAGGAAACTGGGTGGTGAGAGGGAAACAGAGAAAACGGTAGTGAGAGGCAAACAGAGGAAACTGGGGGGTGAGAGGCAAACAGAGGAAACTGGGTGGTGAGAGGAAAACGGAGGAAACTGGGTGGTGATAGGAAAACAGATTAAATTGGGTGGTGGGAGGAAAACAGAGGAAACTGGGTGGTGAGAGGAAAGCAGAGGAAACTGGGTGGTGAAAGGGAAACAGAGGAAACTGGGTGGTAAGAGGGAAATAGAGGAAACTGGGTGGTGAGAGGGAAACAGAGAAAATGGGGGTGAGAGGCAAACAGAGGAAACTGAGTGGTGATAGGAGAACAGAGGAAACTGGGTGGTGAGAGGAAAACAGAGGAAACAGGGTGGTGAGAGGCAAACAGAGGAAACGGTGCTGAGAGGCAAACAGGGGAAACTGGGTGGTGAGAGGCAAACAGAGAAAACTGGGTGATGAAAGGAAAACAGGAAACTGGGTGGTGAGAGGAAAACAGAGGAAACTGAGTGGTGATAGGAGAACAGAGGAAACTGGGTGGTGAGAGGAAAACAGAGGAAACAGGGTGGTGAGAGGAAAACAAAGGAAACTGGGTTGTGAGAGGCAAAAGAGGAAACTGGGTGGTGAGAGGGAAACAGAGGAAACTGGGTGGTGAGAGGAAAACATAGAAAACTGGTTGGTGAGAAGAAAACAAAGGAAACTGGGTGGTGAGAGGAAAACAGAGGAATCTGGGTGGTGAGTGGGAAACAGAGGAAACTGGGTGGTGAGAGGAAAACAGAGGAATCTGGGTGGTTAGAGGAAAAGAGGAATCTGGGTGGTGAGTGGGAAACAGAGGAAACTGGGTGGTGAGAGGAAAACAGAGGAATCTGGGTGGTTAGAGGAAAAGAGGAATCTGGGTAGTGAGAGGAAAACGGAGGAATCTGGGTGGTGAGAGGAAAACAGAGGAAACTGGGTGGTGAGAGGAAAACAGAGGAATCTGGGTGGTGAGAGGAAAACAGAGGAAACTGGGTGGTGAGAGGAAAACAGAGGAAACTGGGTGGTGAGAGGAAAACAGAGGAAACTGGGTGGTGAGAGGAAAACAGAGGAAACTGGGTGGTGAGAGGCACACAAAAAATTAACATTCTGTTTAAACCATCTCTAATTACTGGCATCATGAATGCTAACAGACTGCAAAGGTTGGGGTATATAGAGAGTATGGCAGATGGCAGAGAGACAACTGTGGACACAGAAGAGTTGAACGGGAGTAGACCATGGGACAGATCAAGATGATAATGGATAAAAAGAATCCAGACAGACCTAGAAATACTCAGAGGCCAGCTGGAAAGAGAAGGCTACTCACACGGATGAATGCAGTCGGGTGGTTTCTGCAGCAGTGAACCTCAGTGGCTTGGGATGTGGAGGAAGAAGAAGAATAAGATATTTAATTTATCTCACGTGCATTGAAAGTAAGTTTGATATTAGTAACGACAGAGATGAGATGTCTGAATATGGCTGCGGGAGAGACCGGAAGAGATACAATCAGGAATAATGTGATAAGAAAACAAGTCGGCACAGAACCATGTTTTAATTACATCCAAAGAACAGTAAATCAAAAGGTTTGCACACTAAAAGAGAATGACTTGCGACGCCTTACCAAATAAGGCACACACGAAAAGAGAAGGACGTAGAGCACAAGGTAGACCAAGAAGAAGATGGAAAGATAACATCAGAGAAACTCTACAGAAGGGCGGTGTGGCTGTGGTCGAGGCGGCCAGAAGAGCAAGAAGCACAACCTTATATCTCCCTCGACATCCAAAGCGGTAAGAGAGAAGATGAAGAAGAAGAGAAGGAGATTGACAGTAATCATAAACAAAACACATACACACACGCGCACAGGGAAGAGATCGCTAGTTTGTTCTCCCTGAAGAGGCGTGTGATTACCTGTTAAGATAATCACTCTGTGTGATATTCAGCTCTTCTAATCTCTTCCTAGGTGATCACCATTCGCCAGCTAGACAATGGACTCATAGATATGGAGAATTTAAAGATGCAGCTGGAAGTACATACAGTGAGTGACCAGCCCATTTTTCATACTCTAATGTCTCTCTCTTTATATGTATATATTATTTGGTTAGTCGAAAAGGTCTTTTCAACGCACTGAAGAAGACTAGGGTCCACCTCGTCTGCTGAGCATTATTGAGTCGTTCCACACAGGTATGAAAGATACAATCAATTTTGAGCTTGCAACATCGAAGGAGTTTGTAATAAAAAATGGAGTGAAGCAGGGATGTGAACTTGCTCCTACCATCTTTGGAATATTTCACTTCTTCTGACGCATGCCTTTCGAGATCAGGAGGGTGTGGGGGATGGGGGGGGGGTATATTTTTATTTATTCTCAATCTGACGGCAGCCTTTACAATGCTCGTAGGCTGAAGGCCAAAACCATATTTGGAAAGGTACTTATCAGAGAGCTGCTGTTTGCAGATGATGCCTCAATAACATGGTCAATTAGGGACAGGTAGAAGATGTCGAGGCCGACCTCTACTACAGTATACATGTGTGTGCAAGCGGGACATGAATGATACAGGTATTGAGGTGGACTTATGAGAACAAAATTCCATGGACCGTGTTGTGTGGAAAGGGTATATCAGGAAGGGAATGAGAGTGAAGGAAGAAAAGGTTGCAGAAAGGACGAGAGCTGAGCGTCTGAAAAGAAACTGATTAAACACAAATCTTGACAGTAATAGTCCTGAAATCCCATGCTATAATTGTGGAAGACTTATCTTGACACTGGCGGGTCTTGCTAGTCGCACTCGCCATCGCCATGGGCTTGAGTCTCATGCCTCCTCAAAGCGCAATATAACACTATCGTCTGGAAAGACGGAAAGGTGCCAATCATTATTTATATCTGTCTCTCGCCCACACAAACACGCACACAAGCGCAAGCACACACACACACACACACACGCGCACATACACACACACGCACACACACACACACACACTGCCAACAGGACATCTCTATCACACATATGTGCACAAAAGAAAACCTGCTGTGTCCCACATGCTGTCACGAGGATATAATAATCATATGTACATAGCAGGACATCTGCACGTGTACATAATATAACATCTGATGTGTGTCACACATTGTCAAAAGAACACCTGCTGAATCTCACACATGCTTTCGAGAGAACTACTTCCTAACAATCGGAGTCAACTATAATATTATGATTGAACGGGGCGTATTGGAATTGGGACATGTAGGATTCAGACATCCGGGGTATTAATCCTGTGGTCTGCAATCCTGGAGAGGATTCTAATTCACAGCCATGTTCTACAGTCGTGTAAAACTGATACATTTTCTAATTTACAGCCCTCTAAAACTGATACGTTGTCTAATTTACAGCCATATAACACTGATAAACTTTCTAATTTACAGCCCTGCAAAACATACATTTTGATAACTAATATCTGTTGTGTTAATTTACAACCATGTAAAACTGATGCATTTTCTACCTTAATTTCTACTACTGTGTTAATTTACAGCCATGTAGAAATTATACCTTTTCTGTGACAATTTCTGCCGCTGCGTTAATTTACAACCATGTAAAAGTGATACATTTTTTATCTGAATCTCTACTGCTGTGTTAATTTACAACCATGTAAAAGGGATACATTATACATCTGAATCTCTACCGCTGTGTTAATTGAGAACTATGTAAAACTGATACACTTTCTATCTGAAAATCTACTGCTGTGTTAATTTACAACCATATAAAAGTTATACATGCTCTATCTGAATCTCTACTGCTGTGTTAATTTACAACCATGTAAAAGTTATATATGTTCTATCTGAATCTCTACTGCTGTGTTAATTTACAACCATATAAAAGTTATACATGTTCTATCTGAATCTCTACTGCTGTGTTAATTTACAACCATGTAAAAGTTATATATGTTCTATCTGAATCTCTACCGCTGTGTTCATTGACAACCATGTAAAAGTGATACATGTTCTATCTAAATCTCTGCCGCTGTGTTCATTGACAACCATGTAAAAGTGATACATGTTCTATCTAAATCTCTGCCGCTGTGTTCATTGACAACCATGTAAAAGTGATACATGTTCTATCTAAATCTCTGCCGCTGTGTTCATTGACAACCATGTAAAAGTGATACATGTTCTATCTAAATCTCTGCCGCTGTGTTCATTGACAACCATGTAAACGTGATACATGTTCTATCTAAATCTCTGCCGCTGTGTTCATTGACAACCATGTAAAAGTGATACATGTTCTATCTAAATCTCTGCCGCTGTGTTCATTGACAACCATGTAAAAGTGATACATGTTCTATCTAAATCTCTGCCGCTGTGTTCATTGACAACCATGTAAAAGTGATACATGTTCTATCTAAATCTCTGCCGCTGTGTTCATTGACAACGCGTGCAGAAGTGCAGCTGCAGCAACAGACATCTTCTCATCGGCTCGTTCACGGCCGCCTCCAACGTGACTGGAATCCTCACCGATGTCGACTCACTGGCCACCTTGATGCACTGCTACGGAGGTTTCGCCTTCTTTGACTACGCTTGTGCGGCTCCGTACACAGATATTGACATGAATCCTTGCGAGTGAGTTTCCTTCTGAGATATCTCTTTCGTTTGTGGGTTACGGGACCCTTCTGGCGGAGGGGAGGAACACACCCCTGGGACCCCGCTCCTGAAACAAGCCTGTCGTTGAAAAAACTAACACAAAAAACAAGTCTTTTTCGAAGGTTTGCTAAAATGATGTGTGTTGATTGGAAAGGCAGGGATTTTGCAGCTTAGCTGTAAACTACACAACATCGTTCCAAAAATGCTTTTGAGGGTGATGAGACGTGATTCGATTGTAAAGACTGTATTTCAAGGAACACTGGGGGTAGTCGAACAAGAGGAGGGTATAGAAAAATATGGAATGACAACATCAATAAATGGACAGGACTGAGTTATCATATACTTATTACCCCGTGTGGGTTCCATATTATAGGGAAAACAAGAACAGACCCACTGTCTATCCAAAAGCATGTTGTAAGAGTTGAATAATTGGAAGCTTCCTTCGGAGTATATCTGCCTGAGAGGCAAGGAACCAACAGTCTGCACACAATAAATGTGTCAAATTTGTCAAATGGGTCATCGCGCAACCCTCAGGTTCTGTAACAGGGCTGCGGTCTAGAAGTGGACAAACAACCAGAACTTTCCACCAGAGTTTACAGCTGGTGAACGCATAGAAGAAGATATACTAATTGATCAAGCTGAAGACAGAGAAAGATGGCTGATTTTATGTTCTAGTGCTTCCATTGACACATTTCCACGACCCTAGCGGGTCAAAGGTTATGTTATGTTATGTTAAAGGCGACGAGAGAAGAAGACAAAGGAGATTTTTTGCAGACGAGAATGTTTTGTTGTGCTGTAGGGAGGCTTTGTCAATTTTGTTTTGTTTTTGGCGGCTGGGGGGTGGGGGTGTCTATTTCCCAATTCTTCAGAACTTTATATGTGACAATACTTCTTGTATTTTTAATCCTGGAAATGAAATAAGTGGGACTACACCACGAGACAGACAAGGTTTCGATTTTTTTGAAACAACAAAATCCTATGACCATACCTAGGATTCAATCCTAGACCTCCAGCTGGAGGGCCCAGCATTCAGAACCATTCATTCATAACCACTCCACCATATTCTTCTTGCGACATTCTTGTGAGAGCAGTGAGTTTATTCCGCACTGCCAGATGGGAAAATAGAACATCACACGGGGAGACTGGAACATCACACGGGGAGACTGGAACATCACTCAAGGAGACTGGATCATCACACGGGGAGAAAGAATACATACATAATATACAAACCTAGACAGGGACCATGTCACATAGCCTGATTGATTGATTTTCTTGTTTATCACTTGTGTTTTCCAGTGATTCCGCCTACAAGGATGCCATTTTTATATCACCGCACAAATTTATTGGTGGACCACAAACTCCAGGTGACTGCTTTCTTGTTTCATTGACATCTGTGTCTGTCTCGGTCTCTGTGTGTTAGTTTGCAAATGTTGTTCCATGAGTCTGGTGCTAATAATGCCAGACATGGTCACTCCCAACAAACAAAGATATCGAGGTAAACCAAGAACCAGGTTAAAGAATAACATCAGAGAAAATCTATAATAGCACGACGTGTCTACTGTCGAGGCGTCCAGAAGAAAAAAGGCATAGCCTGAAATCTCCCTTGACACCCGAAGCGATAGACGAGGAAGTGAAGAAGAAGACGTTAAGAGAATAGTAATAAGAGATGTTAATGTCAAAGTGAGAAGTGAACACATCTGTAATGTCAAAGTGGGAAGTGAACACACCTGTAATGTCAAAGTGGGAAGTGAACACATCTGTAATGTCAAAGTGGGAAGTGAACACATCTGTAATGTCAAAGTGGGAGGTGAACTCATCTGTAATGTCAAAGTGGGAAGTGAACACATCTGTAATGTCAAAGTGGGAAGTGAACTCATCTGTAATGTCAAAGTGTGAAGTGAACACATCTGTAATGTCAAAGTGGGAAGTGAACACATCTGTAATGTCAAAGTGGGAAGTGAACACATCTGTAATGTCAAAGTGGGAAGTGAACACATCTGTAATGTCAAAGTGGGAAGTGAACACATCTGTAATGTCAAAGTGGGAAGTGAACACATCTGTAATGTCAAAGTGGGAAGTGAACACATCTGTAATGTCAAAGTGGGAAGTGAACACATCTGCAATGTCAAAGTGGGAAGTGAACACATCTGTAATGTCAAAGTGGGAAGTGAACACATCTGTAATGTCAAAGTGGGAAGTAAACACATCTGTAATGTCAAAGTGGGAAGTGAACACATCTGAAATAAGAGAGCTATGGGAAAGGAAGCAGCTAACAATCACTAAACAGGCACTGTGATGATAAATGAATGGACTGAAAAATGAGGATGTGTAAGAGAAACCCTCAGAGGAATTTTGACGAGAGACGTGTTGGACTGGATTACATCAATGATATCAGAAAGAACTGCAGATGGTAGAACAGAATGGAGGAATAGACTGTGAGCTTTTATTCTATCGCCCGCCCATCACAAGTGATGGGGACCAATATTTCATTCATTTACCATGAAACTACAGTTGAATGTTTGTGAGTCCAAAGGTGACGTATAAGTCCAATACGTGCCCTAAAGAGTCTAGGACAATGAGGGCAGGGGGCAATTTCTGTAGACAAAGGGCCTGTTTGACGGCTCTTTCTGGCATGTATTCGCTGTTCAGCTGTCCTTGTTCTAGATGCCTCGCAGATCTTTGCACCATTTCCGATATATGTGCGTCATAAAGTCCGGTCTTGTGCTGCAGCCTCCCAGGTGTCAGGGTTTATACTGAAGGCTTTCAATGATGTCTTTAGTGTGTCCTTAAAGCGATTGTTGTTCTGGCTCCCATGAGAACGTCGACCTTCATGTATCTCACCATATAAAATTATTTTTGTTAGCCGATGGTCAGGCATTCGAACAATATGGAAAGCCCATGGAATCTGTGACTGCAGCAGGATGGTATTGATGCTGGGAATGCCAGCCTTGTCCAGTAGGACAGTGTCGGGGACCATGTCTTGTCACTTGATGTCCAGTATCTGTCTCAGACAGAGTGTATAGAAGTTGCCTGAGGTCTGTATACAGTCAATGTTTCACAGGCATACAGTAGCACAGAAAGCACCACAGCTCTGTATACCTCCAGTTTGGTGTTCAGACTGGTGCCCCTACGATGCCCGACTTTCGTGTATAATCTGATAAATGCACAACTGGTTTCAGAGATCCTGATGCTCACCTCATCGTCGACGGTGACATTCTGAGACAATGTACTACCGAGGTATGTGATACTTTGCCTGGTGCTGGCTGCTACATAATTTCGGTTTCCTCAGTGTGAGCCTAAAATTGGTACAGGCCTCAAAGAATGAGCTAAGCTGAGTTGAGTCAAGAATTGACATCACAGCACTCGGGGCATTGCCTTGAGTACTCCGTCCTCATCTTCAGCAGCCAGCGCAGAGTTCTAATACTGATGATACCGGTCACAATCTGGTTATAGGTCTGTCTTGCCTCTCCTCTGAGTTTAGTGAGCCGACCAGAGCTTCTGGTTACACCCAGGTGCAGGCCTCGAAGAATCTGTCCATGTTATACTGCAGATCTGCTTCTGAAATGGCATTGCGAGCACAGTCATAAGTAAACAGAAGATTCCTAATATTACGTGATTTAACTTTGGTTTTCGCATTGAGCCGCCTAAGATTGAACAGTTTTCCATCGAAGCGAATAGAAATTTCGATTCCTTTATCTCGATCTCGAAATGCGTCAAACAGTAGAGCTGAGAACATGATACTGAATAGAGCTGGTTCGAGTACACATCCTTGTTTGACACCATTTGTAACATGGAATGGTGTAGAAAATTCTCCATTTTCCTGGATTCTGGCCTGCATACAATCATGCAGTTGCTGTATAACCCTGATACATTTTCTTGGGCAGCCATATTTGGTCATTATCTTCCACAGACTCTCTGTTGACTGAGTGAGGTCAGTGAAAGCCGTGAACAAACCATAATTCTGTTCCTGGCCATTTTCCGTGTAGCTGCCTTTCGTCAAACACCATGTCTATGGTTTCGCGCTCTTTCCAGATTCTGCATTGGTTTTCGGGTAGCAGGCCTTCATCAAGGTGTGTCGAACTACGATTTAGAGAAGTATTGTTGCCTAAATCCTTACCTGCGCTTCACCTGATATATAATCGACAAAACAGTGTGATGGTAATACAGGAGTTATTGTTCCTGGTTCTGTCTGTGTTGTTGTCTCGTTATGTTTCTTTTGTTTGTTCCTTATTTGTGACTGTTCATTCCTTCTTAGTCTTCCATCCTCTTTTTTTTTTCCTTCTCCCTAGCCGTGGTTTTCAGATAAGAAGTTTGCGGTGCGACGGATGTTTGGGCTCCTTCTAGGAGGAGGGCCCGATACTGTTCCCACCTGAAGGTTTCAACACGTTCAACATCACATCCAACATTCTCGATCACTGACATTACAGGGAGGAATTGCGCAATGCCGTAATTGTCGGATTCGGATGTGATGCCTTTCTGCAGCTCTTGGCCCAACAACTGGGACCTTTCTGTTAGAATGAGCTCCCGTAGAAGGATTGCTGTTCTAGCTGAGGAGCTTCAACAGTCTGGTTTCAGTCTTTCATGTTCTCTCTGTAATTAGTTTTCATGTCGTCTGTTTATTTAAAATCCAATATAATTTGTTTTGAAATTCTGTATTGTTTCTGTTATGTCTTTTAATGTTTCTTAACACTTTCTTTTTTTAAATGTCTACCCTCTGTGCGTTCTTATTCCATGCTCTGTTGATATACATCTTTTTGTTGTTGTTGTCAATAACCCTGAAATAGCTGTTTCGATTTAGTAGCACACTACTTTGCATCGATTTCAATAACAGTGTGAGCGTTCAACTGTTTAGAGAGCAATGGCAAACCACTGTACTTACACTCAGCGGATTTGTCTGCGGTTTTGTTTTAACACTTGATCTGAAGCATAATGTTGTATGTTTATCTCCGAAGGTATCCTGGTGGCCAAGAAATGGTTGTTCCAGAACCCAGTACCTCATGGAGCTGGAGGGGGCACTGTTGTTTTTGTAAGTCAAGCCATGGTATCAGAAATTTCTCTTATTATTATTATTTCCTCAACCAAGATTTAGTCTACTGCTGGCTTGCTGGGTCTGTCGCAGTTTAAGGGGAAAAAGACCCTGTCATTTAGACATAATGGAAGCTGAACTAGAGGTCGACCACTCAAGCTAAGAGTAGATAGAATATCCGAGGTCATAAATACCGGCATCTATCTAGCACATCCTAAGACTTGCAACCAATGTCTCTTCAAATCCTGACACTGAAACGCAGAAAAGGACCAGAGAAGAAGAAGAAGAAGCCATTGTATGTCTATCCCTTCCTGGCATAGGACTGCGTGTGACTCCTGGCTGATGTAGCCATTACTGATGCCCTAATTATAACTTGTGTGGAGGAAGAGCGGGGTAACTGCGATCTGGCTTGTTTCTCTGGCGTCCAGATTGAGATGTCTTTAAATCTCGGGATGTTATGGTAATGAATGAATCAGTCAATCAAGAACGGAACATCTCTACACTCGGGACGTGCCCCGTCTCCTCATTCGGTAGCAACAAAGATCCGATATGCTAAAAGTACCAGCTACAACCTGATTACAAGTCCGCCATTGCTTCCTCCTCAGTGTTGAATATACTCAAGTCCCTCTGCTCTCACCCGCCCCTGTTTCCTTCTCAGTGTTGAATATACTCAAGGCCTCTGCTCTCACCCGTCCCTCCTCCCCCTGAATTAGCCTGCTAATGTATGGTTGCTCTGTCTGTTCTGTTGCACTGTCTCTTGATCACAGAGCGCGGTCACCACCACATCCGCTTTGTCACAGAGGAGCCGCAGCAGCCAATCTATTAACTGCTTATTACCCCGAACATCCTGGACAGACAATCCGTGATATGTTCCTGATCTCACCAAGTGATGCAAGTCCCTCTACACGTAGGAGGCCAGTTTCTATTTTCTGAAGCATGTTCTGAGTCCATTACAATTAATACAGGTTGGACTGTGCTGCTCTCCAGCCATCAGAAAGCTGCCGTTACCGCCTCCACCTCCATTCTCATACAGGTTGTTGTGACATTGTACGCGAGGATCTCTGTTTTCACGCAGGGTCCAATCAGTCTCATTGCAATAAACCCCACCCACTCTTTCTATACCTGTCACCACAGATCCATCTGTGTTTTTATAACGATATCTCCTGGAAGTGAATTTTCATTGATCAGCTCTTGCAGAGCTGACTGTTTCAGCAGCGATCCCTTCCCAGCATTCTCGGTCCAAGGTAACTTTGTTGTAAGATATGACTGAGCAACAGAGTAGCGATTATTAGTACTTCTTGTTCTTTGTTAATTTAGTCAGATATAACAGTAGTCGGTACTGTCTGTTCTCTGTTACCTCGGTCATATATGACTGATCTACAGTACAACAGTAGTCGGTACTGTCTGTTCTCTGTTACCTCGGTCATATATGACTGATCTACAGTACAACAGTAGTCGGTACTGTCTGTTCTCTGTTACCTCGGTCATATATGACTGATCTACAGTACAACAGTAGTCGGTACTGTCTGTTCTCTGTTACCTCGGTCATATATGACTGATCTACAGTACAACAGTAGTCGGTACTGTCTGTTCTCTGTTACCTCGGTCATATATGACTGATCTACAGTACAACAGTAGTCGGTACTGTCTGTTCTCTGTTACCTCGGTCATATATGACTGATCTACAGTACAACAGTAGTCGGTACTGTCTGTTCTCTGTTACCTCGGTCATATATGACTGATCTACAGTACAACAGTAGTCGGTACTGTCTGTTCTCTGTTACCTTGGTCATATATGGCTGATCTACAGTACAACAGTAGTCGGTACTGTCTGTTCTCTGTTACCTCGGTCATATATGGCTGATCTACAGTACAACAGTAGTCGGTACTGTCTGTTCTCTGTTACCTCGGTCATTTATGGCTGATCTACAGTACAACAGTAGTCGGTACTGTCTGTTCTCTCTTACCTTGGTCATATATGGCTGATCTACAGTACAACAGTAGTCAGTACAACCTGTTCTCTGTTACCTTGGTCAGATTTGGCTGATCTACAGTACAACAGTAGTCTGTAGAACCTGTTCTCTGTTAACCCCTTGTTAGTTCGGCGATGTAAACAAAACCTGACATCCCACATTCTCGGCACATTGTAGCAAACCGGAGAACTTCATGCTCTGACAGGGCAAGGATATCTGTTGCTACAGAAGCTACTGGAACACTTGTACTGGACAAAGGAGACATTCTGAACACCATTTATGAAAGAATACTGATAGAAGACACGAGGTGAGATGAAATAACAAGGGTGGGAATGTCGAATTAGGAGTGGGTCCGGCAAGAATAAACGTACGAGCGGAAGATAACGAAGTGTGTATAATCAGTGTGCTACGGGAACTGTTTACATTTTAAGTCTTTTGCTGCAGTAGACGGAGGAGCAATGGATCACCACAGTGTGGTCAGATTGATGCAGCGGGGGGTGACGAGGGGTTCTGGCCGATGATCGACGCTCAGAGGAAAGGCAAGACGGACGTTTAATCATAATGTTACTGGCAAAATTAGTATTGGTACTGTGCGCTGGCTTCTAAAGATGGAGACAGAACACTTATGGGAATGCCCCGAGTGCTGTGATGTTGGTTCCTGAATCAACTCAGCTGCTGGAGACGGGGCGTCTATTACAAAAGAATGGCCTGGTTATTGTCTCACACTTTTAAGGTTTTCATTTAAAGCCCTAAATAGGCACATGAATATATTGACAGCAAAAAAATACTATAAGCAACATCAGCTTCATCAGTCTATCGGAGGATGAAAAAAGATTAAAGGAACGTGATCACTGTTGTCTACTTCGGATATCTGAAGAAGTCGAAAGGATGAGGGGACAAAGAAGCACAAACAGAAGGAATGAGACGAATAAGAATGTGTAATGTTAGTTGATGTGAGGTTTGCCTACCACGAAGTTGTAAGAGACACACATGTCTGGTCCCTAGGTGCGCCGGACTGCCCATACTTACAGCAGCAACGTGGAACATCGTGAAGAAGGAGGTACTCCAGGCATCATCGAATCCATTCGGGCAGGTCTTGTGTTTAAGCTGAAGATGTCCTTCACACCCCAGTTTATCATGGCTAGAGAGCGGCAGTTGTTTAAGTAGGTCTTGTTATTGTTGTTGGTGAGGATGGTGGTGCGCTGCTGCTGCTGCTGCTGCTGTTGTTGTTGTTGTTGTTCTTCTTCTTCTTCTTCTAATGTTTGTCTTTTTTTCTTCCTCCTTATCATTCATTATCTGCCCCTGCTTCTTCTTCTTCTTCTTCTTCTTCATCCTTTTTCTTCTTCTCATTCTTCTCCTTTTTCTTCTTCTTTTTCTTCTTCTTCTTCCTCGTCATGTTCACTTTCTCCTCCTCCTCTTCTTTTTCGCCTTCCTCCTCCTGCTCATCATCATCATCATCATCATCAATATAGTAGCCGTTCATCTGTCCCAATCCTCACCACAGACAAGCCAAAGAAGCCTGGTGCAAGCTACCAAACCTGGTCATCCTGGGCAGCATGAACGTGGAGAGGCTGCCCATCTTCCCTCTGTTGTTCCTGAACCCGGAGACAGGCAGATTCATCCATCACGACTTTGTGGCCAAAATGCTGAACGATGTCTTCGGGATACAAGTCCGCAGTGGTTGCGCCTGCGCAGGTCCTTACGGTATGGTGAGTATAAAACTAGACACAGAACATGTCATTATACAGACATTCAGTGTAGAACATGTCATTTTACAGACATTCAGTGTAGAACATGTCATTGTACAGACAGTCAGTGTAGAATATGTCATTGGACAGACATTCAGTGTAGAACATGACATTGTACAGACAGTCAGTGTAGAACATGTCATTATACAGACATTCGGTGTAGAACATGTCATTGTACAGACATTCAGTGTAGAATATGTCATTGGACAGACATTCAGTGTAGAACATGTCATTATACAGACAGTCAGTGTAGAACATGTCATTATACAGACATTCGGTGTAGAACTTGTCATTGTACAGACATTCAGTGAAGAACATGTCATTATACAGACATTCAGTGTAGAATATGTCATTGTATAGACATTCAGTGTAGAACATGTCTTTATACAAACATTCAGCATAGAACATGTCTTTATACAGTCTTTCAGTATAAAACATGTCATTGTATAGACATTCAGTGTAGAACATGTCTTTATACAAACATTCAGCATAGAACATGTCTTTATACAGGCTTTCAGTATAAAACATGTCATTGTATAGACATTCAGTGTAGAACATGTCATTATACAGATATTCAGTATAGAACATGTCATTATACAGACATTCAGTTAAGAACATGTCATCATACAGGCATTCAGTATAGAACATGTCATCATACAGACATTCATTATAGAACATATCATCATACAGACATTCATTATAGAACATGTCATCATACAGACATTCAGTATAGAACATGTCATCATACAGACATTCAGTAAAGAACATGTCATCATACAGGCATTCAGTATAGAAAATACTATCGTACAGACATTCAGTATAGAACGTGTAATCATACAGATATTCAGTATAGAACATATCATCTTACAGACATTTAGTATAGAACATATCATCATACATGCATTCAGTATAGAAAATACTATCGTACAGACATTCAGTATAAAACGTGTAATCATACAGACATTCAGTATAAAACGTTTAATCATACAGACATTCAGTATAGAACATGTCATCATACAGACATTCAGTATAGAACATATCATCATACAGGCATTCAGTATAGAACATGTCATTGTACAGACATCCAGTGTAGAACATATCATCATACTGACATTCAGTATACAACATGTCATCATACTGACATTCAGTATAGAACATGTCATCATACAGACATTCAGTATAGAACATGTCATCATACAGACATTCAGTATAGAACATGTCATCATACAGACATTCAGTATAGAACATGTCATCATACAGACATTCAGTATAGAACATGTCATCATACAGACATTCAGTATAGAACATGTCATCATACAGACATTCAGTATAGAACATGTCATCATACAGACATTCAGTATAGAACATGTCATCATACAGACATTCAGTATAGAACATGTCATTATACAGACATTCAGTATAGAACATATCATACAGACATTCAGTATTGAACATATCATACAGACATTCAGTATAGAACATATCATTATACAATCATGCAGTGTAGGACATTTTGAATATACATAAATTCTGTGCAAGACATATTCATTCAGGCAGTCAGTGAAAGACGTGATAGATGGAAGAGCTGTGCCTTAGTTGCAGATGGCCGGCCTAAAGCATTCTTCAGCTATCGCGCAACGGGACACTCGCGCTCAGCTGTGAGCCCTAGTCTTAGGCAGATGCAAAGGGCTGTTATCTGTGTTAGTTTTACTTGTTATTGTCATTATAGTATTTAGGACATATTCATTCATTCATTCATTCTGTTCAGGACTTCTTCATATTCAGTTCCTTACTAGATGTATGTATGTATGTATGTATGTATGTATGTATGTATGTATGTATGTATGTATGTATGTATGTATGTATGTATGTATGTATGTATGTATGTATGTATGTATGTATGTATGTATGTATGTATGTATGTATGTATGTATGTATGTATGTATGTATGTATGCATGCATGCATGCATGCATGCATGCATGCATGCATGCATGCATGCATGCATGCATGCATGCATGCATGCATGCATGCATGCATGCATGCATGCATGCATGCATGCATGCATGTATGTATGTATGTATGTATGTATGTATGTATGTATGTATGTATGTATGTATGTATGTATGTATGTATGTATGTATGTATGTATGTATGTATGTATGTATGTATGTATGTATGTATGTATGTATGTATGTATGTATGTATGTATGTATGTATGTATGTATGTATGTATGTATGTATGTATGTATGTATGTATGTATGTATGTATGTATGTATGTATGTATGTATGTATGTATGTATGTATGTATGTATGTATGTATGTATGTATGTATGTATGTATGTATGTATGTATGTATGTATGTATGTATGTATGTATGTATGTATGTATGTATGTATGTATGTATGTATGTATGTATGTATGTATGTATGTATGTATGTATGTATGTATGTATGTATGTATGTATGTATGTATGTATGTATGTATGTATGTATGTATGTCTGTATGTATGTATGTATGTATGTATGTATGTATGTATGTATGTATGTATGTATGTATGTATGTATGTATGTATGTATGTATGTATGTATGTATGTATGTATGTATGTATGTATGTATGTATGTATGTATGTATGTATGTATGTATGTATGTATGTATGTATGTATGTATGTATGTATGTATGTATGTATGTATGATGTATGTATGTATGTATGTATGTATGTATGTATGTATGTATGTATGTATGTATGTATGTATGTATGTATGTATGTATGTATGTATGTATGTATGTATGTATGTATGTATGTATGTATGTATGTATGTATGTATGTATGTATGTATGTATGTATGTATGTATGTATGTATGTATGTATGTATGTATGTATGTATGTATGTATGTATGTATGTATGTATGTATGTATGTATGTATGTATGTATGTATGTATGTATGTATGTATGTATGTATGTATGTATGTATGTATGTATGTATGTATGTATGTATGTATGTATGTATGTATGTATGTATGTATGTATGTATGTATGTATGTATGTATGTATGTATGTATGTATGTATGTATGTATGTATGTATGTATGTATGTATGTATGTATGTATGTATATATGTGTGTGTGTGTGCGTGTGCGTGTGCGTGTGTGTGTGTGTGTGTGTGTGTGTGTGTGTGTGTATAAAAAAGATACAAATCCAAACAAAAACTAAAACTAGCTAGCTTCACACTACCACAATCACAAACGACAAGTGAACGTTGCGGCTGGTAACTCTTCTTCAGCAATTACGTGAATAGACAGTTAAAGTTAGGAAGCCACACAACTGAGGTATCTCCAAGAGAAATCCTCATGTCTTTCTTGTCAGCTGAAACTCTGACACTGTATCTGCAGCTATAGTAACATTGTGGCTAGAGTTTTGCATGCACATCTGTCTTACAGATGGGACTTATTTGTAGGCAGACTGTTGGTTCCTCGCCCTTCAGACACCTGCAGTGTTTGAAAGAGGGGCAGCTCTATTACCCTACTAACCCCCCCCCCCCCACCCCAATCCGCCCCTATTGGAGCCCTGGAATTCAAACGAGGATGAAATCGTGTCTTGTTCCATACATTGTCTACATCCCAGCTTCTGACACATGTAATCACAGGATGCTCCATAGCGTTTTTGTATCCCAGCCTCTGATAATGTAATCTTGTCTTGTTCCATAGCGTTTCTGTATCCCAGCTTCTGATAATGTAATCTTGTCTTGTTCCATAGCGTTTCTGTATCCCAGCTTCTGATAATGTAATCTTGTCTTGTTCCATAGCGTTTCTGTATCCCAGCTTCTGATAATGTAATCTTGTCTTGTTCCATAGCGTTTCTGTATCCCAGCTTCTGATAATGTAATCTTGTCTTGTTCCATAGCGTTTCTGTATCCCAGCTTCTGATAATGTAATCTTGTCTTGTTCCATAGCGTTTCTGTATCCCAGCTTCTGATAATGTAATCTTGTCTTGTTCCATAGCGTTTCTGTATCCCAGCTTCCGATACATGTAATCTTGCGTTGTTCCATAGCGTTTCTGTATCACAGCTTCTGATAATGTAACCTTGTGTTGTTCCATAGCGTTTCTGTATCCCAGCCTCTGATACATGTAATCTTGTGTTGTTACATAGCGTTTCTGTATCCCAGCCTCTGATAATGTAATCTTGTGTTGTTCCATAGCGTTTCTGTATCCCAGATTCTGATAATGTAATCTTATTTTGTTCCATAGCGTTTATGTATCCCAGACTCTGATAATGTTATCTTGTGTTGTTCCATAGCGTTTCTGTACTCCAGCCTCTGATAATGAACACTTGTGTTGTTCCATAGCGTTTCTGTACTCCAGTCTCTGATAATGTAATCTTGTGTTGTTCTATAGCGTTTCTGTATCCCAGCTTCTGATAATAAAATCTTGTGTTGTTCCATAGCGTTTCTGTATCCTAGCTTCCGATACATGTAATCTTGTTTTGTTCCTTAGCGTTTCTGTATCCCAGCTTCTGATACATGTAATCTTGTGTTGTTACAAAGCGTTTCTGTATACCAGCTTCCGATACATGTAATCTTGTGTTGTTACATAGCGTTTCTGTATCCCAGCTTCTGATACATGTAATCTTGTGTTGTTGAATAGCGTTTCTGTATCCCAGCCTCTGATAATGTAATCTTGTTTTGCTCCATAGCGTTTCTGTACTCCAGCCTCTGATAATGTAATCTTGTGTTGTTCTATAGCGTTTCTGTACTCCAGCCTCTGATAATGAAATCTTGTGCTGTTCCATAGCCTTTCTGTATCACAGCTTCCGATACATGTAATCTTGTGTTGTTACATAACGTTTCTGTACTCCAGCTTCTGATAATGTAATCTTGTGTTGTTCCATAGCGTTTCTGTACTCCAGCTTCTGATAATGAAATCTTGTATTGTTCCATAGCGTTTCTGTATCCCAGCTTCCGATACATGTAATCTTGTGTTGTTGCATAGCGTTTCTGTATCCCAGCTTCGGATACATGTAATCTTGTGTTGTTCCATAGCGTTTCTGTATCCCAGCTTCCGATACATGTAATCTTGTGTTGTTCCATAGCATTTCTGTATCCCAACTTCTGATACAAGTAATCTTGTGTTGTTCCATAGCGTTTCTGTGTCCCAGCTTCCGATACATGTAATCTTGTGTTACATAGCTTCTCCCGATGCCACAGTCTGATGTGTCTTATCATTCCTTGTCTCACAACAAGCCTGTATCTCAACAGCTGATGTGTCCTATCATTCCTTGTCTCACAACAAGCCTGTATCTCAACAGCTGATGTGTCCTATCATTCCTTGTCTCACAAGCCTATATCTCAACAGCTGATGTGTCCTATCATTCCTTGTCTCACAACAAGCCTGTATCTCAACAGCTGATTTGTCCTATCATTCCTTTTCTGACAACAAGCCTATATCTCAACAGCTGATGTGTCTTATCATTCTCTGTCTCACAACAAGCCTGTATCCCAACAGCTGATGTGTCTTATCATTCCTTGTCTAACAACAAGCCTGTATCTCAACAGCTGATGTGTCTTATCATTCCGTGTCTCACAACAAGCCTGTATCTCAACAGCTGATGTGTCTTATCATTCCTTGTCTCACAACAAGCCTGTATCTCAACAACTGATGTGTCCTATCATTCCTTGTGTCACAACAAGCCTGTATCTCAACAGCTAATGTGTCCTATCATTCCTTGTCTGACAAAAAGCCTGTATCTCAACAACTGATGTGTCTTATCATTCCGTGTCTCACAACAAGCCTGTATCTCAACAGCTGATGTGTCTTATCATTCCGTGTCTCACAACAAGCCTGTATCTCAACAGCTGATGTCTCTTATCATTCCGTGTCTCACAACAAGCCTGTATCTCAACAGCTGATGTGTCTTATCATTCCGTGTCTGACAACAAGCCTGTATCTCAACAGCTGATGTGTCCTATCATTCCTTGTCTCACAACAAGCCTGTATCTCAACAGCTGATGTGTCTTATCATTCCGTGTCTCACAACAAGCCTGTATCTCAACAGCTGATGTGTCCTATCATTCCTTGTCTGACAACAAGCCTGTATCTCAACAGCTGATGTGTCCTATCATTCCTTGTCTGACAACAAGCCTGTATCTCAACAGCTGATTTGTCCTATCATTCCTTTTCTGACAACAAGCCTATATCTCAACAGCTGATGTGTCTTATCATTCTCTGTCTCACAACAAGCCTGTATCCCAACAGCTGATGTGTCTTATCATTCCTTGTCTAACAACAAGCCTGTATCTCAACAGCTGATGTGTCTTATCATTCCGTGTCTCACAACAAGCCTGTATCTCAACAGCTGATGTGTCTTATCATTCCTTGTCTCACAACAAGCCTGTATCTCAACAACTGATGTGTCCTATCATTCCTTGTGTCACAACAAGCCTGTATCTCAACAGCTGATGTGTCCTATCATTCCTTGTCTGACAAAAAGCCTGTATCTCAACAACTGATGTGTCTTATCATTCCGTGTCTCACAACAAGCCTGTATCTCAACAGCTGATGTGTCCTATCATTCCTTGTCTTACAACAAGCCTGTATCTCAACAGCTGATGTCTCTTATCATTCCGTGTCTCACAACAAGCCTGTATCTCAACAGCTGATGTGTCTTATCATTCCGTGTCTGACAACAAGCCTGTATCTCAACAGCTGATGTGTCCTATCATTCCTTGTCTCACAACAAGCCTGTATCTCAACAGCTGATGTGTCTTATCATTCCGTGTCTCACAACAAGCCTGTATCTCAACAGCTGATGTGTCCTATCATTCCTTGTCTGACAACAAGCCTGTATCTCAACAGCTGATGTGTCCTATCATTCCTTGTCTGACAACAAGCCTGTATCTCAACAGCTGATGTGTCTTATCATTCCTTGTCTCACAACAAGCCTGTATCCCAACAGCTGATGTGTCCTATCATTCCATGTCTCACAACAAGCCTGTATCTCAACAGCTGATGTGTCTTATCATTCCGTGTCTCACAACAAGCCTGTATCTCAACAGCTGATGTGTCCTATCATTCCTTGTCTGACAACAAGCCTGTATCTCAACAGCTGATGTGTCTTATCATTCCTTGTCTCACAACAAGCCTGTATCTCAACAGCTGATGTGTCCTATCATTCCTTGTCTCACAACAAGCCAGTATCTCAACAGCTGATGTGTCCTATCATTCCTTGTCTCACAACAAGCCTGTATCTCAACAGCTGATGTGTCCTATCATTCCATGTCTCACAACAAGCCTGTATCTCAACAGCTGATGTGTCCTATCATTCCTTGTCTTACAACAAGCCTGTATCTCAACAACTGATGTGTCCTATCATTCCTTGTCTCACAACAAGCCAGTATCTCAACAGCTGATGTGTCCTATCATTCCTTGTCTCACAACAAGCCAGTATCTCAACAGCTGATGTGTCCTATCATTCCATGTCTCACAACAAGCCTGTATCTCAACAGCTGATGTGTCCTATCATTCCATGTCTCACAACAAGCCTGTATCTCAACAGCTGATGTGTCCTATCATTCCTTGTCTTACAACAAGCCTGTATCTCAACAACTGATGTGTCCTATCATTCCTTGTCTCACAACAAGCCAGTATCTCAACAGCTGATGTGTCCTATCATTCCTTGTCTCACAACAAGCCAGTATCTCAACAGCTGATGTGTCCTATCATTCCATGTCTCACAACAAGCCTGTATCTCAACAGCTGATGTGTCCTATCATTCCATGTCTCACAATAAGCCTGTATCTCAACAGCTGATGTGTCCTATCATTCCTTGTCTCACAACAAGCCTGTATCTCAACAGCTGATGTGTCCTATCATTCCATGTCTCACAACAAGCCTGTATCTCAACAGCTGATGTGTCCTATCATTCCATGTCTCACAACAAGCCTGTATCTCAACAGCTGATGTGTCCTATCATTCCTTGTCTCACAACAAGCCTGTATCTCAACAGCTGATGTGTCCTATCATTCCTTGTCTCACAACAAGCCTGTATCTCAACAGCTGATGTGTCCTATCATTCCTTGTCTCACAACAAGCCTGTATCTCAACAGCTTAGTCATGTAACCCTCTCCCATCTGACAGGAGCTGCTGGGTGTTAAAGAGAAGACAGGAGAAATACTGGAGAAACTGATCACTGTCAAGCCGGATGCAGAGCCCGCGTTAGGTATGGAGACTAGGAATGTGATATTCAAGTAAGTCCATCTATATATCTTATCATTCTGTCACATGCTTGTGGAGTATCCTAGCTGTATCTGTGGTTCGAGACTGAGCATTTAATATTATGCTGAATGCTCATGTGTCTGTATGTTGTTAGGTTTTAGCCACAAATTGTCGTATGACTATTGATGATGCAAGAAAAAGAAGGCTTGTTTCAGCAGTACAGAATGAACAATGTCTGGCTGAGCATCTGCAAACGAGTTCAAGTCAGGAACAAGAGCCATCCAATCTACCCGAAGTGAGCAAAATGAGACCTGTGACGTCAACCACTTACTTGACTGGCCTAAACAGGTCATTATTCTGAAAACATATGCACAGGCTTTGCCTGTGTAGTTCACCATTGGGCTTATGTGGGTTGTACTCACAAATCGCAGAACATGTCCTGCAAGACTGTTTCTGATACAGCCCATTAACAATGGAATGCTGGCCCAGAGAATCAACGATGTAATCAAAGTTGTATGAAACTAACACAGAGCTCCAACAAACGGTCAGTTTCATCACAAGAACTCGTCTCTCTGTGTAAATCAAAGAAGCGATTACAAGAGAAAGAAGAAGAGATCCACTCTTCACAGATCAGGCGTTGCTTGGGACTCAAATTGGTACGTTTTTTGTTGTTGCAATTCCTGGTCCTAGGATAAAGCAAGTATCTGCCTAATACTTTCCTCCATTCGAAGCCGTTGAAACAATATGTTAAGAGTTGAGGACATAACTGACATCACAACACTCGGGTCATGCACATAAGCACTCCATCCTCATCTTTAGCAGTCAGCGAAGCGTTCCAATTTTTATGGTACCAGGAGCAATTTGGTTAAATGTTGGTCTAGCCTTCCCTCTTGAGTGTAGAGTGTCGACCGGATCCTCTGGTCACTCCCAGCTGTACCGTTGTTTCTAGACCAGGATGATCTATTGTTGGCCCTGCGTTGGTCACTTGGTTTGATCTGCTTTATACAACGGATAAACGTCATGGCACAAGGCTAGTAGTCTATGATTGCTCCGTTTTACTTCTAACTCAAGCCTGAGTCCCAAGAACCTCATCACGGTGCACAAACTTGGTAACTTCAGTGATTGAGAGAGAGACACAATAAGAGTATTTATAACGTCTAATTTTGGTGTCGTAGAAGAGGAAAACACAAATTCTTGGGTAATGGCATGGACAAAAAAACAACAACAGCAGTACAGTGTGGCAACGGAAACGTTACAGAAGAAGAGGGGTAGAGTGAGACCAAGAGAGAAGAAGTCAGCTTGGTAGCATGTTATGGAAGAAAATTTTAAGTCGAAATTATCAATACATGAGACAGTAAACGAGACACTAAACGAGGAAGAACAGAATGGACCCACTAACAAGCTTGTCATTATTATAATTTTGCTGAAGTTCTATGTGCTAGACTGAAGTGCAGTTACTTTGCAAACGAAACCAGCCATTGGTTATCGCAACAGACACGTTTGAAAGAATTAGGAGCAAATGTCTTTCTCCCAGTGACACAGTCTGTTATTTATATAATCTTTATCCTCGCCCAAACTATCAATGCGCCCCTCCCCCAACCACCACCCCTCGATTCTGATATTCTCGCTTACATCCAGTCCCACTTATAATTATTTGACACCTCCTACAAATTATCTCTAACATTTGCGTAGTGGTTCTCACACAACTCATTTCGCCTAGTGTTATCACAGTCACACAGTTCCCCTTAACACTGATATAGAATCACACAGTTCCCCTTAACACTGATATAGAATCACACAGTTCCCCTTAACACTGATATAGAATCACACAGTTCCCCTTAACACTGATATAGAATCACAGTTCCCCTTAACACTGATATAGAATCACACAGTTCCCCTTAACACTGATATAGAATCCGCTAGATAGCTACACACATAAACAAAAATTCATTAAATCACCTAACTGACATACCTCTGATAGAAATCACATCTCTGGCCAGTAGAATATCTGATACGTATGTGGCTACTTGAAATAAATAGTGGCCAGAAAAATATATTACACATACAAAGTCCCCTTAACATTGCTAAAATATAACCACATAGCTCTCCTCACACACTGAGATTACAGTTACATAGCCTTTTTTGTGATAAAACTAGCTGTCTCCCACCTTCCCTGGCTCTGACATTATTACAGAGATAGCTGAGATTTGGCACTAATCTGATTGCTTGTTTACTTGTCCCTAGACCTGGCTTTGTCCGTTTGAATTTTCCCTACTTTATGCCTGAGGACTGTGTCAACTTTGTGCTCAAGGCCATTCAGATGACCGCCGAGAAGGGCTGGGCGCTGCTCCCTCTGGTAGCCTGTACTGTTGTTGTGTGTGACGTCATGTTTTGTCAGTTCACTCTGTCTGGTATATCTTATCCTCTTTCCCAGGACTGTAGGATTGTTTGGGAAATTAACAGGCCGATAGACTGGCTGGACTGGTCCCCATTTAGAGGTGTATATCAGCTGCAGAAGACAGATGTGATCTCTCTTTACAGGTGTATTGCAGCTGCAGAAGACAGATATGATCTCTCTTTAGAGGTGTATTGCAACTGCAGAAGACAGATGTGATCTCTCTTTAGAGGTGTATTGCAGCTGCAGAAGACAGATGTGATCTCTCTTTAGAGGTGTATTGCAGCTGCAGAAGACAGATGTGATCTCTCTTTAGAGGTGTATTGCAGCTGCAGAAGACAGATGTGATCTCTCTTTAGAGGTGTATTGCAGCTGCAGAAGACAGATGTGATCTCTCTTTAGAGGTGTATTGCAACTGCAGAAGACAGATGTGATCTCTCTTTAGAGGTGTATTGCAACTGCAGAAGACAGATGTGATCTCTTTTTAGAGGTATATTGCAACTGCAGAAGACAGATGTGATCTCTCGCCCGTGGGGCAAGGTAATGAGTAAAATGGTAGCAAAGCGAGGCAAACCATACACAGACGGTGAATGCATCAACAGTTGTGTTATACAAGATAAAACAGTCAAAATGTCTTCAACTATAACCAATCAGCAGTTCGAAAGTCTTACACTGGTTTTAGCTTTGTCAATAGTTGTTGGCGAATCTTGTGTCATAATTGATACAGCGCAAGTTTCACTTTTTGTTCAGTTTATTTTGTCTACGGGTCCTAAAGAAGAACTGTTAGGATTATGACCACTGAAAGGTCAAACATTTGGCGATGATGTTACAAATGATTTCATGGAATGCATGGAGAAACATCGTACTCCGCTCAAGAAAAATGTTTCAGTTTCAACCGATGTGGCAAAAAGTACGACAGGAGTCAGGAAAGGTTTTGTTTCTATTTTGAAGGACGAAATAAATCACGAGATACTTGTTTAACATTGCAGCTTTCATCAAGAAGCGCTTTGTTCGCAGAAACTTTCAGAACAAATTTGCAATTCTATGGCACTGGTCATCAAAATTGTCGACAGAATTGTAACTAGAACTCGTTATCATTGCCAGCTTAAAGAATTTTCAGATGAACTGGCGAGTGAATACGCTGATAATAAAATGTGTTGGTTTTCAAGAGGAAAAGTTTTTAAAAAACGATTCATTTCCTGATTATTATAAATGAAAGCATTTCTCCTGGAGAAGGTGTTGTCTATCCCGAGCTAACTGACCATCAGAGGATCCAACAATTTTATTTCATGACGGATGTTATGTCTCATCTAAATAATCTGAATCGTTGCTACTGGGGAAAAGAAACAAAAGTTTCGATGTTGGAAGAAGTCATTTATTTCCAAAACTAATCGTGCCTTTTTGCTCAAGATTTTGAAAGAAAAACATTAATTTATTTTCCAAGCCTGCTTAAACATCGCCAAGAAAAAAACTCGGAAATAGACAATAGCTATTCAAGAACAAAAATAATTTTTTTAAAAAGTTGGCCTTTTTTTTTAAGGGAGAAAAAAACCACTCAATGCTGATGTAACAGAATTAAATTTCTGTCCCTTTACTATTCATACTGGGAAGGATCGGAAGGTCGTGGGTTCGCTCCCTGGCGGAGCCGGACTTTTATTCAAAAATGACCGTGGCTCCCAGGTAGACCCAGCCTTAAGTGGGTACCGGATGTAGTCCCGGGAAGTAGAGGCGGCCGGCGCGATGCTGACCACATCACCCATCGTGTGCCGTTGGTCTATAAATATATGTCTAGCCCTATATGCCCTATACACCTAAAGGCGTGGAAAAGGGTCCTTAACTTACTACTGATACTGGCGCTTTTGAAATGCAATTGCAGGAGTTGAAAAACAAATAATTATGGAGTTCGAAATTTGAACGCCTTAATCCTGATCTGGAAAAATTAGAGAATAACAAATGTGATCTCAGAGAAAAGTGGTCTCCTTTCAAAGACCTGGAGGAAGAAGATACAATCATTTTCATAGTCTAAGACCTGGAGGAGGAAGATACAATCATTTTCATAGTCTAAGACCTGGAGGAGGAAGATACAATCATTTTCATAGTCTAAGACCTGGAGGAGGAAGATACAATCATTTACATAGTCTAAGACCTGGAGGAGGAAGATACAATCATTTTCATAGTCTAAGACCTTTGTTAGATTCAACCACTCGGTCTAACCTATCACATTATTTGTTTTAAAAAAAACACAAAAAAATAAATAAATAAAACCAGACAGTGTACATAGAAAGAAGGACACACTAGACAATATAAAAATGGAATGGTAAAGTTACCAATCCGGGAATCAAAGCTGATGAACCTGCGATCTCAAATGACGATGACATCGCTTCGCGGCATAAACAACGGTATTGAGATACGTGACCAACCAGGCACTCGTAAAAAGGTGTTTTCAGGAATCATGTCCTTCGTACAACTTGGACCCACAACTATGGAATATAGACATAATTCGTCTCAAACCATTGAAACGGTTAGTACGGTTACATACATTCGTATCAACCAAGCATATTATACAAAAGACCAAGCTTATTTGTTATGTGGAAGCTAGCACCAGTTTGTTCAGTTAACCCTCTCTGTCCCAGCATTGATTGCCTGTCCCACCATTCACTTCCTGTTCCACATTTCAAATCCATACTTACTGTATGTATGGTCTCATTCCAAAGATATAGTCCGTAAGTATTCTCCTTCTTCTTTGCGTTCATCAGCTGTAGACTCACGTGAAAGGTTCTGGTTGTTCGTCCAATTCTGGACTGCAGTCCTGTTGCAAAACCTGAGTGTTCGTTTGACAGATCGGACAAC
>CAJHNH020008537.1:352881-387881 GCA_905116865.2 Candidula unifasciata
TTTCTTCTTCTTCTTCTTCTTCTTCTTCTTCTTTCTTCGAGGTTTGAAGGCTGTAAACTCAGGCAAAAAACGATCGGGATGTTCGTCCAATTCTGGACTTTAGTCTTGTTTCATAACTTGAGTTTTGTGTTCACATCCGTTTGTCAGATCTGGCTTATGTGCAAGCAGACACAGTTCTTTGCCTCTCACTGTGTTGTCTCGATGCATGGTGTCCGCTTCAAGGGCTAGAGGTCCCAGGTTCAGACCCCGGTGAGGGCTGGGATTGTGTGAAAGTGGACTTCAAGTAATTTCCCCGGGTCTCTAGGTAGTCAGATCTGACGCCTGTATGTATTATTGCACACGTAAAAAATCCCTTGAGAGTTGGAAATTGAAAAGAGTAGCCTCACGGCACTGCAAAGACACAATTGTGAGTTAAAAATCTCCCCAAAGTATTTCAGGATCCTCGCCGGTGCTAATCAGTTCGTGCCCTGTGCTGAGATTCTTCGGACTTAGGTTTGAGTTAGAAGTAGAACAAACACTACCCTTGTGCCATGATGTTTAAACCTCAAACCTCGACATTAAAAGATATCTAAAATGAGTCGACTTTTAACAAATGCCTGTTTAGGGGGCAGTGTTTTTATTTTTGTTTCCCTCAAATCGTGCCCCAGGAAGCCACACAGGCTCAACTTTCAGTAGATTGTCCTTTGTCCTCCCCCTCCCCCTTTTCCTACACCCCCCCCCCCCATGTGAGTTCCGGGATCGCAAGGGAGGGGAAGGAGGAATGGTCAAGCATGTCGTAAAAGATATGACTGTTTACGGATGTTTTCTTCGAATACGGAGTGCGCTGGCCTGAGAAGCGGTGAACCAACAGTCTGCATACGAGCCAGATCTGTAAAATAGTCGTGCATATGCACGCAAAACTCAAACAACTATCACTATTTCGTTCTGTGTTTGTCTAGGAAAGATGCCTCAACAACCCCCTTTACTTTTCAAGAAACTTCCATTATATTTGTATATATTTATCCAAAGAAAATTACCTTAGCAAACGTCTTTGGTTCCAAGAAACTATCAATATATTGCTGTGTATGTTTCCCTATGATGGTCACATCATCCGACTTTACTTTCCAAGAATCTTTCAGTATATTGTTGTGTATGTTTCTCTAGGATATCCACCTCAACAGAAGTCTCCACGATGTCACATTCAAGACAGGACAGTTCAGCATCAAAAAGTCCGCCCAGTCTTCCCTGACCAGCGTCACTGCAGAGAAAGAGAACTGGGCATCTAAACCAGCACTGACCTGTGTTTCAGAGGCTGATACCTATGATGTATGCAGGTTACACACTCACATGTATCATTATATCGTTTTTGTAAGCTTCCTCCACTTGCATACACTGTAAGAAGAGGAAGAAGAAGAAGAGGAAGAAGGAGAAATACGAACAAGAAGATACGAAGAGGAGAGAAAAAGAAGAAAAAGGAGGAGGAGAAAAAGAAGAAGAAAAAGAGGAAGAAGAAGATAAGAAGAGGAGAAGGAGGAGAAGAAGAAGAGAAAAAGAAGAAGGATGAGGAGCAGAAGAAGAGAATGGAGAGAAAGGCGAAGAAGAAGACAGAGAAAGTAGAAGGAGGAGAAGGTCGATTTCATCTTTCAATAAATCTATCCTCCAGGTACTTCCTGCACTAATATGAAACATATATTGAAGACATTAATGCAGTCTGGTATCCACGAAAGATGGCTGGATACACACACCTAATTTTCTTTTCTAGACTCGCTTTATCGCCTTTCTAGAGAGGGATAGTGTTTTATTTTCAGACCAAGGACAAGGTACAACAGACTACGTCAACATATGTTCAAATTTGTCGGTGTAGGAAACACGGAGACGTGTCCCTGCAGAGTGGCAACCTTAGCAAGTGTGCAAACCGCAAAAATGCTGAGCGCTGTGCTCCAAAACTAAAACGGTCAACTGTAAGGCTAAGCCAAAAATGACACAATCTGGCCTGTTCCAACCACAATGAAGACAAAACTGTATGGTACACAAGAGGAAATGGATTGCACGATAGCTTTCATAAAGGCTACTGGCCTCCTGATATAAGTTTTCTGTCAGAAGGAACGAAGAAGTTGGCTATGTTTATTATTGTAACACTTGTGGGACAATCAGTCAGTGGTGGGACAGTGTGGGTTAAAGTAACCCCCAAGGTCACAAAAAGCACGAACATCGTAGCTCCAGCAACGATCCCCGTGGATCTCCCTGGAAATTGCACTCTTGCCACCGTAAAACGAACGACATACGCGACTTTTTGAGCTCAAAAAACATATACACAACAAAATGGCTTGACAACCAAACACAATATATAGTCCAGACACAGTGTGCCATTCACAAAAAATGGCGGTTTCAGAGTGAGATACGGGTGTACAACAAAAGTGGGTCAGATAGTGTGCAGTGACTCTCTCTATACTATTGTCTCCAGGTCATCTAGCGGACGTTCTTCCGGTGCACATCGAACTCACACTTCAACATGTTCAAGAAACAAGACCAAAAAGAAATGTGGATGGCACAGAAATTCTGTACATGCTAACAGTCAAATAGCCCAATGTTTAATTTAGATTCACTCAGAAAATCCGCCAATCCAAAGCCACTACAAACTAACTACAACAGACCCAGCCGTAGTAGATCCAAGGGGTCGCAACACAACAACCTAATTGGCACGAACAAACAATCCAGTTTCAAAGGGTAATTGGTGCAACAGATCGTTACGTGCCTTCACATATCCCCAAGAAATGAGATCATGGCCTAGTTCGGCCCATGGTGAATGGTATAACACCAAGTTTCGTTAAAGCTCTCTTGAATCGTATTTAACAACAAGGCCCAGTGGATGTAACACTTTACACAGGAGTCTGGTTTATATTCACAATATTCTCAAGTCACACCGAGATTTCATAAATTCCAATAACCAGATATAGTAGATCTGAACACTTTCATTCTCTTGTTACGCGGGGTCGATTATTATGTCTCAACTCTATGTAATTCCCTTAAACTCCCTGATTCAAAAAAAAAGAAAAATTATAATCATCATAACTAATGAATTCCCTTAATCACTATTTCATAAGCTAAACTCCAGTTATAACATATATCTTCAAAAAAAAAAACGATGTAAACATACTACATAGTTTTTTCCAAACTAGGTACTCCTCAAGTCGGTCCAGTCCCCCTAACTGTTCTCAAATCAATCGGTCCCCGTCCTAACTGATTACTCATATCAAGCGGTCCCGTCCTACTGACCTTAAACTGCTACCCCCTTCAGAAACAGACCGCTGGGCTACAATACACTTCCCCCTCGCTTCCTCCCGCTCTTATCGTGACCGGTGTGCCTTCCTTCAATCAACTCCCCTGTCACCCCGTCTTTGGTGTTCACGTTTGGAATGAACATGTAACTCCTCTCAGAAACTGGTCGACAGTGCAATCTGTTGCATCAGGGTGCTCGTCATGTATCGAATGTTTCAATCCTTCACTGTCCGATGATCATGGTTTTAACCATGATAACACAAAAAGCCCTCAAATCAACTCTGGTCAAGCGATAGAGATAGATGTTCTGTATAGCTGGACCGTGGCCAGCTATAATACTTAGATCACTGTTATACCCTGTCTATGACCAACGAGTAAGGGATAGGAGCGGTGCTTTTTATGCTAAGTTCTGAAATGTAAGGTGTTTAATAATTCGTTTTACAAACCCACATTCTGCACTATATTTCATTTAACATAATTACCTTTGACCTAGGCCCAGATAGTGTTAGCCAGCCCAATGAACACCTGAATAATTTGACGGCGATAACATGACAGTCACAATCTTCCACGCTGAATATACAAACAACACGTCCAGTTTGGACCTGAATTGCCAAACGAACGGTAGCCAGGTTTGGTCTAAGAACTCACAGCCAAATCTGACTCAGACATCAACGTATAACTTCATTCATCACGGACACACTGTTCTTGGAGACTGACTTTTCTCGCTTATTCTTCGACTTAAGTAATCTTTCATGCCTTCGTGTTTCTCGATGATAAACTCACTTAAATTCTCAATTTATTCACTTTGGCTTGTGATGAGCAATCTGAACGCTTGCGTTACAATCAAATGTGTAACTCTTTCGGCCCTCACTCAATTCGTCCGAACTGAAATATATAATTTATGTTTAGTCTTTAACCTCATTATTAATGCATACATCCTTTCTTATGAGAAAATAGACTTGTTACGCATTGCTAGGTCATACCAAGTGTTTCAATGTATCTAGTATGGACATTTATAAACAAGCCTTTTAAAAGAAAAAAAAATGTAGCAAAAATAAGGAAAGCTTAAGATTTATGCCGTTGATTCTGTTTAAAGTTTGGTCGTTTTCCCCAGAAAATCCTGGAGAGAGCTGAGAAAATATTCGCTCAGGTTACAACTGTAAGCATTGTGTAGGAAACATTGCCTGTCCATGTATCTGTATGTAAGCAATGTGTGAGAAACTTTCTCTGCATGCCTGTGTAAGCACAGTGTGGAGAACTTTCTCTATATGCCTGTGTAAGCATTGTGTGTGAGAAACTTTCTCTGCATGCCTTTGTAAGCTCTGTGTAGAGAACTTTCTCTGCTTGCCTGTGTAAGCTCTGTGTGTGAGAAACTTTCTCTGCATGCCTGTGTAAGCACTGTGTGTGAGAAACTTTCTCTGCATTCCTGTGTAAGCTCTGTGTGGAGAACTTTCTCTGCATGCCTGTGTAAGCAGTGTGTGAGTAACTTTCTCTGCATGTCCGTGTAAGCTCTGTGTGAGAAACTTTCTCTGCATGTCCGTGTAAGCTCTGTGTGAGAAACTATCTCTGCATGCCTGTGTAAGCTCTGTGTGGAGAACTTTCTCTGCATGCCTGTGTAAGCAGTGTGTGAGAAACTTTCTCTGTATGCCTGTGTAAGCAGTGTGTGAGAAACTTTCTCTGTATGCCTGTGTAAGCTCTGTGTGGAGAACTTTCTCTGCATGCCTGTGTAAGCAGTGTGTGAGAAACTTTCTCTGCATGCCTGTGTAAGCAGTGTGTGAGAAACTTTCTCTGTATGCCTGTGTAAGCAGTGTGTGAGAAACTTTCTCTGTATGCCTGTGTAAGCTCTGTGTGGAGAACTTTCTCTGCATGCCTGTGTAAGCAGTGTGTGAGAAACTATCTCTGCATTCCTGTGTAAGCTCTGTGTGAGAAACTTTCTCTGTATGCCTGTGTAAGCACAGTGTGGAGAACTTTGTCTGTATGCCTGTGTAAGCACAGTGTGGAGAACTTTCTCTGTATGCCTGTGTAAGCATTGTGTGGAGAACTTTGTCTGCATGCCTGTGTAAGCACTGTGTGGAGAACTTTCTCTGTATGTCTGTGTAAGCATTGTGTGGAGAACTTTTTCTGCTTGTCTGTGTAAGCATTTTGTCCGGAACTTTGTCAGCATGTCTGTGTGTAAGTATTGTGTGGATAGCGTTGTCTACATACTTGTGGGTAAACATTGTGTGGAGTTTGCTGAAAACTTTTCATTAGTCCATATTTTTTGTGCTTAAATATTGTTTATGAAACTGTCTGTTTGTATCACTAAAGGCCTTTTCTAATACATTGCTATTCGGGTTCTGGGGAAAAAAAAGGAATTTACGAAGGAAATATTTGTGTAGAAACTTGCCTTACAAATCGGGACCTGAGAACTTTTTCTCCTGGGTAACTGTGTTACGAGAAATCTCCTTCTCCACTCCAACCTCAGAAACCAGCAGGGCATATAAAACCCATATTGCTGTTAGAACAAAATGTGATTGTCATCATTATCAACAGACTCCAATTTAAATCCAGTGTGTAACCACTGTTTCACATATCTCATCTGTCATGAATATCACTATTCACATTCCCATCAGTCATACATATCACTGTTTCATATCCCTAGTCTGTAGCCATTGTTTCAATTGCCTATCTGTAGCCACTATTTCACATCCTCATATGTGTATCCCACTGTTTCAAGTCCCATATCTGTAGTCACTGTTTCAACCCCCCCCCCCCCCCACCATGTTGTAGACACTGTTACAAGCCCCCCCCCCCCCCCCCCCCCCCCCACATCTGTAGCAACTGTTTCAAGCACCCCCCCCCCCCATTAAGTAGCCATTTTTTTTAAAGTCTCACATATTTAGCCACTGTTTCACATTTCCATCTGTAGTCAGTGTTTAACATCCTCAACTGTAGCTACTATTTCACATCTCCATCTGTAGGTACAGTTTAAGATGATACGTCATTTGTAGCCACTGTTTCAAACACCACATCTGTAGTCACTTTCAAGTCTCACATCTATAGCCACTGTTTCAAGTCCTATATCTGTAGTCAATGTTTCTCTTCCCACCCCCCCCCCCCCAATATTGTAGACACTATTACAATCTCCCTCCCTCCCCCCCCCCTCGCTCCCATTAAGTAGCCATTTTTTAAGTCCCACATATTTAGCCACTGTTTCACATTCCCCCATCGGTTGCCACTGTTTCACATCCCTCATCAGTAACCGCTGTTTCACATCCCCCATCCGTAGCCACTGTTTGCCATCCTCCATCGGTAGCCACCGTTTCACATCCCCCATCAGTAGCCACTGTTTAACATTCCCCCATCAGTAGCCACTGTTTCACATTCCCCCATCGGTAGCCACTGTTTCACATTCCCCCATTGGTAGCCACTGTTTCACATCCCCCAGCAACTGTTTGATGTGTTCGATATACGAGTCCCGTTTTGCTATCTCTAGCCAGAACTGTTCGACATCCCAGACACCAGCATGGATTTCACCAGGGAGGAGGATGCCCTGAGATGGTTCATGTTGCCCAGCGAAGCAGCCGACATCATCAACCACAGACAGGTGTGTTTGTACAACATTTTCTCTACTCAAGAAAGTTGCTGTGTTCTGGCTCTCATCGCCTCGGTCTCTTCTTTTATTGTATCCATGGTAGTTATAGATAAGGGGAAGAAGGGCAGTCAATGTTCTTCTGTCATGTGATGAGAAGAGACGCATTAGAGAACATAACGATGACTGGACAGCGCCCCCTCGCTGACAGGCACCACAGATTACTGGAAATGTGCTACAGATATGCTCTCTACGTGCAGTACCGAGATCTCAGGTTTTTCCGGTTGGCATTCCAATCGGAAGACGTGTGTTGCACCACTGACTTCCTCCACCTCCATTCTCAGACTAGACATTGTGATATCAAATGCGAGGCTTTGTTGCACTAAGCGACGTACATTCGCTTTTGCTGTAAACCCCAATGCACCCCTCAACACAGAGTCATCTGTATAGATGATCACATCAACTGGGCGGGAATTGCCATGAAAGAGGTGCTTCATGTAGGAGGCGCTTCTGGTCTGCAGCTACTCTGAAATATAACTTTGCCTGCAGAACTTTGAGCCTGTCTGTAATAGTAGGCAGTGCAAGTATATATCGCATACATACTACAGGGGTATCTCTTGTACATCCCAGAATTACCTGCATGGCTTCATTCTGTATGCGTTCAAGTTTCATCAGCTGACTCTTTGATATGGTAAGCATTCCAAGTCCGTTATCTTTCACCGACAGGATCACATGCTGGAACATTGCGAACAACATTCTTTGTTCCGTGATAGCATTCTGGAGTATCATAAGTGGATAGAAGACCGATGTATGTAAAAAGACAATCGCTTACGCCGCCTGACAGGGTACATGATAATGATAGTTATGTTTGTTTCTAATTAGGTAACTGTTATTCTTGGTTTGTCTCACTTATTGAACTACTCGTGGTATATGTATTTACACTCCGGCAAGGACAGTTCTCCGATAGACAGCAGATGCCAAAAGACATAGATGACCTAAGGAAACACGGAGAAGGACGCTAGAAATGAATAATACGAATAGTGATTAGTTACATATAATAATAAACTCTGTCATTACAACACTAGAAAATTAGCGAAGTAACAAACCATGGTTCAATTTTTTTAAAAAGGCAAAATGGAGCAGTTTTAGAAATAAATTATAAATTATTGAAGTATAAAGAGAGGAACAAATAAGACAAGAATGTTTGCTGAGAGACTGATCAATAGCGTACACAAAATAGCAGTTAAAACATACCTAACAGAACATGTCAGATCACCTCACTGTGGAGGAAAGGAGTAAATCTCCAGCATTGACTTCCGTGACCTGAAAGAGGCGCGCAGTTCTTTTATGGAACGACCGTTGCATGGAAACACGTGAAAACCGGAAATAAAGCACTTCGAAAGTATAGAAAACACACAACACAACCCATGAGAATTTTAGTGCGTATAAGAACGAAAGAACTTTAGCCAACCGAGTAGTTAAAGAGACCAATGAGGCAAACTGGGAAATATGTTGTCAAACAATTTCACCAAACACTTAAGCGAACGAGACTATTAAAAGAGATATAAGATTCCTACAATACAAGTCGGCTAGACGCTCGCCCAGATTGGAAGGTCGTGGGCTCTGTTCCTGATGGCGACCGGAATTTTTTTGAAAAATTACCCATCCTTGATAGGGTGCCAGGTACAGTCCTGGGAAGTAAAGGATATCAGCATGATGCTAACTATATCACCCAGCGATGGAAGTGAAGGATAACAGCATGATGCTAACTACATCACCCAGCGATGGAAGTGAAGGATATCAGCATGATGCTAACTACACCACCCAGCGATGGAAGTGAAGGATATCAGCATGATGCTAACTACATCACCCAGCGATGGAAGTGAAGGATATCAGCATGATGTTAACTACATCACCCAGCGATGGAAGTGAAGGATATCAGCATGATGCTAACTACATCATCCATATATGGAAGTGAAGGATATCAGCATGATGCTAACTACATCACCCAGCGATGGAAGTGAAGAATGCCAGCATGATGTTAACTACATCACCCATATATGGAAGTGAAGGATATCAGCATGATGCTAACTATATCACCCAGCGATGGAAGTGAAGAATATCAGCATGATGTTAACTACATCACCCAGCGATGGAAGTGAAGGATATCAGCATGATGCTAACTACATCACCCAGCGATGGAAGTGAAGGATATCAGCATGATGTTAACTACATCACCCAGCGATGGAAGTGAAGGATATCAGCATGATGCTAACTACATCACCCAGCGATGGAAGTAAAGGATATCAGCATGATGTTAACTACATCACCCATCGATGGAAGTAAAGGATATCAGCATGATGTTAACTACATCACCCAGCGATGGAAGTGAAGGATATCAGCATGATGCTAACTACATCATCCATCGATGGAAGTGAAGGATATCAGCATGATGCTAACTACATCACCCAGCGATGGAAGTGAAGGATATCAGCATGATGTTAACTACATCACCCAGCGATGGAAGTGAAGGATATCAGCATGATGTTAACTACATCACCCAGCGATGGAAGTGAAGGATATCAGCATGATGCTAACTACATCACCCAGCGATGGAAGTGAAGGATATCAGCATGATGTTAACTACATCACCCATCGATGGAAGTAAAGGATATCAGCATGATGTTAACTACATCACCCAGCGATGGAAGTGAAGAATACCAGCATGATGCTAACTATATCACCCAGCGATGGAAGTGAAGAATTCCAGCATATAAACAGGGAAAAAAACCTTTTATTTTCAATTATTAAATAGGTCACTGACCTCCAAGGAATGTTAACATGTTGAAAGCAATGAGACCATACATAACAAAGAAATTAATTTGCAGGACACGCAAAAGTGTATGTCTCAATAGATGAAAATATGGTAAGATATAAACGGTAAGGTGAGAAAAAGGAATTGAGAAAGGTAAGAAATTAGTTATTCTTCCTCCTCTCATTCAACGATTGTAAACTCTGGTAAAAAGTGCTGTTTCTTCATCCACTCCTGGACAATGGTCTTACTTTAGGACTTGAGTGTTGCATGCACATCCATTTTACATATCTGGCTTATTTGTTTTTTGTTCAGACTGTTGGTTCCTTGCCTGTCGGGCAGATGAGTAGTATAAGCGAGCTTTACGTGGGTTTTTTTTATATTTTTTTTGTGTGTGGGGTGGAAAGGGGTGGTGATTTCCCCTATATAGCTTTTGTAAAATACGTCCACTAAAGAAATAGAGAAGTTACACTTCCAGTGTTATCTGGGTCACCTGGCGGCTTGAGTCACATGACTCGTGGTCAACGGTCACCTGGCGGCTCGGAATTGGTTGTGGCTATGTGTCCGTAAGTGGTGGGGCGGAGGATCCGGTCAGTGCCGTCCGTAAAACCTTCGGATCCTCTGCTAAGCCTTCCCCACCACTAATCGACACATAGCCAACCATCGCCGATGTGCCCTGCTGTGACTCTTGACTCTTAGTCACATTAACCGAGCCCGCAAGATGACCTAGATAAAAACCAGAAGTGTAACTCCTCCCAGTTAAGGTATTTTGACAGTCTGACACAAACCCTCCTCTGTTGTTACCTCTTGCAACATGCTTATTTGTGTTTGCTTCCGGTCAGTATTGTCGATAGACATGACTGTTGTTTATAGTTGAGGCAAATTTTTGCCTCCGACAATATCTAGCTGTTGTATTTTACTCAAAATGTAGACGGAAATAATATAGTTCCGTCGCCAAGCTCTCAGTTGAGTGTATGGTGCGACACTGTGAGCTGCAGATTTTATTTGGGATATTTTCTACTCTCTCAGGATGGTTTGTGGTGTGAATACTAAATTCAGACAATTGCGATCGGTCTGTTGCTAGAGAACTGTGGTGTCTTATACCATTACCTGCGTGTGATCTGTTGTAACTGCTGCTTCAGGCAATGATAAACTGCATTCGTAGTGCTATGTTGTTTCTGATGGCACGTCTGGCGGCCGACTTGTGCATTGAATGTATGTTTGCTATTGCCAAGACTGTCGTATGTGGAACAAAAATTCTCAAGGGACACTGATGGACATCCTGCGTGGTTTTCGTTGGCATAGAACCTAGGTATCTATGGCATGACCTGTGCCCTATGAAGTTAACACTGATTACCTGCATTTTTGTTCGGGCCAGTTTTTGCTTCGATAACACACGGATGTTATCATTACTTAACAGGTGAAACAACTATGTCCAGAAGATCTACCATTCCTGCCAACAGCCATGAGGGATAAGGTTCGAGGTGACCTAGCAGCGATGAAAGACAAGGTTTGTACCTCATGCTGGAGATGAAATCATTTGTTATTCAGCTGTTATGAATCTTGGATATAGCCCAGTGGTGTCGAAGGACTTAAGTTTCCACGATGGAGATAAAGCTTTGCCTAACGACTGTAAAGAATGCAGGAGATGACACAGTTCCTAGGCTGGAGATGAAATCATTTGTTGATTAACTGTCCTGACGGTATGATGTGACCCAGTCTAGGATGCTGGTCAGTGGTGGTTTATTAGTAATGTTAACCATTGTGGCAGGTGTGTATATCTGATTATCATTGTTATCACTGGTTTGCACATCTTCCTCTATCTCCTCTTATTTCCCATTATTCTGTTCAGTAGCCGGTACTGCAAAGTATTGCTATGGCCCATGTTATGTCCATGTGCGCATGCTCTTCCACATGTTCGGAACGTCTCCTTTCTTATCCTCACAACCACTATATCAAGGCAAACAATAATCAGAGTTCCTTTGTACTTCATTTACTAAAATCAGCACTCCGTTTTCGGAAACAAACTTTCTCCGCCAATCTTTTTCATTCAGCCAATACCCTCGTATCCCTTTCTTGCTGTTCATACATCGACTGTACCGCTGGCTTTGTCTAGCCTTCTGGCACTGACCAGCCTTCTGACTGACCAGCTAATCTCTACATCCATCAATCAAGTAACAGAAAGTGTATTTACATCCATCAATGCCCTGTCATGATGTCACTGTCGAACCCGGTCACTCCTTATTTAACCTGTCTTCACCAACGCTACCGAAGTTTGTCACTGTTGACTGTCCATCTGTTCTTCACGGTGCAATTAACGGTCCTTCCTTCTAACATAACATTTGGGGGTGGGGCAGGGGTATCTTGAGGTTATTTTTGGTTTAAGATGACTGCTCCATAAACCAGTTAGTGGGTTAATTAGTAAGTCTACATTTGGTTCCACATTGCACCATTTGGTCCTCGGTTCCTCTCTTGACTTAATCCTGCAGCATGTAGCGCAGCGGTTCTAACTCAACCTTCCTAATGCCGCGACCCTTTAATAAAGTTCCCTCATGTGGCGACCCCCAAACAATTATTTCGTGTCGTGACCGGCAGGTTGAGTACAGAACCGCTGGTGTAGCGGATGTCGACACGTGTTCTGTGTTTGTTTCTTATTCTTCTTTGGCTTCCTGTTTAGTGCTTTTGTCTGGGCTCAGCCCTTGTAACTTGCTGTTCTTGCAGCTGGTCATGGTGGCAGATTCAGTCATTACTTAGTTTTTCGCAGTGCATTTAGCCTTTCAGCCTGGTCTATGGCTGGCCCAGCCTTCACAGGCAGCCTCAGCTGCAAGACTGTCAGATGGCTCACTTCCTTGCACGAACAAAGAAATTGATATGTCAGCCCCGACTGCCTCAGAGACACCATCCACTGTCTTCGGTCCCAACCCTTCTTTGTCTTCGGACCCAACCCTTCTTTGTCTTCGTAAGCATACTCATTGAGTCACGGAGGAAGTCTGTGTCTGTAGCCATGTTACTGCTTTCTTTTCTTCCATTTGACAGGGTCAGTTTGGAAGCCAAGATCAGTTTTACATTTTTACTTCGGTGTGCTTTTTTTACTTCTTAAAATTTCGTAAGCTGTGAGTTGCTGATAGTATCGAATTTCTCTCATCATATACATGTGTGTTTGTTTTGATGACAAAAGTAAATTGTAACCGTGGCACATAATTTTAGGTCAATAAATTATGTAAATATGTTTATCTTTGTTCTAGTCTATTTGTTAGCGTTTTACCAGTTATGGTTTTTCTTCTCCTGAACTTTGGTGTTGGTCAAGTTTTCATGCACATCCGTTTTACAGATCTGGCTTAATTTGTATGCTGGCTGTTTGGTTCCTTGCCTCGTACGTAGACCCACTTAGATTTGAAAGGAAACACCCATAAGTCATTGCATAAGACATACTTGTTCCTTGGGCCGTGAAAAGACTGTGTGATTGCTTCACGTATGGGTAACCATGGTGGTGTAGATGCCACACATTCACCTCCAGCCCGAAGGTTTTGGGTTTACACATCGCGTCAGATTTATTTTCAAAATTACCTTGCATCCCAGCCTAGAATGGGTACTGGGTAAAATCATGGAAAGTAAAGGTGGTCGGCACAATGTTGACCACATAGTATCAGTTGGTCTACAGTAAATGCATTAGTATTATCGTATGCCCAATACGCCGCTGGCTTCAGAAGCCCCATTTACATGTTATTTATAATTCTGAGGTACCCGGTTCGAGTCCAGCAGTGTTCCCCTTGGCAACAGATCTTGTGCATTGATTTCCACTGGGGCATTTAGAGTCAACCATTCACAAAGCTGAACGTAAAACTTGTATAGTGAACAGCCAACAAATGCTGGTTGGAGAAAGAAATGCAACTAATTTCAAATCCGATATTGGGACAGCTAATTCATTTTGGCATATAGAAAGATATCAGTCAATGAAGGCAAATCCAACAGCAACAATTGTTGGCCAGATTATGGCAGCAGTGTCCAACATTAGCATCGCATCCCAAAAGCTGAGGTATTTCAACAATGTGTAACGTGGCAGTGGCCAGGAGAGGACGGTGGTGCAGTGCAGAGGACCGCCAAGGTGGATATAAGACACTGAAGATGCACTGGGTATGAAAACAAAAAAGGGCTGGAGAATTGGCTAAAGAAAGACTTTACATCAGGCTGTGATGTTCTGTACAGGACCTGCTGACTGATGGTGTCAAACATGGACCTGTGCCCAGACGAATGGTGAGAAAATCAAACAGATAAAAAGTATAATGATGTCTGTAGAAACAAATAAATTCCTTAAGCAAACTGATTTCCCACTTCAGAAGCACATTCATTTTTTAGTAAAGTTGTCAGAAGAAAGTGCTGGAGAACACTGAGCAACAGGAATGCTGTCGAGAAAGAGAGAAGATTTGGACAGATGGTATCTTGGTTTGGAAGAACATCTAGATCAGAAATAACTGACAGTACACACAGCAGAAGACAGAACAGGCATTACTGCCAACACTCCAGAGCATGAACTATAGGAATTGCCTGCCTGTTCTGACATGAAGTATACCACTGGTCTTCTTGTTCTTAGCATTCACCAAATGAAAACTTTGGAAGAAAGTTCTGGCTGTTCACCCACTTCTGGACCTTTGCTCCTGTTCCTGGACTTCAATGCACATCCGTTTTACAGATCTGGTTGTAAAAAAATGCTGATTACTGGCTGCTCACCTTCAGGCAGATTTCAAAGAATGAGTTGGGTTACTTTAAAAACCAACATCGCAGCACTCGGGGCATTTCCATAAGTGCTCCCCGCTGCATCACTCTCACCAGACTGTGATTCAGGTTGAGTAGGACAAATGCAATTACTCAATTGATATGCTTCTAAGGGAGCATATGGTCAACCCCCCCCCCCCCCCCCCCACCCCCCCTATTTTCCAAATGGGACCTAGAAACACACACAAAGATAATTCATACAACAAAGAACACACAAAAACATCATAAAAATATGGATCATTTGTATTGTCTGTACCAAATGTTTGTGACATCAACAATGATAAAATATTTCAGAAAATCGGCTCATGGACAGACTGCAAAAACAGGTCAGCGAGTATGAATAATGAAAACAAAGTCAATAACACACAATATCAGATTAATCTACGAATGGTCTGACAAAGACTAGATACAAACACCAAAATGATTACAGTATGTACTGAAAAAAAGATGTGGATATTTAAGACTAAATTACTTAAAGTAACAGATAAAGGTCTGGGCTGTTCAGCTTTCACACATGCTGAGCAACAATGATTAACTAGACGAAGCAACCAATTCATTTTTTTTCTATCTTCTCTTCCAAAAATGATCTAGTATCCACATCGTCAGGTCAATGTCCTCGTCTCGCTTAATCTATGTGGCCAAACCATACATGTCTTTGGGTTCCTTTTGCTCAGTTTACATCAACCTTGTCAGCTGTTACCAAGTTCTCGAGTTCAACCTTCTCATTTCAAGAGCATGTCTGAAAAACAGAGGCGGTCTGGGTCTAACCAGTTTACAGACAACTTTAACCTGTCTCAAGAAGGTCTGCTTTATTTGTATTTCTAATTTCCTATGAAATTCTTCTAAAAGACAACATGTTCCCCTGCCAGTAAATGAAGAATAAAATACCAAACCAGACATTGCTGCATGATTTTAAAAAAAAAATGCAGTGAGATCTTTAACAGCTAATCAGACAGGGTAAGAACATTTAAAACACATTATGAACTCCCACACCAGATTACAATCTGTCAATATCTGCAGCCAACAACAGAAACTTCAGAATTATGAATGTAAATATTTTCTTCTTCTTCAGCGATCTCTAGTCGTGTGCATATTCTTCTTTCTTGTTCACCAGCTGTAAACTCTGGCGGAATGTTCTGGTTGTTCATCCACTTCTGGACTGCAGTCCTGCTCCAGAACCTGACTGTTGCAGGTACATCCGTTTTACAGATCTGAATCATTTGTATGCAGACTGCTGGCTCCTTGCCTCTCAGGCAGATGCACTCCGGGTCTGAAGGAAGCCCCCAAATAGTCGATTCTTAGATATTGGGTAGCAGTGGGTCTATTCTTGTTTTCCCTGTAACAGGGCCCTGAAACCCACATGGACTATGCGCACAATCAACTCGTAGGCCATAAATTGGGATGTCATCTCAAAGTCTCAGGTTCACCAAAGCTCAGTTGTCAGGTCTACTGGGTGTGGCCACATGCTTCACATCTCCAACAAGAGAGCAGTCTTGCAAGACAGGTTCTGGAGTCTGTTCAGTGGGAAAACAGTGACAGAGAGCTGGTTGGCTCACACCTAATTTATCTGAGTGTTTGTTGAGTCTGCATCTGCAGGCAAATTCTGTGACCTGATCTTTTGAGGTGTCTGCGGAAATCTTTGTCATGGTTATAACCTGTGTCAGTTTTCCAGTCTATTTCTGATCTTCTCTTAAAAAGGATTTTGACTTCTGGAACAGATAGTGACTGCCAGATCTGTGGTTTACTGCTGCCTTTGTTGGCTGAAGCATCGACACTTGCATTGCCTTTGATGCAGGTGAATTTCTGCCTTTTGTTTCAACAGTAAATATTTTTAATCAACAACTGAAACTTCAGATTTTCGTAATCAAAGCTTTTTTTCTGATTCACAATTCAAGACATGTACATTAGAAGGGAAAGTGTGAACAAAAATGACTACAAAATCTATTTCTACAGTTAATATTATAAAGGCATCTGTGTACCCACATCTGCTGTCAGATCTCCATAACAACAAGAGTTTAAAAACTGCTATCATATACAGCTAGTTCTCACCAGAAACACAGAAAACAACAGATCAGAGATTTTTGCCTTATCATTATCAAGAGGCTCTTCAACTGGCTTGGACAAAAAAGCTTCTTCACATCTTGTAATCCTTATCATTATAAACTCTAATGCCAGTCCCTTTCCTTGATATGACCCAAAAACATTTTGCTGTCTTCCTTTATGTCTTTTAAAAAACATTTTCCAGTCCTGTTTCTATGGTCACCGCCAATTGTTTTGTGTGTGTCTGCAATAAAATGTCTTTTGTCTTAGCTATTTCAAAACATTTATTCTCTTTCATCTAGGTTATTTTCCCGCTACAATTCCTTTATTCCCAGTATAAGGTATATTTTACATTCCCACCATTAATCTAAAGTTGAATTTATTCAACATTTTCCACTAAAACTGTATTTTAATCATTAGTCTAAAATATTTTTTCAGCTACCTTCTACAAAATAGTAGCATTATCCCCGTCATTGAATATTACATACAAATTTACAGTTTGCAGAAAATCAAGTATCCAACACAAACACTCACATGCATGAACAGTCACACAATCGCATCATTCTGTATCAGAAACTGAAAACAAACACGTATGGTCGGTATTAAAAAAGAAAAAGAGCATTCAACAAGACAGTTTATGGTTGAGACACATATCCTCCTGTCTGCTGCTGGAATACGTCAATTGAATCACCATCCTCCATCTCCAACTGTGGAGAAAGATAAGTTATAGTTACCACAGTAAAACAACAAACTATTCTGCTAGCCTGCAGATTTCTCTTGGCTCTGACATCTTTGTCTCTACTCCTGTTCTGCCTTAGTTGCACCATGAGTCAGTTTTAGGAAGTACAGTACACTGGAAATAATCTTAATTGACACAAATAACGGAGAGGAAGCTGCAGTTTTATAATTACAGACACATGATGAGAATACCCCAGACTGATTAAAGGAGTAATGGAGATTTCTTGCATAAAACTGACTCATGGAGACAGCTGGTTGTCCACGTCAGAAGGAGACAATCTACATTCTTTGATCATGTCCTTAGACAGAGAAAACTGAAGTACACTGTGACAGTGGGAAGGTTGGAGGAGAAGATAAGACAGAGGGAGACCAAGAGAGAAGATGATCAACAGTTTGACAACTAGCCCAGAATCATTTTTATAACAAGTCCAGGATTTACAAAGATATGGTAGGGAAAAGTATAAATAACAGGTGAAAATGCTCCTGTTCAATGTTGATACCTCTGGATATCAACAGTTTTCACATCTTGAAGATAGTTCTGACAATCGACTTTTCATTTCTATTGAACTTTGCCACCATTTGTTATAATTAAATGTCCAAGAATGGAGAAACTTGCTCTGATACCTCTGCTCTGACAGTGCCTCCTCAACCTTCAACAATTTCCATTCTGACTAAGAGGTCATGAGTCAAGTCTATTATTCTAAAAACAAAGTCAGGCATCAGCACCCGGGATTATTTTTAACTATCACTGTCATCATTATCAAGTGCTATGCCAACTGGCATGGGCGATGGTGCCTCTTCACACTCTGCAACTGCGTGTATCAGTTCATGTGTTGACACCCCTCGATGCTATGACAACAGTCTCACGTTGTCTTTCTCTGTCTCTCTTTCCACAGATCTTTCCAGTGGTCACTACATGTTCCCGCTGAGCTTTTCTCATGACGTGACCAGAAAAAGATGCTTTTCTGATTTTTGTAATAAGCTGTCCTCGAGTCCTTGCCGCATTTTAAACACCAGAGTAACTCTTTGTAGCTGTCCAGAACAACCAATGTAGTTCCTTTATTGACTATTTTTATTATCTTTTTTTTGTGTGTGTAAGTTGCAAAGTTGGAAAAGGTGTACTGTGTTGTTCACTGCTTGCACTGATAATTATAAAGGTGTACTGTGTTGTTCACTGCTTGCACTGATAATTATAAAGGTGTACTGTGTTGTTCACTGCTTGCACCGATAATTATAAAGGTGTACTGTGTTGTTCACTGCTTGCACCGATAATTATAAAGGTGTACTGTGTTGTTCACTGCTTGCACCGATAATTATAAAGGTGTACTGTGTTGTTCACTGCTTGCACCGATAATTATAAAGGTGTACTGTGTTGTTCACTGCTTGCACCGATAATTATAAAGGTGTACTGTGTTGTTCACTGCTTGCACTGATAATTATAAAGGTGTACTGTGTTGTTCACTGCTTGCACCGATAATTATAAAGGTGTACTGTGTTGTTCACTGCTTGCACTGATAATTATAAAGGTGTACTGTGTTGTTCACTGCTTGCACCGATAATTATAAAGGTGTACTGTGTTGTTCACTGCTTGCACTGATAATTATAAAGGTGTACTGTGTTGTTCACTGCTTGCACCGATAATTATAAAGGTGTACTGTGTTGTTCACTGCTTGCACTGATAATTATAAAGGTGTACTGTGTTGTTCACTGCTTGCACCGATAATTATAAAGGTGTACTGTGTTGTTCACTGCTTGCACCGATAATTATAAAGGTGTACTGTGTTGTTCACTGCTTGCACCGATAATTATAAAGGTGTACTGTGTTGTTCACTGCTTGCACCGATAATTATAAAGGTGTACTGTGTTGTTCACTGCTTGCACCGATAATTATAAAGGTGTACTGTGTTGTTCACTGCTTGCACCGATAATTATAAAGGTGTACTGTCTTGTTCACTGCTTGCACCGATAATTATAAAGGTGTACTGTGTTGTTCACTGCTTGCACCGATAATTATAAAGGTGTACTGTGTTGTTCACTGCTTGCACCGATAATTATAAAGGTTTCTGTTGTTTTTTAAACAATAATATCTAAACCACTATCTGCACACAACTATCTATTTGCAGCACTAAGTTCCATAACTCCTTCACACTCATGACCATGTTATGCTTGATTATTCCAGTGTCTTTACTGTCAAAACTCAAAAAAGATTATCGTCAAAGATTATCCCTACAAAATGTGGATCTATATAAAAAGCAAAATATACCTTAAATGTATCAGAGAGTGCAAAAGAATCCCTTTACACAAGAGCCCACAAATATTACATACCATTGCTGGAGTATCTTCATCATTGATAGGATTTCCATCAAAACGGAATCGAACTACACCTGTTTGAATTCCCTGAAATTGACAAGTTAAGGGACAGTTAGGTCAAACTGCATTCAAGGCAGCACCAGCGAGTCAGTAAGTAAAGGACACTCTCCACCCCTCCCTCAGGCATAGCAGGTATATAGTGCTAGAAACATAACTGTTTACACCAACCGACTCTGTGCTATAAATGCCAGACAGGGACCGGCCTAGAAAAACACAAAATATGTGAGATGAGATCTTTCAGAAATGCAGCTGGGGAGCAAACAAGAGACAGTCACCAACGAAAAACTAAGAACTTTAAAAAATCAATGGTTTGGCCATCTGGTCAGAATGGAACAAAATCAGCCAGCAACTAGAAGAGCATATTGCATAATAGCAGGCTACAAGTCAAGAGGCTGAGCAAGAAAGAGATGGATGGAGGGAGTAAAAGAGACACTATACAAGCACAAAATGACATTAACTCAATACTATGCAACCAACTAAACTCCTCTCTGACGTTTACCTTATGCACAGGTATTCAGGGAGTAATCACAGTTCAAAATGGGTGGGAAATGATTGAAGATAATGTCATAACATAAGAGACTTGCAGATATAAGTTTATCAGATCAGGCTACTTGGTGTATCAATTCAATACAACAGGGGATTATTTTTAAATAAAACAATGTATTTTGTCTTTCCTGAAAAAAAAAAAAACAAAGCATAAAAGGTCAGGAAAACAAGGGTAATGAAGGGATTGAGGTCATCCAAAAGAGCCCTTAACATGAAAGCTGACGGAAAAGGCCAAAGGTGCAGGACTGGATTCCATCCATGACATTAAAGGACACAATGGAATGGAGGTATCCACTTTGAGCCCTATGTGCCACAACAGGACAATGATTATTTTATCCCCTGTTTTTTTTTTAAAGAAGTAAAGGCATGTGAAAAACCTTGGATAGAGCTGGTCTCATATTCTGTAAAACAATGTTCAATTTTCTTTATGCGGATATGTCACTTCTGTATATTTTCCTTTAGCAATCCATTCCATTTAATGCTTTTCCTTTAGCAATCCATTCCATTTAATGCTCCCCTCTGTTCTTGTTTACTGATTACTTTATTTAATTCAAAACACAGCGAAATGTTAAAAAATTTATACAAATAAATAATCTATTGGAATTTTTAAAATGAATTTCCTATGGGTTCATAACCCATTTTTAACATTCAAAGAGCAAAAGAGTTGCCCTTTCTTAACATTTACTAATGTGTTTCATCATAATGTCAAAACCTTTTGTCTTTCCAGGGGAAAATATTCTATTGTACAACACAGAGGTAGGGGAATCACAACCCACACATGGATGTCAATGTAACTAGAAAGACCAGAATGGTCCACAATAATTGCACAAGACTTCAGGACCACAGCTGCCATCACATATACTTGACATGTTTCTTCTGAAACACACAACTCTCCAAGTGGCTATAAGACTTTTCTCCTCTGTCTCTATTTCCTTCTTAAATTACCCCCTCCACATAATGGGCATCAAAAATATAATAAATGTACAAATGAATTAAAAACAAAACAACTTACAGCTCTATTGCAGTATGCACCCATCAACTTCCGTAAAGGTGTGTTTTTCTTGATTTTAAAATGCACCACACTGCCATCTTGACCCGTCACTTTCAGGTTTATGTGTTCACTTTCCTTGTGGTCCTCCTGAAAGAAAACAAATTGCAAAGCTATAACAACTGTTCTGTGTGAATGAAACAAGACCACTTAATCACGTGCCATCGTCACAATGAAGGATGGCTGGTATGGACTTCCAACCTGTATCTCAACACTGATGTCTAAAATGCTTGTGTCATCTCCACACTGAAGGTTCCCAACAGTGTGAGGCCCCAAACTATTTCATAGTGCCACTCAGTACTACTGCATAAATGCCACAAGAATGTTGTTTTGTTTGTTTTAAACAGACCGTCAACTGTAGACATGGGACCCTAATACTCAAAGATCATACAACTGTTAACCATGACTCCTGCTGAAGCATACGTATGCAGACTTTCACGTGAAGATAGTAGACACTGTTATAACACAACCATCACTCAACCAGGTTGTACACGGCAGACAGCTGTTTGTCAATCTTCTGATGTTATCGTCCACCTCAACTGCACTGCTGTCAACCTGTGTCTTTTTTTTCTCTCCAGAATCTTCTAAAGTGAGTCATAGACTCTTAATATAATACTGGAGAAAGCAATCACAGCTTTTGAACTGAAATGATGCAGATAAATTCTTAGAATACCATGGACCAATGAATGAAGACATTGACACCCTACATAATCTGAGCAGCAAGAGGTAGTTTAGCCATGATAAACATCAGGGTGACCAGGAGAGGACAGTGTTGGAGGGCAGTTTCAGCAAATTAAGTAGACCTCATTAAAGTTGAATATAAGACATTAAAGACACACTGGCTATGAAAGCATACAGAACTGGCTAAAGAAAGACATTCAGGTTTGCTGTGAGGAAAGCAACTTTCTGTAAATGACCTGCTAATTGATAATGATAGTTTTTAAACTGATATAACATCTTTTCATTTTGCCACAACACTTCACTTTACTGTTCACAGTTGATGCAAACTCTGATTAAAATTAAATCAGCATGTGTCGGTTTTCTTCATTCAAAGTCTCAAAGGTTCCTTGCTGCAGATTTCCCCACTCAATGACTTGGCCTTTTTCCCCCAGTTGTTGACTCCAAGTGTTTTGTAATTTTGCCTGGATAGTATCTCTCTTTTCATGATCTATGACCATTCAACTCCCTTGTAGACACTTCTGGCCTTTATATGTTCTCACCATTTCAGTCTATAAGCCATCATAATGCCAGCGATCTTTATTTATTTTGTGTGTCTCACCAATACTAGGTTGTAGCCCAGTTTCGTGGTTTTTCTGTATTTGTCTTACGCTTTTTAGGTGGCCTAAGTGATGGAATTGATACTTTTGAAGGTTTCAGATAGACCATTTATTCCCTTCTTCCCAGATATTCTACTGTAAAAAGTCTCATTTGCAGTCTGGTCTGACTGCATTTTCACTAAATAGCTAAACTATTTCATTTTCTGTCGATATAATCCAGTCTTTTTCTAACTTTCTCTTTCTCGGGGTATTTGTAACCATGTCCTGTCTAGTGTTGTTAGTGACCTTATAGAGCCAGCAAATTTCACATGTAGTTTTTTTTCCGGCTATCCCCTGAATAACAGTCCCAAATTATTGGCGCCTAAAATATACCATAACAGGGCTCCAGTCACATGTCAATTGCAGACTTCCAGGGACTATACCGCCACCGCCGAAAGTATCTCCCATGTCGCTACATGCTGCGTGGATTGGGGCTAAACACAATAGCTGGGACTCACGATCAAATAAAATAAAGGAAGCTGCATGTGATGCGGTAGCTGCTGTTTGTGAGTCCCAGCCATCTAATTTAGCCCCAACCCACGCCGCACAGCGGCGTGGGAGAAACTCTCCTCGGCGGCGGAAGTCGCAGGAAGTCCACAATTGACATGTGACTGAGGCCCTGTTAGGGTATATTTCGGCCTCGATAATTTGGGACCATTATTCAGAGGATAGCTTTTTTTTAATTCTAGTGCTCTATTCATTATGCCAGTGATCAATAATGATAAAAACAGATAATTAATTTCATTGCAGCTTCTGTCTAATCCTAATTTTCGCATCTCTCATAAGTTAAAACATTTGCCAAAAGACTTGTTTAAAAAAACTTATAATGTAAGTCTTTGTGTCTTTTAGTTGTATTGGTTTCAGAGTCAAATATGACAATCGGTCTTATCAGCATTTTATATGCTGGGATCTTGGTGTTATGTGTCTCATATATTGTTATTAATTTGAAATTGTTTACCTGCTTGTGCATTTTACAAGGGGTAGGTGTGTGACTAAGTTATCACATTTTACAAATATTGGCTTCAGGGTCATGTTGCTCACTCATCCAGACAGAATGAGAAACTTTTAATTGTGGTTTTATTTTCAGCATGGCAACTAGTGTTCTAACCTACTTCTTTCTACATATGTATTTGTTTATTATACATTAAATTTTTTAGACAGCCTCAGTGGTTTCCCTATCTGTTTAATAAGTACAATACAGGAGACTGTGGTCTCGAGTATGGTGTCTGCCTCGAGAGATAGAGGTCCCAGGTTTAAACCCCAGTTAAGGTTGGTATTCTTTCACATGGATTTCTAGTAATTTGCCCCTGGTCTCTGGGTAGTGAGATTGGACGTTCTTGTGTATTGCTGCGCACGTAAAATCCCTTGGCAGTTGGAAATATGCTAGCAGTGTTGTCTGGGCAAAATACGAAGTTTAAAATCTACCCAAACTATTTCAGGATCCTCACCGGTGCAACAGAGATCGCGCATTGCGCTGATATTCTTCGGACTTGGGTTAGAAGAACGGAGCACTTATGGGTTACACATGTGTGTTTTGATATTGATCCGTTGAATAAAACATATGAACAATACATTCGTTATATGCTAGAAATAGACGGTATATTATGAAATTGTTTTTTGACATATGCTGGGTTATGTGAATTTCTTCAACTTATAGTACTATTTCAAAGGTTTCATTAAATTGAGAGAAGACGCTCTGACTGTCAGTGTAACTATCAAGAATGGGCCTTCTATGAAAAGGAAGGACATCACTGATTTCATACGAGACTAAACACTGAGTCTTTCGGTTTCATGGAAAATTATTTTTACTGAACAGACCATATACCCTGGGTGTACCAATAGGATCAGCGAGACAGGAAAGCCACACAGCAGTCACCCATCATCCCTTACAGAATGGGAGTTGTTAGCCTAAAAACACGGAGACATACCCAGGGGGAGATTGTAGCAGTTATGGCCATGTCCGATGATCTCTCAAATAAACAATAAGATCAATTAGTCTGTATCCCATAGGGGTGGGGTTAAGACAGACATGGGTAATGGTACCTTTTTTTTTTGATTATTTGATTTTTAGTTGGTTTTATACCTGTCCTGCAGCAAGGCGCTATCATAATCATCATTTAGCTGTGGCACGTCCTATTTCCTCCACGATAATTACAGCTTGCGATTTATATACTGTCAAGTGTGTCCTGTCTTTCTATAAATGCCAATAAGTATGTGTCTATTTGTTTACCACATGTACATAAAAAAAAAATACTATTTATACAGGCAACTAAAGCAACTAAGCATATTTCTTATCATGACTTTTCCCCTTTCCCCAGAAATCAAAACAAGTGTCCCTCAATGCTTTTATATAAAAGACAGTGAACAGCAGCACTGAAAAAAAAATGATTGCTAAAACTAAAACTACTAAAAATGTGGGTGTTGCTGGTACTGCCAGAAAAAAGCCCTGGATCATATCATATTAGTAAACTATTTTCCCTCTTCATGTGGATTCCCACTGTGTTATGTTGCCAACTGTTGCGGCAACAGTTGCCCCCAACAAACAAGCATGTAAGATCATTAAGATGGGTTTATTTATAAGTATTGAAGTTAGGTGTGTCAAGCTGTGAGGAGACACAACATAACTTTGCGTTCGTTCGAAAAGAAACAAAAGAAAAGCTTGGTCCTTTTTTAACCGCCTGATGGCCTGTTTTCTCAAGGACGGGTTATTTGCTATCTGAGCTTGAATTTCTTTCTGTTGTGGCGATGATTTTCACCTGAGTTTCCTGTTAGTTGTTGCATTATGTCAGCAGCGTGGGCTTGGCGGGCGGCTTGCAGGTTTTGGGAGTGGACATGGCAGTCCTGAAAAGGACAGCCATATGTGCCTGGGTGGCCTGGAACGGGATGGGTGGGAGTGGTCAATCTGGTTGGTTGGGCTTCGTCGCGTCAGTGAGGTCGGCTTGTTCCACGGGAACTGGGTGTCATGGCGGCTTGGTGGTTTCAATTGGCTGCTGGCTCTGTCAATGTTTGCGTTGACGTTTGTTTGGCGTGCTTTGCTTCCATCTTGCTTCCCTCAACTTTATATTGGCTGTTTCTATCACCTCGCAGAAGCCGCAGATTTTTTTGTAGAAGGCCTGCTTTTCCTCGTCGTGTAGCAATTGTACTTTATCAATCTCCTTTCTGTCAAATCCAATACAAAAGCGGTTCCTCTCCAGCTCGATCTTGTGCGGGTGTATCTGTTCGTAATAAATTTTGTAACTTCTTGAGGAGGTCGGCCTCGCTTCTGATCTCATCGGCTGCCGCCTCTTTGCTTTCTGTACAGGTTGTGGTTTCTTCTGCGGCTGGGGTCACCTCTGTAGCTTTGGATACGGTTACTTCATCAGGCTGGATAGTGCTTTCCTCATCGGTTGTCTGTGTATTTTTGTCGGCCTTGCTGACATTTCGTTGCCTGGCGGCTATCTCTAGTTCGCTCTGTAGGCTGGCGTGCTCTGTCCTGGATGTCATCTCTGCCGCTTCTGCTTCTGATTTCGCCTGAATCAGTCGGGTGACTTCTCTGTACGTTTCCTCTCTCGCCTCTTTCAGTCCTGCCATCTCTCTGCTTCTCTCCTCCCTCTCTTTTTGTCTGCGCTTCTCATCTGCTGCCTGTGCCACTGCCAAGTTTGTAATCAGTGTCTTTATATTGTTGATCGTCTCTGCATCGTGCCTCTTGCTTTCGAGCTGTTGTGCTGTGTGGGCTTTTCTGTCCTCTTTCAAGGCTTTAATCTCCCCCAGCATCAGGGAGATTAACTCATGCGTTTCGGCTTTCTCAGCTGTGGCTATGGTTTTCTTCTGCTGCAATTCGGCTTTCAGTTCCGTGATCACACGCATGAGTTCGGCCTGGCTACTCGGCTGGTTGGTGCTAGTCGGGCTGGTTGGTCTGGGTGCCCGTTACTTTTTTGTCGAATCTGGGCGCACGGCACTGGGTGCCCCTCTCTTAATGCCTTTGAGGTATGGGCATCCCAGATACCTCGCGCTGTGAGCGCCTGTGCAATTTGAACAGCGTCTGTTGTTCGGCCTCCTGAAATCCTGGTCGATTTTTGCCAGGGGGCACGCCTTGAAATCGTGGGCCCCTGAGCAGTACCGGCAAATAGGGCTACTGCGACAGGCCGCTGCGGTGTGCCACGCCCTGTTGCAGCATGAGCACTGCGTGATGTCTGTGGTGTGGGCTCCAGGCTACTGCTTTGGAGGGCGGGCGCTGGTAGGTCCCTGCGCCACGACTGGGGCGGTCCTAGGTGGTGGCTCCACGATAGGGGAGGCTTCAGGTGTTGGCTCCTCGAAAGGGGAAGCTTCTGGTGCTGGCATAGGCGAGCGAGGCGCCGCGATAGGGGCACCTGCCGGTGATGCGCTGGTATGGGCATCATCTTCCTTGGTGTGGGTGCGGCTGTTTGCTGCTTTTTTTCCCATAATGGTGTTTTTTACATCTCATCTCCACACAAAAACCTACATATCTCAGCTCAGAAATGACATACAAGCCTAAATGAGGTACCGTTGGAAAGAGATTGTTTACAGCTATCTAACTGTGCTGGTTTTATTGGTGTTGAGGGCTCTCCCTGCAGATCCGGACGAGGGTTGGATGCGTGCTGGACGACTTAGTTCAGTTGGAGTTCTCTCCCTTGGCCGCACTCGAAACAGCGAGCGGAAAAGTCACGAAACAAATGACATACCTATCATCATACGGTTGCGTGTAGGGTTGCGTAGTCATACGGTTGCTTGTAGGGTTGCGTAGTCATCATACGGTTGCCTGAGGGGTTGCGTAGTCCATCATGCTGTTGCGTGTAGGGCTGCGTAGGGTTTGGGTTAGGGGTAAGGTTAGGGTTAGGGGCTAGGTTTAGCGTTAGATGTGACAATTTTGACGACGCAGGAATTTCCAATAATCGCGCACTGTCACATACACACCCAAACAGTCGACGGACTGTGGATGCTACTGACACGGACACGTCACCACCGGCTGGGCACCAGCTGCGTGCTATTGCGGTCATATTTGACAGACTTCCAGTGGCGCCACTCTCACAAGCATCAGATTGTCGGCCAGTATTTGGAACTCCTACGTCAAAATTGTCACATCTAAGCCTACCCCTAACCCTACCCCCGAACCCACACCGTACGCAGCCGTATGATGATAGGTATAACCCTACTTGCAGCAGTATGATGACTACGCAACCCTAACAGCAACCGTACGCAACCTTACACGCAACCGTATGATGATAGGTAATTACCGTAATTATGTCATTTGTTTCGTGACTTTTCCGCTCACTGTTTCGAGTGTGGCCAAGGGAGAGAACTCCCACTCAACTGAACTAAGTCGTCCAACCCTCGTCCGGATCTGCAAGGAGAGCCAAAATTTGACTAAAGTACCTACAACAAAGACAACAACAAAAAACACCCTACAGTAGGCTACAGTAAAATATATGTGAAGTTAATTTATCAAATTGTACATACCCCAAAGAAGTTGTTTATTATATAATAATAAAATGTTAATAATTAATTATACTTTTTTAAATACAACAATCAATCATCAATGACAGTTTTTCTTTAAAAAGTTTAAAAACTGATCAACGCAGAGAGAGATTAAATATTAAATTGAAAATTAAAATAAGCTAAAAATTCAAAACTAAAGGACTGGTTAAAAACAAATTACCAGGTAATACTGAACAAGAAAGAGCTAAACCACTTATCTATACTGGAAGTGTACTTTAAATACAGAAAGACCATGATTCTACCTTCTTCTGATTCTGATCGTCCATGGTGGCAGGTAGAAATTTGGTGAGCCGACGAATCTACAGCGATAACCGGGAAAATGGCGTGCCAGGGGACGGAACCGGGGATTGATGTCTGCTGGTGGGTTAAAAACTGGAAATGTAATCACGAATTAATTACAAACTAGGACTATAATCACGAATTAATTACATTCAACATCATCATCATCAACATCGTCATGGAATACCGTGAAAACATGCCTCTCTGCACAGAACAGTACGGAAACTCAGAGGGCTAATAAAATGTCTAAAAAAGATGTCGGTACTCACCATAAAATTTATATTAGGGTAAAAAAAAAAAAAAACTTTTAAAGGTATCGGTCCTGCGTACCGTTGTCGGGGGGAAAAAAGAACACCATGCTTGTTTCTCTGTTAGACATGTCTGTGGTTGGTTGGCTACTAGCTTGTTACAATATAATACCATTGTCTGTACTCGTAACCTTGTTTAAAAGTGACAACGACTTTCTTTAAAGCATTTCTGTATTTCGGTATTTTAGCTGCTTTGTGTTTTCTGAGCAAATCGTTTATTTTGTCTTGAATGCTAGTCTTTTGCAAGTAAGGTTTTCTTTAGAATAGGGTAGCTCGTTTCACACAACCACTCCTTCGTGGCATTTTACGGTGTGTTTGAAATGTTACTTTATTACCATTCGTTACTTTGCTTATGAGACCAGACAAGACACTGGCGGTTTTTGCATCTTCACCACTTTCAAAGCGGATTGTTACTAAAGGTGACTGTCCACTGTGTGCCACTCAAATCTGGCAGAGCGGGAAAGGGTGAGAGAGAGAGAGAGAGAGAGAGGGGGGGGGGGGATTACTTCGTCACAAGAAAATGCTAAGAGTGAATGCATTAATTCAACGGGGCGCAAATATTACAGTTATTCTAGTCCCAATAATGCAGACCAAGGTTGTGTACATATATGGGCGAGTAAAAAATAAAGTCAACCAAAAAAATAATTTAATCTGACGTTTTTAAACATCCAGGGGATGGGCTATGGCTGCTATGTAATTTTGGTTTGTTGTTGGGTGTTCTAAATACATTTTCATTAAATGCTTTGTTAAAAAGGTTCGGGAAAAATAATATCAGCAGAAATCATGGTACCAGTAAGGAGAGGCAGAGGTAGACCACCAGAAATATGGCCATAGGATATAAATGACTTCTTGGATATGAAAGTACACGAGGCGGGAGAACTGGTGGGAAAATTGACGAGAGACCAAGTTTCTTTCAGACAGACCGTGATGTGAGCGACGTTCTGCAAAAGGCCCTGCTACATGATGATGACGATAAGTTAAAGAGACTCGCTTGCCCTGGTAGTCCTAAATGCTCATCAAAAAGGCTGGGTGTATGGTCTTAAGCCACGTCGGTGTGGAAAGCAAGGACAAACTACCACATTACTTTCACAAAACACTCTTCATGGAAGTATATTATTCTTCTTCTTTATTCGCCGGCTGTAAGTCTTGACTGTTCGTCCATTTGGACTTTGGCTTTGCGTAAGGGCCTGAGTTTTGAGTGTACTTCCGTCTTATTCGTGTGCAGTTCAACGTCCCTTGACGCTCAGGAAGATGCACTTTGACCTGGAAGGCAGCTCATAATTAGTTGACTTTTACAATTACGACATTCTTAAATGGTAGAAATCATCATCATCATGTAGCAGGTCCTTTGCAGAACGTCGCTCTCATCACAGTCTGCCTGAAAGAAACTCGGTCTCTCGCCAGTTCTCCCGCCTCATGAACTTTCACACTCAAGGAGTCACTTATATCCTGTGCCCATCTTCGTGTCGGTCGGCCCCTGCCCCTCCTTCCTGGTACCATGCCTTCTGCCATAATTTTTTACAATCCGTCGTGGCGCTTGATATGACCAAAATATTTTAGCTTTCGAGAAAGGATGCTGTTTAATAACCAATCTTCCTTGATGTTCAGATCTTTTAAGATGACAATAATTCTCAACTTTTTTTGTTCAAGATATTCTGAGAATCTTTCTATAGCATTTCAGCTCAAAAGTCCCTATTCTCTTTCTCAAGGACTGAGAGATAGTCCACGACTCACATCCGTATGTAGCCACAGGGAAGATAGTCCACGACTCACATCCGTATGTAGCCACAGGGAAGATAGTCCACGACTCACATCCGTATGTAGCCACAGGGAAGATGCATGCTCTCAACATTCTAATGTTTATCTTCTTGCTGGTGCTTAACCATAGATTTTTAAAATTGTTCAATCTTTGCCTTGCTGTGACCATCCTCCTTTTAATTTCTGCCGAACAGTCTCCATTGTTGTTTATTATAGAGCCTAGATATTCAGAGTTTGTGACATTTTCAATTTCTTCATAATTTATTATTGTTATTTTTGGGTGACTGCCAGTTTTATTTGTGGAAATTATTTTCTTTTTCTCTAAATTCAAGAACAGATTTTGATCTTTTGGTCAGACAATATTACATTTTCTATTCTCTTTACGCTGTTCGAAAGGAGGACTGTGTCATCTGCGTAGCGGAGTTCCGGAATAGGGTTGTCATCAATTTGGAGCGGATCATAACTGTCACAAGTCTGGTCATTTTTGACATTTCTCATTATTTTTTTCTGCGTATACATTGAGAGGTGAGAGAATGCACCCCTGCCTCACCCCATTTTGCACATTGAACCAATCAGATTTTTCACCAGCTGTTCTGATGGCTGCTTGTTGTTCATGATAAAGATTTTCAATTAAATGCACTAAATGCACTGGAAACCCCATACTTTTCATAATAGTCCACAGCTTGTGGTGTTGAAACTTGCTCCCCTAAATATAAGCGCGTCTGCTTTTGTTTTCCCCACAATGTGATCACGGAACCACAAAAGGAGGAAGTATATTAACACATCAAAACATAAAGGAAAATTGGCTCGTAAACAGCAGCGTGCTTCAGAAACTGAAACTCTTGGAACGTTTCAGACGCCACAGTGGACTAGAAAGAACAGTAGCGGAGGTAGGGCCATACTACCCATTAGGCACACTAAGCTCATGTTTAGAGCATCACAAATAGGCACACACATTTTCAGTAACCTTGTAGCTGGGCGTTTATTTTTTTCGGTTGGAGTATAATATAAAATTCCATCAGAGCATCACAGAAGGCTGGATCCCTTATCTCTATTCAGTGCAGAAACACATGTGTTTTATAAGATTAATCTGAGGCTCTGATTTGAAGGGAAAAAAACCGCATTTTTTTTTAAAGTAAGAAAAAACGTTTTTAATATAAATAAAGTGGAATTCTCACAAAATAGACATTATTTTCCCACTTACTGTAAGTTTTGCTTAATTTCGACACTGTTTTTTAAAAAATATATCTATTGTTTATATTGTAAATTACTTATAAAAGGGCACCAGTGCCATCTTAACACAGGCGCCCGTTGGGCACTTGGTTGGGGGCCCCATCAACTTTGGGGCTCCATTCTAATCTGTCTAATCTAATGTCAAGTAACCAATTAACTGTCATTCATGCGAGTGGTTGTCGTAGGGCCCCAGCACACTGGTTTGCTCAAGGTCCATAGTGCTGTTAACACGGTTCTGTGGGGTGGGGGGGGGGGTCTCTTTGAAGTGCATAAGGCATCAAAGAGTCTTAATTCGGCCCTGAGCTGAGGGAATATGCCAGGTATAAGGGGCAGGGAGGGACCAGCACAAAGATAGACACAGGACAGAGGAGCAAAGGGGCGGGAGCCCTTGAGCTGGCGAGGGGCCAAGTTTCTTTCAGGCCGACTATGGTGGGAGCCACGTTTTGTGAAAGATCTAATACACGATGATGGCTGTTAGTTAATTAATCCTGTATACAGACTGCTGGTTCTCGCATATCAGGCAGATGCACTCCGCCCTTGAAGGAAGCAACCTGGGTTCCTAGGCCCCATTGTGGGTGGGGAAGGGGGGAATAAAAGATCCACTGCCTCCCTAGCAAGCATGCTTTGAAATCAGAATACATCTGTCTTGAGCAGGAAATCTAGAGTCTGCATACAGACTTTTGACTTCCAGTCAAAATAGACGCTAGGCAGGGGCACTGTTTATAGCCGAGGCAATTTTTTTTGCTTCTGCCAGATGGTGGCCGATGCATTCTTGCACCATTTGTAGACTGGATGTAGCTTTTGAGATGAATGTATGGCGTGACACTGTGAGCTGTGGATTTCATTTGGAATGTTTTTTCGACTGTGACCAACGTGGTGGTGTAAACTGTAAATTCAGAAAATGGCGCGGATCCTGTCGTCGCAGTGTTGGTGGTGCCCGTATGTGATTAAAATTGATCGCGTGGGCAACTGCTGATCTGTTGGTGACTTCTGCTACCATCAATGATGAACTGCATTTCTAATGTCAGACTGTTTGTGTTAGCACATCGGATGGCTACCGCATGCTTTAATGATTGTGTATGCTAGATATGCTGAGACAGCAGTCTATCAATCTTTTAAAAAGGGACTATGATAAACATTTTGTATGTTTTTCGTTGGCACAGGAGCGGAGCAAAGATGGGGGTGACCCGTTTGCTATGAAGCTGAAAATAAGACTACCAGACGACCAGACTACAGATAAGCCAGATATGTCAAATGGGTGTGTACTCAACATTAGCTTTCTGGAACAAGACCTAAGTCCAAGGGTGAACAACACCCAACACTTTCCGATGGAGATTACAGCTGGTGAATCGGTGTTTTTTACGACATGCTTGTTATGAGCAATGGGTCTATCCCCCCTCCCCCTTCACACACACACACACGCACACACACAATCCATGGGGCCCCGCAAACACACGGAGATAATTCCAGGACAAGTTTTTAAGACTCCATGGCTAGCTTCTTTAGCGCATGAAAGACCTGGAACGTCATTGTCTACAATTGTAAGTAGGCTAAAGTATAGATAGATTATCTGAGGTCGTGCCACGGCTTTCTGCCGTGCTGTAACCTACACACTACAACGATGTCAGTGTACATCGGCAGGGCAATAAGTCACAGTTATTCTGACGTTGTTAAACCGTAGACATTTTTATCTTTGTTAGATTTCTAAGATGCTCAGCTTATGGCGATCGCAGTCTGCAGTGAAATGTTTGATTACAAGGCAAGTTCAAATAATCGCTACAAATTTCCAGACCAGGCTTAATGAGAAACCCGTGCTGTGTTCCTGCAACTACATCTGCACAAGACACCTTCACCGGTAGGTTGAAAAAGCAATGTTTAGTTTACTTTTGCACATATTATCAATTCGTTTGTAGTAGTAGTAGTAGTAGTAGTAGTAGTAGTAGTAGTAGTAGTAGTAGTAGTAGTAGTAGTAGTAGTAGTAGTAGCAGCAGTAGTAGTAGTAGTAGTAGTAGTAGTAGTAGTAGTAGTAGTAGTAGTAGTAGTAGTAGTAGTAGGAGCAGCAGCAGTAGCAGCAGCAGTAGCAGCAGCAGTAGTAGTAGGAGCAGCAGTAGCAGCAGCAGCAGTAGTAGTAGTAGTAGTAGTAGTAGTAGTAGTAGTAGTAGTAGTAGTAGTAGTAGTAGTAGTAGTAGTAGTAGTAGGAGCAGCAGCAGCAACAGCAGCAGTAGCAGCAGCAGTAGCATATAAAAAGAGTAATAAAGAGATCTTGAAAGTAACTGATTCACGAAGAAAACTGATTGCTCACATCAGAAAGAGACAATCTATATTCTTTGGTCATGTGATGAGAAGGAGAACACTAGAGTACATCGTGACGATAGAAAAGTTGGATAGGAAGAGAGGCAGAGGGAAACCAAGAGACGGTTTTACATAACATAATACCTCTTCTGTGTTAGAATTAATTGAAAGTACACGAGACAGCAGGTTGTGGATATACATGACTACCAACGCCACACGGCATTGGACTTTAAAAAGAATGATCATTATTATTATCAGTTGCAGTATTATTAGTAGTAGCAGTATTAGTAGTAGTAGTATTAGTAGTAGCAGCAGTAGTAGTTTTCACATGATATAATGTTAGACCCTCAGGGTTAAAATTGGGATATATGGTGTTAACCAGGTTCTGAGAGTATGACTACGTATTAGAATTTCGTATTACTTATTTTATATACCGTGTAATTAATTAGTTAGGCACTACTTGCAACGGCCACTTTGCGAGATGATACTTATTATAAGGTACGGGTACTGCTAGTGCGATCCTAGAGGATACTATCCATTGTTTGTGTAAGTTCACATACTAATAATAATATTCATTCATATTTATTACTGTTTGAGATTATATTCAGGGTTAAGGTTAGTTAGAGCTAAGACTAAACCTACGTTTAATCAAAACCCTAACCATAACCCGAACCCTTCCTCACTGGGGCAATATTAATATAACAGAACATTATTATGTGATCGTACGCAAACAATGGACTATGTCCCTTATGTTCGCAGTAAACAATATGATGTCGTCATCCCTTAGTGGAATACAATTTTTAGTTATTTTGGAGCCCCACCATGGCTTTTGCCGAGGGCCCTAAACATAGGCGGACTTAAAAATGGCCTCAAGGCTGAACGGGGTATCGGGACCTCTCCACGGGTGATCCTTATCCGCATGGTGGCCCTTTGTGTCACCGGGTGTTTATCGCTCGTGTGACGTCCTGGTGGGGTACAACATACATACATAATACATACATACACACACACACACACACACACACACACACACACACACACACACACACACACACACACACACATACACACACACACACACACATACATACATACATACATACATACATACATACATACATACATACATACATACATACATACATACATACATACATACATA
>CAJHNH020008537.1:392881-607881 GCA_905116865.2 Candidula unifasciata
CATAAAGTGACAATCTGTGGGACATAATGGGAGACAATCTGTGGGACATCATGGACAGACAATCTATGGGACATCATGGGCAGACAATCTGTGGGACATCATAGACTGACAATCTGTGGGACATCATAGACTGGCAATCTGTGGGACATCATGGACTGACAATCTGTGGGACATCATGGACAGACAATCTATGGAACATCATGGACAGTCAGTCTCAGGGATATATTAAGCAGACAGCATGTGTGACATCTGTTTTGGATAGACAGTCTGTAGAACATCTATCCTGGATAGACAGTCAGTGGGACATCCATCCTGGACAGACAGTCTGTGGAAAATATATCCTGGACAGACAGTCTGTGGCAGATCTATCCTGGACAGACAGTCTGTGGAACATCTATCCTGGACAGACAGTCTGTGGGACATCCATCCTGGACAGACAGTCTCTGGGACATCTGTCCTGGAAGACAGTCTGCGGGACATCTATCCTAAACAGACAGTGTGGGACATCTATCCTGGACAGACAGTCTGTGGGACATCTACCTGGACAGACAGTCTGCGGAACATCCATCCTGGACAAAAAATGTGTGGGACATCTATCCTCGACAGACAGTCTGTGGGACATCTATCCTGGACAGATAGTATGTGGGACATCCATCATGGACAGTCTTTGGAACATACTTCATGGACAGACATTCTGTGGGACATCTATCCTGGACAGACGGTCTGTGGGACATCAATCATGGACAGACGGTCTGTGGGACATCCATCATGGACAGACGGTCTGTGGGACATCTATCCTAGACACACAGTCTGTGGGACATCTATCCTGGATAGACAGTCTGCAGGACATCTATCCTGGACAGAAAGTCTGTGGGACATCTTTCCTGGACAGACAGTCTCTAGGACATCTATCCTGGACAGACAGTCTGTGGAACATCTATCCTGGACAGACAGTCTGTGGAACATCTATCCTGGACAGACAGTCTGTGGAACATCTATTTTGGACAGACAGTCTGTGGAACATCTATCCTGGACAGACAGTCTGTGGAACATCTATTTTGGACAGACAGTATGTGGAACATATATCCTGGACAGACAGTCTGTGGGACATCTATCCTGGACAGACAGTCTGTGGAACATCTATCCTGGATAGACAGTCTGCGGAACATCTATCCTGGACAGACAGTCTGCGGAACATCTATCCTGGACAGACAGTCTGCGGAACATCTATCCTGGACAGACAGTCTGCGGAACATCTATCCTGGACAGACAGTCTGTGGAACATCTATCCTGGACAGACAGTCTGCGGAACATCTATCCTGGACAGACAGTCTGTGGGACATCTATCCTGGACAGACAGCCTGTGGAACATCTATCCTGGACAGACAGTCTGTGGGAAATCTATCCTGGACAGACAGCCTGTGGAACATCTATCCTGGACAGACCGTCTGTGGGACATCTATCCTGGACAGACCGTCTGTGGAACATCTATCCTGGACAGACCGTCTGTGGGAAATCTATCCTCTACAGACAGTCTGTGGAACATCTATCCTGGACAGACAGTCTGTGGAACATCTATCCTGGACAGACAGCCTGTGGGACATCCATCTTGGACAGACAGTCTGTGGGACATCCATCCTGGACAGACAGTCTGTGGGACATCCATCCTGGACAGACAGTTTGTGGGACATCTATCCTGGACACACAGCCTGTGGGACATCTATCCTGGATAGACCGTCTGTGGGACATCTATCCTGGACAGAAAGTCTGTGGGACATCTTTCCTGGACAGACAGTCTTTAGGACATCTATCCTGGACAGACAGTCTGTGGGACATCTATCCTGGACAGAAAGTCTGTGGGACATCTATCCTGGACAGACAGCCTGTGGGACATCTATCCTGGACAGAAAGTCTGTGGGACATCTATCCTGGACAGACAGCCTGTGGGACATCTATCCTGGATAGACAGTCTGCGGGACATCTATCCTGGACAGACAGTCTGTGGAACATCTATCCTGAATAAACAGTCTGTGGGACATCTATCCTGGACAGACCGTCTGTGGGACATCTATCCTGGACAGACAGTCTGTGGGACGTCTATCCTGGACAGACAGTCTGTGGAACATCCATCCTGGAGAGACAGTCTGTGCACTAGTATATGGGACGTTCTATGCAGACGCTAGTATATGGGACATTCTAGGCAGGCACTAGTATATGGGACATTCTAGGCAGACGCTAGTATATGGGACATTCTAGGCAGGCACTAGTATATGGGACATTCTAGGCAGGCACTAGTATATGGCACAGTCTAGGCAGACGCTAGTATATGGGACATTCTAGGCAGGCACTTGTATATGGGACATTCTAGGCAGGCACTAGTATATGGGACATTCTAGGCAGGCACTAGTATATGGGACATTTTAGGCAGGCACTGGTATATGGGACAGTCTAGGCAGACGCTAGTATATGGGACATTCTAGGCAGTCACTAGTATATGGGACATTCTAGGCAGGCACTAGTATATGGGACATTCTAGGCAGACGCTAGAATATGGGACATTCTAGGCAGGCACTAGTATATGGGACATTCTAGGCAGACGCTAGAATATGGGACATTCTAGGCAGGCACTAGTATATGAGAGATTCTAGGCCGACACATGTCTTTGGGGCAGCCTGGGCAGTCTGTGAAACATCCAGTGCAGATAGTCTGTAGGTCATTCTAAGAAGACACTAGTTTGTGGACATCCTAGACCTTGGCATCAGTCTGAGTTATAACCTGGGCAGACACCTGACAAAATTTATTGAAATTTTCTGTGAAGTTTACTGTGAAACCTGTTTCTGGTGTCTCTATTTTCTCACTGGCCTTTATTCCCCAAAGTAACACAGTCTCTGAGCTGACACAATCCAAGCATGTTCTTGATTGCAGCTCCTCCTCTGAGTGGGTGGTTATTGCTGCATCATCTGCAAACAACAGCTCTCTGATAAGTACCTTTCTTATCCTGGTTTAGGCGTGGGCCTTTGTAATAAATTAGGATCGTAATTTTTTTTTTAAATTAAAGTTATCTTGAAATATAGTGTATGTTTAGTAGAATAGTAGTAGTAGTAGTAGCAGCAGCAGCAGCAGCAGCAGTAGTAGTAGTAGTAGTAGTAGTAGTAGTAGTAGTAGTAGTAGTAGTAGTAGTAGTAGTAGTAGTAGTAGTAGTAGTAGTAGTAGTAGTAGTAGTAGTAGTAGTAGTAGTAGTAGTAGTAATTGTCCCAAAAATATCCCGTTTAACCCTCAAGGTTATCATTAGGATATTAAGTCTTTACTGAATTTCCAAAGTGTATTTAGGCCAATGTATATGTTATATAATCATTTCTTTCAGACAATAATGGAGTTGTTATCATTATTAAATGCGATATTGTCCTGTCCCCGCCCTCTGGGTTTTGAATACAACATATACTGCACAATGAGTATTTAGATAACTGTATTAAAATTTTGAGAGCAGGCATTTTCGCTGTGGCAACATAGGATGGAAGTCGCGGAGTATCTCCCAGTCCTTAGAGAAGAAAATAGGGGCATTTGAGCTGAAATACTAGAGGAAGGTTCTCAGAAAACAAAGAAGAGAAGAAGTAGTGACAGTCTAAAAGATCTGAACGACAAGGAAGATTGAAGGTCTTGTCTCGAAAGCTGAAATATTGTGACCATATCAAGTGCCCTGACGGACTGCAAAGAATAATAGCAGAAAGCGTGGTACCTGGAAGGGGTGTCCGGGGCCGATTATGTTTTTAATTCTAATATTTCTTGTTTTCCCATACTGCTAGCTCCGATGTTCAGTCAGATACTAAAACAACCAACACACAATGGAGTTATGTTCACGGGGCCTCAACTATCCGTCTTCTTGGAGCCACGATTGGCCAGCGCATTCAGGAAATAGTCGAGAGACATCCTGACAGGACCGCTGCAGTGTTCTTCAAAGATGGTGTTACCTTAACATTTGCAGACATGCTGGCAAAGGTAAACAGTTTGTTGACATTAATCATAGTATTTACAAATGTGACATACCTAAGACAAATGTGTATGATGCGCATACTGTGTTGTGTGTTCTCCTTATCATTTGCTGTGTCGGTCAGAATTTCTTCTTATTATTATTATTGATCTTTTTTCCCCCCATTTATTGTGTTGCTGTTGTTCTACTTTTCTCTTCTGCTCCTTTATCCTTCTCACATTCTTCTTCTCATAGTCCCCTTCTTCTTCTTCTTCTTCTTCTTCTTCTTCTTCTTCTTCTTCTGCCCCTCCTCCTCATTATTATTATTATTATTATTATTATCATTATTATTATTATTATCATTATTATTATTATAGCAATGTGAATATACCCGATGCTGGGGAAAACAAGTATTAAGAAAACCTGTCAATAGTAAAACAATGAATTCCTTTCATTTTTTCTTGAGCCCAAAACAAATATTTCCAAAGACACCAGTAGATGCATACAGACAACCTTTATTACGGAGACAGAAGAGAACTTCAGTTTCTTTTAGAAACACAGTAACATTTCTTCAGATTGACGTTATTTCCCTGTGCATGTTTACTGTTGGTTTTCGTTGGGCATGTTTTAGCCTTATTTGTTTGGTGTCCTCTTTGTCACTTTAGCTGCTGGTGTTGCCTCTGGAGAACCATTCAGGGCAACTGCGTGTTGACTAGTCAGTCCTCATGGGAAGGCAGGGGCAGATCATAGGTAATGCCTGCCATCCACGGAGTCTTTTGTTTTTGCGCTGGATAGGTTATGAGGTCAAGTCATGCTTGTTGGGGGGGGGGGGGGGGGAGTGAACTGTTGTGTGAAAAATCACTTTGGGGTATAAATAATTAACGAAGCCAGGACTTTGTGAGACAGGTTAGGAATGTCAACATTTGCGGCCACAGGAAGATAGGGGATTATGAACCATTAGGGAAACATGCGTCTTGAAGACCACATGGATTTTGTGGAATCTCTGTGGGTCGACGGCAGAAGTGGATTATGACTGTTGGCGAACAAGGGGTGAGATCCAAGCAGAACTGATAGCAGGTCGGAAAAGTCAGTTCATCTAACTATATGGACACATGTGTGCAAATTGTTTGAGTCAACTGGATGCATTGACTGTTTTTCAACAATGTTTTATTCCATCCGGATATTTTTAACAATGTTTTATTCCATCCGGATATTTTTAACAATGTTTTATTCCACCCGGATATTTTTAACAATGTTTAATTCCTTCCGGATATTTTTAACAATGTTTTATTCCTTCCGGATATTTTTAACAATGTTTTATTCCACCCGGATATTTTTAACAATGTTTTATTCCTTCCGGATATTTTTAACAATGTTTTATTCCTTCCGGATATTTTTTAACAATGTTTTATTCCATGCGGATATTTTTAACAATGTTTTATTCCATCCGGATATTTTTAACAATGTTTTATTCCATCCGGATATTTTTAACAATGTTTTATTCCATCCGGATATTGGGGTTGATTGGGAGTGGACTTTAGAATTCTGTCAGTGTGATTTCTAGAATGGACTTGTGCCGGCCGATATGTGTGGGATCAGCACGGTTTACCTGACCAGTTCATATGGGTCATGTATTGAACATGTTGCAGTTTGGAGCTGTCTGGGAGTGGTCTGTTCTGGTCGCCTGACCTGACGTGTCATGTTAGGATGTGTTTCTACAGTGTTCGACTAGGTCGTGGAAGTTGGCAACAAACTGGCATCCGACTGTGCATAGGATGCTTAACTGGAGCTTTGACATTTGTGTTTACTGTGTTGTCAGTGTGTCTAAGTCATAGGAAGTTTATTGATTGATCTTGTTGAATGAATGTTGTGGTCTTGTACATTCAATATTCATGAGTCCCTGACGGACTGCAAAGAATAATAGCAGAAAGCGTGGTACCTGGAAGGAGTGTCCGGGGCCGACTATGTTTTTAATTCTAATATTTCTTGTTTTCCATTACTGCTAGCTCCGATGTTCATTCAGATACTAAAACAACCAACACACAATGGAGTTATGTTCACGGGGCCTCAACTATCCGTCTTCTTGGAGCCACGACTAGGTCGTGGAAGTTGGCAACAAACTGGCATCCGACTGTGCATAGGATGCTTAACTGGAGCTTTGACATTTGTGTTTACTGTGTTGTCAGTGTGTCTAAGTCATAGGAAGTTTATTGATTGATCTTGTTGAATGAATGTTGTGGTCTTGTACATTCAATATTCATGAGACAAGACAGTTGACAGAATATTATTTGTAATGACCGCACTGAGTGAGCAACAGCAGGGGTCCTGTCTCGAGCAAACAGTCAGGCTATGAGGCCTGTTTGCTGGGGGAAGGGGGTGACGTGTGCGGTCGGGGGATATACTGCACGCTGGTCAAGTATCTAGGGCTTTTATTTAATATATGTCTGTCGTTCACACCTACACACTGGGTTCCCTCTACCCACTAACCATGCCGCCCACCTCCCTTGGCACGGCACAGCCGGTGATTATTACTGGAGTAAAGGACAGCCAACCAAACAAAAGCATCACTGTAGCCAAGCACACGTAACATGTCCTATGGTAACCGTTAACGTTGTCTACGAGTACTGTAAGTACACTCCATGCATCTACTGGTCTCCAACAATTCGCACACACACGTCCATACAGCAAGACAAACTGAACGCTACTGACTCAAGCTTATCACGTGACTTTTCCCACCCACAGTCTCACTTTCCTGCTGACACTCGGGGTTCACAACCCACTCTTGTTGTCGACCCACACAGATTTCACAATATAAATGGTGTTCTCTAGACTTGTGTTTTCCCCAGTGGTTCATACTCCATTATCTTCCTGTGGTCCTAAATGTCGACATTCCCAACCAGTCACACAAAGTCTTGGCTTCATTACCTCTTTATACCACACAGTGATATAAAACATATCAGTTTCCCTAAATACAGAGCCAACACATGATGTTCTGATCCTCGGCTCAACCAAGGAATCGTTATGTCATGCCCAGGACTGCTTCACCTCACATCCGTATGTTAAGTCACGGTCTTCTCTTTTTAAAGGCCTAACAGGTCAACGGGGATTCCCGTTCTTGTGCAAGAATTGAGTCCCTCTGCGTCCACAGTTTTTATCGAGGAGAGGTATACACAAATTAAACTACAGTTTCATTAATTTTCGACATATTTTATAGAACTATACGTCATTTTTAAGGTAAATAAGCGTGCCAATTAAATATAACAATAAAGGCTCTTACAGACAAACAAAAATGCTTTTGCTACAGTCAACATGAACATAAACATCAATAACGTTTAGATATAAACTAAAAGTTGTTCCAGCAAAAGTAAAGAAATATCAGTGCTAACTCTTTGATTCTGAGAGGGTATTGTTGCATCAGAGGAGCGGGGGGGGGGGGGAGGGGTTACATTTGTACTTTATCAAATTTAGCGCATAAAAATACTGCTATGAAACATACGCATGTCATACATAACATACATATAAATGATTGATGGTTATTATTATTATTAGTAGACTACTACAACATATAATTATACTGTTATTTAATAATTAGTAAACAAGCACAATCAGTATGAAATTGATATGTGCAATACTTTTTTCAACAAGAGAAGGCAGTGGTTAAGTGTTTCCCTCTCATCATCCCTTTGGAGATCAACAGGAATCAGCCCACGGGTATAGGACTTCAGTGACCACACAAATGGCACAGTCACTCCCTGCACAATAGACGCTACCAGAACAACCAGCATTACAGGCATGGCTTCCATGTTTGGTTTCAACACTCGGATGAGTGGGACCAGTGGTAGCGGGCATTTGTAACCCCCACTATTTAGGACTTCTTCTTCTTCTTTTGCGATCAGTTTTATGCACTCAGCTTATCAGTTGTGTTGCCTCCATGAACCGGCACGTCAGCGTTTTCTTGCAGGTATTGTTGAAATGGGCAGTTGTGCAGTATGGGCGAAGGTGTTTAGAGTTTGATTCGATAGGGACACTGCGTGAATTGTGCAGCCTTTATTCTGTGCATGTTTGCATTAATTTAAGAATGTTAAATCTGCTGTGCGATGTAATGTTATCCTTCTGTCTGGCAATGGGCAGGTTGACATGCTGGCTGCAGGCTTCCGGTCTTTAGGGCTGTCACAAGGGGACAGGGTTGGCATCTGGGGGCCAAACTCGGTAGAGTGGCTGCTAACTCAGTATGCTGCTGCACGTGCTGGCCTCATTTTGGTAAGTATATTTTCGTTGTGTGTGTGAGAGAGTGTGTGAGTGAGTGTATGAATTCACATCATTTTTACTCTGGCTATCTGTTGTTTTGTCTGAGCTAATACATTCTAAATTTAAAGATAAGTGTTAATCTGAAACTCATGCATGCCACACTGCATGTAACTGTGTGCTTACGTTATGGTCATGTCATACTCATGTGATGACTACTGACCCATGATGTATTGGTTCTGTTTATGACCGTTGAGAAAATGGCGGTGTTGATTCAGAATCCATTCCAAAGAATGTAGGCAGCATATGAAAACAGATGCTTGTTAAAGACAACAGTGACTGGGCATGAAGGATTCGGAAAGGACGCGAGTTCACTACAGATCTTTCACAGCCGGGTCAAGCGCATATTGTTGCAACAGAATAAAAAAACATTGCCAAACTTGATGCAGCAACAGAGGTGAACGTTGTCGAAGCATACATTCACCAGTGAAAGAATTCGATGTGTCAACTGGTATAGATCATTAGGTTGTTCGTTAGAAACTGCAGTGTCGGAAGGTGTGTTCGCAGAAGGTAACACGGATTTCGCGAAGATGCAGGCGTATTTAACACGGTAAACACATGATTTGGTAAGTAACCACAGTCCTTTTTTGCGGATGACATTCGCTGCCTCTCTAAAAAATGTGATGTTTATCTGAAAACCCACTGCAACATTTTTCAACCCATGGTTCATAATTTATTCAGAATAAATGCTTTGTTTAATTCTGCCACATATTTGGATTTGTGTGTGGGTGCGCGCAGCATAAGTTGTTCATCTTAGTCAACAGCAGCTGGTGAACCAACAACTCATTCAACAGCAGCTGGTGAACCAACAACTTAGTCAACAGCAGCTGGTGAACCAACAACTTAGTCAACAGCAGCTGGTGAACCAACAACTTAGTCAACAGCAGCCAGTGAACCAACAACTCAGTCAACAGCAGCTGGTGAACCAACAACTTAGTCAACAGCAGCTGGTGAACCAACAACTTAGTCAACAGCAGCTGGTGAACCAACAACTCATTGAGTTATCAGATAGTGATGGTACAAAGCATTTTACAAGCTGAGTTAACAAGTTGGTATGGGACTGGATGTAAATCCCATAGAAATTCAGCTGGAAAAAAAAATAATCATGAAAAAGTCTTCAATACAAGTCTTGAAAAAACAATCTGCCTGGGTGCAGATTGGAACTGTAGACCCTCTATATGTTATTTTACCGAGCTACCAGAGGCCTACTAATCCTGGGGTTAAAGAGGAAAGGATCGACTTCATTGCACTTTTAAAAAAAAAACCTATTCAGCTCACTCTCTCTCCACAGAACAGCTATCCATCTGGTAAGAGCATCGCACAAAGCACAAACTCTTCAGCTCCAGTGATGATTCTCAGGGATTTCAGTAAATTGCACCTGTGAACAGAATGTCGCAATTGAACCCACAACCTTCTGACCACAAGGCAAATGTTTGAAAAATACGCCACAGAAAAGTTCCACTATAACAAAAGTTTCCAGACCAAAATTTTCACTTCGATTTTAGTTAAAGTTTACTTGAATTGTTCTCAATGTAATGCGTTTAATACAAGCATGTCATATAGGCCAACTGGATTGTTTTTTGGCTCCACAGGTCAATGTCAACCCAGCTTACAGAACGCAAGAGTTGGAATATGCACTTAGAAAGGTATTTAAAAAAGAAATGACCAATCTTATTACATTGATGACTTTTCATCATCATCATCAGTTAGAATCAGAACAATGAGAAGTCTCACACTGCCTGTGTTTCATCATCATCATTTGCAATATACACAAATGTTTTTTTACAATGATCAAAAGCTGATACAATCTACAGAATAAATCCAAGTGAAGCAACAGGTGAATAAAACTCACAGGTGAGGAATGGGATTATAAATTCAGAAACCCTGGTAATACTAAAAGTCAACTAGAAAATCATTCCTATGGAATACACAGGGCAGAAGATAAGGGTAATTTGGTAGTTCTAAACATTCACCTTTCATATATCAATTGTCTACAAACTATGCTGTTTGCTAGCCTGTAGCCTGGTGGTCATATGTCCAAATCACCATCAAGGTGGAATTTCATTCCTGACCTATCTAGCCTGAAAATATTTAAAAGAAATGTGCCACAAAAATTAAGGTGGCCATTGAGCTAAACACCATATATCCAGTATGTGGCTAAACACCATATATCCAGTATGTGGCGAAACACCATATATCCAGTATGTGGCTAAACACAATATATCCAGTATGTGGCTAAACACCATATATCCAGTATGTGGCTATAAACATCATTTATCTAGTAGGTGGCTATAAACACCATATGTCCGGTATGTGGCTATAAAAACTATATATCCAGTATTTGCTAATCACCATCTATCCCGTATGTGGCTAAACACCATATATCAAGTATGTGGCTAAACACCATATATTCAGTATGTGGCTATAAACACCATATATCATGTATGTACCTAAACACTATATATCCAGTATGTGGCTTTTTAGTAATTATTTGATGTTACAATGGCGTTAACTTTCAGGCTGGGTGTAAACTTCTTGTGGCAGCAAACAGTTTCAAGGGAAGTGACTATGTTGCCATGCTAAGGGAGATAATTCCAGAACTGGATGTTTTAGCTCCTGGAAATGCCATCAGCTCAAAAGTGTAAGAAGTCTAGCACTTAAAATAACAAATAATCAATGACTGATGTCACTGCACTCGCGGTATTCAATATGTTCCCCTTTGTCCCCTGCATCAGCAGCCTACAAGAAAACTCATTGGAAAATGTGCCACCAAGGGCACAATCCTAAAGACCCAATCAACCTCCTCACATGAAAGAAACGAACTACTCATATTCTGACTGCTACTTAGTTACGTCCTTTTTAGGACGTAATTTTTTGTTATTTGAAGCCCCGCTCTGGCTTTTGCCAGGGGCCGCAATATAGGCAGGCCATACATATGGCCAAATGTCTGAACGCGGTTTCTGGGACCTCTCCACGGCGATCCTCATCCGCATGGTGGCACTTTGTGTCATCGGGTGTTTATCGCTTGTGTGATGTCCTGGTGGGGTAGAAAGTCAGTCAGTCAGTACTCATATCATAATTATATCTAGTTTTGTCCTTTTCAGGACGACATTTTTTGTTATTTGTAGCCCCACCCTGGCTTTTGCCAGGGGCCGCAATATAGGCAGGCCATAAATATGGCCAATTGTCTGAACGCGGTTTCTGGGACCTCTCCACGGCGATCCTCATCCACATGGTGGCACTTTTGTGTCATCGGGTGTTTATCGCTTGTGTGATGTCCTGGTGGGGTAAAAAGTCAGTCAGTACTCATATCAATATTTTAAAGCCCCACCCTGGTTATTGCCGGGGACCCTAATATAACGTAATAAAAAAAACCTAATGGCTAAACGGGGTTTCTGGGACCTCTTCATGGGTGATCCTCATCCAAATGGTGGCACTTTGTGTCACCTGGTGTTTATTGCTTGGTGGATGTCCTGATGGGGTAGAATCTCACATATTTACAAATCTCGCCCCAATATACAAAGCAATTAGTATTTTAATTTTATCTTAAAGCTCCACGCCAACTGTAGTCAGGGCCTCTAATATAACCTAAAGATTGAACGGGGGGAAAAAAACCTTGCCCCAATACAGGACGTAATATAAACATTTTTTTTTAGTTTGAAAGCCCTGCACCAATGGCTGTAGTCAGGGCCTCTAGTATAACCAAACGGTTGAACATGAAAAAAAAAACCTTGCCCAATACAGACGCAATATATAAAAAAAATTTTGTCCAAATTTGAAAGCCCTGCACCCTTGGCTATAGATGAGGGCTCTAATATAACCTAACGGCTGAATGGGATTTATGGGACTTGCACCCAGGTGATTGTCACCCGAATAGTGGCACTTTGTGTCACCAGGTGTTTATCGCTTGTTGGCGTTCCTGTTTAATCACAGCTCAGTCACTCTGACTGAGTCACTGGGTGTCAGTCTTTCGGGCTGCAATTCAGGATTGAACATTTTGTGTGTGGAAATATCATCGGGAAAATATCCATTGTTTCAAGTTTTTAATTGCTGTTTAAATTACCACCATCCTGAAGCAGGTAATTAAAAGTGTTTCGGCAGCACCACAACACGCCAGACAGAAATTTGGTGTGGCCAGTTCTCCTACATCATGCACTCTTCTTTCCAAGGAGTCTTGATTGTTCTTCATGTTCGTTGGCCCCTGTCCCTCTTGTACAAAACCATGCCCTCCCCTTCTGTTTTTCCCAGTTCACAATAGGGCTTGATAAAGGTAGTGAAAAAAAAGATTTTAACTTAATTTTTTTTTCATTTATACAATAAAGATTACAATTTTTGCTTGCATGTTTGCCCCTATTTAAAACGACGTTTCAGGTTGCCAGACTTAAAGTACATACTCACCATGGGCCCAGCGAAGCATTCTGGAACCTTCCGATTTGATGACGTTTTGACAATCGCTAGTCCGTCACAGAGGCAAAGTATAATTGACCTCCAAGACCAGTTACAGTTTGACGACCCAATCAGCATTCAGTTTACATCGGTATGCATTGATTATGTTGTTTCTATATTCAACATTGTGGTTGCACAAAAAAGTGTATGAGTGTGCAGGTCTGTACTAAAGTCTGTGCATTTATAGTCGCATTGATCTAAACACATTTGAATCTAGCATCATATGTATGACGTGTCAATGATGACACAAAGGTCTGTCACTTTAATTTCAGGTGGTTTTACCAGACAATTTTATGTTCAGTAGTAAAGCCTAGCATATGATGCTACATCTGGTTTAAGAATGGAGGTGGAGGCAGTCACATAAGCTTTCCGATAGCTTAAGCACTAGCTGTACATACACATCGCGATTGTAACTGACTCACAAAGCATGCTAAAAAAGGTTCAGACAGGCATATTCAATGAGAGAAACAAACATCGCTCTAGAAGTCCCGGGTAGTTTGCATCCTTTGGATATTTTTTCCCGGGCTATGTAGGTATCTTAGGAAATGAACAGGCAGACAGACTGGCTTAACGTTTACCATTCTTTGAGTAAGGACGACAGTCGGTACGTCCTTAAATTAACCTTGCTTATATGAGCTTCTTTTTCTGGCAATAGGGCACAACAGGTTCACCAAAAGGTGCAACTTTGTCTCATCACAACATCTTAAACAATAGCTACTTCTCTGGATTCCGCTGTGGATACCATGAACATGTAGGTATACCAGATTCATTGCTGTTATTGTTGATACAGACTGTTAATGTTATTGTTGATACAGACTGTTAATGTTATTGTTGATACAGACCGTTAATGTTATTGTTGATACAGACTGTTAATGTTATTGTTGATACAGACCGTTAATGTTATTGTTGATACAGACTGTTAATGTTATTGTTGATACAGACCGTTAATGTTATTGTTGATACAGACTGTTAATGTTATTGTTGATACGGACCGTTAATGTTATTGTTGATACAGACTGTTAATGTTATTGTTGATACAGACTGTTAATGTTATTGTTTATACAGACCGTTAATGTTATTGTTGATACAGACCGTTAATGTTATTGTTGATACAGACTTAATGTTGTTGTTGATACAGACCGGTAATGTTATTGTTGATACAGACTTAATGTTGTTGTTGATACAGACCGTTAATGTTATTGTTGATACAGTCTGTTAATGTTATTGTTGATACAGACTGTTAATGTTATTGTTGATACAGACCGTTAATGTTATTGTTGATACAGTCTCTTAATGTTATTGTTGATACAGACTGTTAATGTTATTGTTGATACAGTCTGTTAATGTTATTGTTGATACAGACCGTTAATGTTATTGTTGATACAGTCTCTTAATGTTATTGTTGATACAGACTGTTAATGTTTTTGTTGATACAGACTGTTAATGTTATTGTTGATACAGACCGTTAATGTTATTGTTGATACAGACCGTTAATGTTATTGTTGATACAGTCTCTTAATGTTATTGTTGATACAGACTGTTAAAGTTATTGTTGATACAGACTGTTAATGTTATTGTTAATACAGACTGTTAATGTTATTGCTGATACAGACTGTTAATGTTATTGTTGATACAGACTGGTAATGTTATTGCTGATACAGACTGTTAATGTTACTGTTGATACAGACCGTTAATGTTTTTGCTGATACAGACTGTTAAAGTTATTGCTGATACAGACCGTTCATGTTATTGTTGATACAGACCGTTAATGTTATTGTTGATACAGACTGTAAACGTTACTTTTGTTAGTAATCAATTTCAATTCAGCCTGGATAAGCTTTTAGGTTTGCTATCTTCCTTAGATTCTGCAACAGTGTGGATATATGTAAATGTTAATGTTCACCAGGTGTTCCTTTTAAAGTGCATTGACAATGTGAATTGAATTATTAAACATTTCACATAGGATTCACAGATAACATCGATCCCAATTTACCAACCACACAATCAGGCTCTGTCCCCCAAATGATACCCGGCCTCCACAAGGCCAGGTGTGCATGCTGTAAATATTTTCTCGTTAGTCAGATTTCCAAATCATAAAAAAATCTTCCAATCGATTTCTAGAAATCTTGAAATTCTAGAGCACCCTTGCCTTGCTTACATTTGAGTGAGAAAGAGAGAAAGAGAGAGAGAGAGAGAGAGAGAGAGAGAGAGAGAGAGAGAGAGAGAGAGAGGGGGAGAGAGAGAGAGAGACAGGGAGGGAGGGAGGGAGAGAGAGAAAGAGAGAGGAGAGAGAGAGGGGGAGAGGGGGGGGGGAGAGTTATTCAAGTCTGTTGACAATAAAAACACTGGATCCATGTAGGAACATTTTCCACTCTGGTGGTAATCCTTGCCAGTCATTGCATACTGTACCGAATCATGTCTTGGTTTACATACTGTACCGAATCATGTCTTGGTTTACATACTCTGCAGAATCATGTCTTGGTTTACATACTGTAATGAATCATGTCTTGGTTTACATACTGTGCTGAATCATGTCTTGGTTTACATACTGTGCCGAATCATGTCTTGGTTTACATACTGTACCGAATCATGTCTTGGTTTACATACTCTGCAGAATCATGTCTTGGTTTACATACTGTGCTGAATCATGTCTTGGTTTACATACTGTACCGAATCATGTCTTGGTTAACATACTGTACCGAATCCATTATACAGTGCCAGAAGAAACATCTCTTCATTCCAGTAGACGAAATCCCTTGTCATGGTTCAAATGATAGAATATCAAAACATGAGACTTCAGAGTTAAACACCAAAGTCATTCAACTTTTTTGCACCTGCCTTCCTTTCAGGAAACTAAGAGATATTGATAGCTAAGAAAGGAATAAAACGGAATGTAGATATTATTTTTAGCAGACTACCCCCGTGTGGGCTCAAGAACCCCATTATGGGGAAAGCAAGAATAGACCCACTGCCTCCACAACAGGCATGTCGTAAGAGTCGACTAACTGGAAGACTTCTTCGCAGTCGGAGTGCATCTGACTTGGAGGCAAGGGACCAATAGTCTGCGTGCAAAGTCAGATGTGTAAAATGAATGTGCATGCAACACTCAGGTTCTTGAACAGGACTAAAGTTGGGAGGTGGACAAATATCCGAAACTTTCCGTCAAAGTTTACAGCGGTGAATGCAAAGAAGAAGAATTAACATACAGTGAGTGGTTATTTGCAGAACTAGATAATTAATTAATTAATTGTAACAATTAGGAATCCAGCATCTGTGTGCCTGTTCCACTGTATCATTGTTTTGGGATGGTGGTTGGCTGCATGCAGATGATAAGTCACGCTGCTACAATTGTGTTTCCTTCCCCGACCTTTGATCCTGGCTACACGCTGAAAGCTGTCGAAGAACAAAAGTAGGTAATCTAGTACGACTCAATGTCAACATGAGATGTCCTTGTGGTTAGATGTCCATGCCCTGTGTGAGTTCTAAGATCGCGTTTGAGGGAAAAATAACAGACCCACTGCCCCAACTGGCATGTCATTAAAAGTGATTGTTGTAGGGTGTTTCCTTCAGTGTTGAGGTGCTTGTGCCTGTGAGATCAGGAGCCAACAGTCTGCATACAAATCAGCCAGCTCTGTAAAATGGATGTGCACCCAAAACTCAAGTTCTGGAAAAAGATCAAAGTCCAGAAGTGAAGAAACAATAGCAATTTCCACCCGATTTACAGCTGGTTAATTAGTGAGTGGGTGAGATAGTTTAGTTAGTTAGTTAGCTATCTAGCTAGCTAGCTAGCCAGTCAGTCAGTCAATCAGTTAGTTAGTTAGTTAGCTATCTAGCCAGTCTGTCAGTCAATCAATGAGTTAGTTTAGTTAGTACGTTAGTTATCATGATTGCACTCCGGACATGTCTATAGGTGCTCAGATCCTCCCCTCAGTATGAACCCCAGCAACCGGTGGCTATTAGTACCAGTTTTGTGTTAATTAACAAGTCCTCTGATGTGCCTGGTGTGCATCTAGATTTTTCTATGGAGATCTGAACTCCCAAGTCTATCATTCTGGCAAGTGATGTGGATTTACTGACCCAAAGTTCTCCACCCTTCCGACTCCTCGGAGGACATTAATAATATCAGCATGATCCATAGGTTGACAGCTTATGGATTATATATTTGTTGAATGATGCTTCTGATGAACTTTTCAAAGCAAGACGTTAGACAGGGATGTAAACTGTCACAATCTAGACAGGGATGTATACTGTAACCCGTTAGACAGAGATGTATACTGTCACCCGTTAGACAGGAATGTATACTGTCACCCGTTAGACAGGAATGTATACTGTCACCCGTTAGACAGGGACGTATACTGTCACCCGTTAGACAGGAATGTATACTGTCACCCGTTAGACAGGGACGTATACTGTCACCCGTTAGACAGGGACGTATACTGTCACCCGTTAGACAGGGATGTTTACTGTCACCCGTTAGACAGGGACGTATACTGTCACCCGTTAGACAGGGACGTATACTGTCACCCGTTAGACAGGGATGTTTACTGTCACTCGTTAGACAGGGACGTATACTGTCACCCGTTAGACAGGGACGTATACTGTCACCCGTTAGACAGGGACGTATACTGTCACCTGTTAGACAGGGATGTTTACTGTCACCCGTTAGACAGGGATGTTTACTGTCACCCACTAGACAGGTATTATACTCTCACCCGTTAGACAGAGATGTATGAGTTATGAGTTAGATTATTTTCACAGCACTCCGGACACATCCATAGGCGCTCAGATTCCCCTCTCAACATATTCACCAGCGTCGTGCGGGTAATAGAACCAGTCCTATGTTGGTTAACAAGACTTCGTGTGCGTTCTGTGTGCTTCTCATGCTTGGCTGTGCCGATCTTTACTCCCAATTTGCTTATTCTTAGAAGTGATGTGGACACGTTGCTTCCAAAATCCTTAGAACGTCCTATCTATCTAAGATCAATGACAATGTCTGAGTGATCCATGGGCCGGTCATTTTCAATTAATGCAGCACCTGCCATTCTATCAGCTATCTCATTACCAACAACGCCTGCATGCCCTGGGACGAATATGAAAGTAACTGCACACACAGGATAATTATGCAATGACTCAAGCCACTGTCTGTGTAACCCAGCCTGCCTCGACCCGCCGGATCATGCTCAAAGAATCATGCAGCACACACACGAGGGAATAGTCCTGTGATCCCAGCCACATGAAAGCCCGTGTCACCTCCATCACCTCCATCGTCATGCTGCTGGTGGTCATGGAAAAGGCACCGCTGGCTTCCTTAACTGTTCTGTTCGAAGAGCGAGCTGTAAATACCCATGCACTCTTATGTCCTCGTATAACGGACTTGTCTGTGAAGATCACCACATCTGTCTCATCTGACTTGTCACTGATAAGCGTGCAGACCTCGGCATTGACTGCAGCTGGATTCTGCCCCCGACTATTTCTATCGAGCGTCACGACACAGGAAAATGTGAGATTGGGCGCTTTGGTATCCACTCCTCACCTGGATGGATGTCTGTAAGCAGACCTGCATGATGTCATCCTCTGCCCTACCCAGCCATGATTTGCCCTTGTAAGCCTATTGCCCTTTTTCTTGAAGAGCATGTGGTGCAAAGGGTGCTTCAGATCTGAGCTTAACTTGAGGTGTGCACGAACCCTCCATATCCTGATCCTGTGAATTATGGTAGGGAAATCAAGAAGGTACGTCATTGCTACACAAGAGGTGTCTCCAGTGCACCTTAGAATTATGCACATTGCTTCATTTTGCACCTTCTCAAGTCTTTCAATGGCTGACGGTGAGGATGGCAAGAGGGATGTATATTGTCACCTGCGTTATTAAATTTATACAGTTAAATAATAATTTGATCCATAAATGGTATGCAATGAGTATCAGTTGGTGGACATATTGTTAACAACCTGCGATATGCTGACTCTATAGTTGTGATTGCTGAAAATCAAACCCAGCTGCAAGAAATGATGGATATAATTGTAACAGAAAGTGAAAACAAGGGTTCTAGATGGAACAGCAGAAAACAGAAGTAATGGTAAATACAAAGAAAACTGATCCTTCAAAATGAAACATCAAAGTAAGTGGGACAAACCCCAAACAAGTTGATATGTTTTAAGTGCCTGGGTATCCTGATAGTATCAGATGGAAGATGTATCAAAGAAGTTTAATGTAGAAATAGCTCAAGCAAAGGCAGCATTTTACAAAATGAACAATATTTTACAAAAAAAATTTTTGGTCAGTTGATACGAGAAAGAGAATTCTTAAAAGCTATATAAATTTTATCTTGATATACGGAAGTGAATTATGGACAGTTGCTAAATTAGTGAAAACTTTTTTGGAAGCTGCACAGATGTGGTTTTATAGACGAATGATAAGAATACTCTCAAATGATAAAAGAGTAATAAAGATGTCTTGAAAGAAACTGACTCATAAAGAAAACTGATTGTCCACATCAGAAAGAGACAGTCTATTCTTTGGTCATGTGATGATAAAAACAGGAGTACATCATGAAAGCGGGAAAGTTGGAGGGGGGAGGAGAGGCAAAGGCAGACCGAGAGAACAGATGCTGAATAGTTTGACATTATGGCATGAAGGATAATCTGTATCAAAGTATGAAAGAACACGAGACAAAAGGTTGTGGATAGACATGACTACTGTGCCACACGGCATGGACTCTAAGATAAAGAAGAATGAGATGCTAAGGAAAAGAAGAGACTCGCTCATACCACTTCATCTTTTTGTTTTTGTTTTGACTGGATAATTGTTTCTTGTTTCCCCATTCCTGTTCACAGTTGACTGGTTTTTGTGGGTTTTGTGTTTTACAGGACATGGTAGTCACCCTTTACTTTACTCAAAGCTACTTTTTATAATCAGTCAGTCAGTTTGTCACCTCCGTGTTGCTACCTGAAGGTTTACTCTACTATCTTGAGATTTAAGAATCTCCATCTGGACGACAGACCAACAAGGCAAATCCCAGATACCACATTCAACCTTTTAAGAAGTTATAGTTAGGGCACCTGTAACGGTTACATCAGCCATCTGAAATCTGCAGTCCTGTGCCAGTAAGCACTTCTCCTATGACATGCCAGGTATGGTGCAGTGGTACTATTCTTTGCTTCCCCTAAAAGACTTTATAACACATTGGTTGTCCTCAAAATTGTGGTGAGTTAAATCTTTTACATTTATTATTCAGTGCTGTTTTTATATTTATGTATGTATGTATTTATTTATGTATTTATTTATTTTCTTTCTCATGGCTCACTATATATTTTGGTGTTGAATTCTCAACAAGCAAAATACTTTATTTTTCTGTGAATAAAACTTTTAGATCTATAATTGGTGATCGTCTTATACACAGAATATGTTTAGAATATTTATTTCTTAATTCTGAGCTGCAAAAATCTGTGTCATCTTATACATGGAGTTGTCTTATACACATACAGATATGGTATCTAAACATTTGAAAAGAGGTTGATATGTATATCATCATCATCATCATCGCCATGTAGTAGGTCGTCCACAGAATATTACTCCCATCACAATTTACCTGACAAAACCTCAGTCCCTCGCCAGCTCTCCCGCTTCATGCACGCTCCCATCCACATTGTCTCTTATGTCCTGTGCCCATCTTCTTGCTGGTCGGTCCTTTCCCCTCTTATCTTGTATCATCCCCTCCACTTCTGTTCTTTTGAATCAGCGGTCCATATACTGCATAGTTTACCTCTGGTTCTGCTCCCTCTATTTCTGTATCGCAATGCTCTCTGTGGTGCCATGTCTGATACCAATCTTGTTACATGGCCAAACCATTTGATTTGTTGTCTACCTATAAAGTTTATTATTGGTTCTATGCCGACTCTCCTCCTGATATCATTGTTCCTAAGTTGATCGTTCCTTGTTACACCTAGCATAGTACATAAACATTTCATTTTTTGTCGTGACTATTCTCCTTCTGTCTTCTGAAGATAGTGTCCATGTTTGTCATTGATAGCACAGCGTTAGTAAGAATATTGTGTTGAACCGTGTTCTTTTAGTGTTTATATTCACATACCTGCATTTCCAAATTGGTGCAATTTGCCCTAAAACTTGACTGGCTGTATTGCATCTGTGCTAGATTTCTTTATTTATTGTTTCGTCTTCTGAAAAATGCTCCCCAAATATGAAAAATCCTTCGCCTGCTTAAACTGATGTTCATCAATTTTGATATTGGTGGTTCTTCCTTTTCTGGAGAATGTCATAACTTCTGTTTTATCTACTTTGATCTTCATATCGTAGTTTTGGCATTCTGAGTGGAGTCTATCAACATGTACTGCTGATGGTGCTATGACTGCCTAAAAATCGGCGAAAAGCAGTTTATTTAGTAAATCTCCGATGTTGTCCCCTTCACTAGTGTTAGCTGATTAACACATTTGGTCAAGGTATGAGCCGGTAAAGGGCCCTTTTCCGCGCCTTCAGGTGTGTTGGGCAAATAGGGCTAGACCTACATTTTATAAACCAATGAGCGCTTGATGGGTGATGTGGTCAACATCACACCGGCCGCCTTTACTTCCCAGGACTGCACCTGGTGCTCAGTCAAGGCTGGGTCAACAAGGGAGTCAATGTCATTTGTGAAGAAAGCCCCGCTTCCGTCAGGACCTGAACCCACGACCTTTCGACCGCAGGCGAACGTCTAGCCACTACACCACGGCGACTCACATCAATGTATATAGGTGGTTAATATTTTATACACCAGTTAGCACTCGTGGGTGAGGCGGTAAGTATCCTGCCGGCCGCCTTGACTTCTCACTACTTTACCTAGTACCTTTTTTAGACTGGTCCATCTGGAAGCAAAGGTCAATTTGACACAAATCTGTGTGGAATCAAAGCTAAGACTTTGGGCTAGCAGGTGACTGTCAGGCACTTCTCTACCTTGGCTAACAGGTGAGCTTTAGGCCACTTCTCTGCCTTGGCTAGCAGGTGAGCTTTAGGCCCCTTCTCTGCCTTGGCTAGCAGGTGAGCTTTAGGCCACTTCTCTGCCTTGGCTAGCAGGTGAGCTTTAGGCCACTTCTCTGCCTTGGCTAGCTGGTGAGCTTTAGGCCACTTCTCTACCTTGGCTAACAGGTGAGCTTTAGGCCACTTCTCTGCCTTGGCTAGCAGGTGAGCTTTAGGCCACTTCTCTGCCTTGGCTAGCAGGTGAGCTTCAGGCCACTTCCCTGCCTTGGCTAGAGGTGAGCTTCAGACCACTTCTCTACCTTGGCTAGCAGGTGAGCTTCAGACCACTTCTCTACCTTGGCTCTTTCTGCTGTGTAAATATTTGATTAATTTTCAGATGCACCTCTTTGTTAGGTGTGCCAAGTATGTTTATTGACATACTGAACCACCCGAGCTGTGCTGGCACCAACTTCTCCTCGCTGTACACAGGCGTCATGAGTGCTTCTCCATGTCCAATCACGCTGTGTCGAGCCGTCGTGGAGCAGATGAACATGCATCGATTTACTGTAAGTCTTTTCACTTCAAAAATGAATTTTTTTTTCTTTATTCGCCCAAGTGACGTAATTTTCCTTGTGCCTGTTTACAGAATTAAACTGAATACATTACTCAGGGCTTGAGAAAACAATATATTTCAGGTGACCAATTCCGAGACCCCATCACCTCTAGAACTGAGGCTTATGGAAATTCGACATAAGCTTAGCTTAAAAAAAAAAAGCTATTTGAGTCATCAGGAAATACCACCCACCCCCTGCTGATGCTATTATTAGCTACTATATTCATATCCTGGCATATTAAACACTTGCAGGTGCACATTAGAACCAATGCATTTTAACTATGCTTTTCAAGAACAGATCACTACAGACATGGCGATATGTCACAACCAGAAGTGACTAGATTTAGCCCTCTCAGGTGCATCTGGCTTAAAGTTCACGTCATGTGATGTTAGTCATCATATCTCTCCACAGCCTTCTGTCATATGTGCTGGCATTTTTTTTTTTTTGACACACATTGCTCGCCATTGTTGTAAGATGCTTTATAGATAATATAGCTGATCTGCGAAAGATTAGTTTTGAAAGGGCTGAATGTGAGACGGTCCTGCGTGTTCAATTTGTGACCCTATAAAAATGTTCGTTCATTCTCTATCTCTCTCCATTTCTGTTGTCATCATATATCCTAGTTTTCTGCTTCTCTTGATATATCTAAAGCGTGTAGAATGTCGACTGTCTTCAAATATCTCCATTACTGAGCAGAATGTAGAGGCGACTATGATCTGCTTTAGTTTCAGAACAATAGTAGTAATCATTTCAACAATATCCTGTTCAACACATCTGGATTATAATTCTATTTCAGTAATGGATTTGTATGCCTCTCAGTTTTGTTTTTTATTCCGTATTGCATAGCTTATAAATGCTAAGAATTGTACAGATAACTGAAAACACACACATTCACAAACAAACATTTAATAACAGTTCTTATATTTGTTTATATGGTGAATATTTGTGTTACGTATGCAGGTCTGCTATGGTTCCACTGAAATATTTGTGTTACGTATGCAGGTTTGCTATGGTTCCACTGAAACAAGTCCAGTATCGTTTCAAACAACAGGAGACAGTTCATTGGACCAGCGAGTATCCACTGTAGGAAAAGTCATGGACCATATTGAGGTTACATATCCATTTATCTGTTTGTACTGTTGTTTTCCCGTTGTTCCTTACTAGTAACTTGTATGTGTCAAAACCCTAGCATATCGGCCTGACCCATTCTTGCTCCGTCCTCCGATGCAGTAGCCCTCTCACTGTCTCCATGTCCAACGTACCCAGGATGAACTGACTGGCATATCTTCTTTCTGTATCCCACAACCAGTTTCTACCTGCTGAAACTAGTTTAATACCTATTTCCAACAGGCTGTTCCTTGTCTCTCTCCTTTGTCTCAAAGTCTCAAGACCGTAGTGCAATTATTATGTCTGCCATGTCCACACTTCTTCCTCTACCAATCACTGCAGACACAGCCATTCTGTCAGCTCTTTCATTTCCTTTCACCCTGGCATATCCTGGTGTGTACAGACAAGATAGTTTCTGTAGGCCTGACTTATGGATGCTATGAACCCATTCAAGTTGGGGTTTGCCAGTTAAGCATGCTCCCTGAGTTTGTTTCTATCAATGCTGGAGCATCTGTCTGTTCTGTCAGCAATACAAGTGTCCTTCTAACAGCTGCTTTCTCTATCTCATGCTAGAAGTAGTTTAACTGAATGTCTGACTTTCTTCTTTTACTGTCTTCCCATTTAACGGCTCTCTGTATGCTCACCCAGACCGCATGTCTTAAGCCACTGAGTCTTCTGTATAGACGATGTCACCTGGTTGCGTGTGTGTGTGGCTTATTTCAGCATCTGCGGCTGCTTGGCTCTATTCTCTGCAATACCTGCCCAGGAAGATGATAACCTCAAGATGCTCCTGCTGTTGCTCTGGTAGTTCTATCTGTTCAGCACTGACATGTTCCAATGGGAAAATGTGGCTAATGGTATCCTCTGCTTCTGCCATCCATGACCGCCTCCCTTTAGGTGCTTATCTTTGTTCCTCGAGGCCAGCTTTTCAGAGGGTGTTTTATGTCAGCTGAAACATAAAGATACACCTTCACTATGGCCATCTTGTGTCTAGTGACCATGTCTGGTAGGTCCAGGATTTGTCCCATAACGTGACATGAGGTGTAATAAATTAGAATGCACCCAAAAAAAAAAAAGGATGCACAACACATAGAGTTCAGTAATATGAGATCCTTATAAGACAGTTTCACTTATGTATTTTTTGGTTTATAAAATGGCAAGCATTCTTCTTCTTCTTCTTGGCCTTGAAATAGCTTGAGTTTTGCATGCATATCTGTTCTACATATTTAACTTATAGGTATGCAGACTGTTGATTCCTTGCCACTTAAGCAAATGCACTCCGACTTTGAAAGAATCACCTCTAATTGGCCACCTTCGATCCTCTGACATCCCTCTTAGGGAGGCAGTGGGTCTATTCTTTATTTTCCAATATGGATCCCCAGGAACCGCACAGAAGGATGAATCAAAGAAAGGTGAAGAAATCAGAGAAACGTTGGGGCAACCAATGGTAACAATAGTTATATGACAGAGAAGATGGTGCTGTATTAGACACATCCTCAGAAGGGACGAACAGACAATCACCAAACAGGCACTGAAATAGGAAACAGAGGGATTGAGAAATGAGAAAATCCCAGAGAAACCAGGAAGTGAATGTTGATGAGAGAAGCCGAAGGTGCCGGACTGAATGCCTTTCATGATATCGAATTGATTGCCCAGAACAGAATGGAATGGAAAAAAAACAGACTACAAGCTCTATGTGACATATAGTGGAAAAGCAGGATGAATACAGATATAAATAATATGTCATTAGAACAGCTGAAGGGAATTCAGAGTTTGATTCTCCCAAAAAATGTTTTTGGCTGTCAAGGGGAGATCACTCATCAGTGCTGGATGCCAAGAGTAAACAACATATCTCCATATACTGGGTCTGTGAAAGGGTGGGGGGGGGGGGGAGAAGAGCTCCAGACCCTTAACCAGAATGTTGTAAAGGCAACTAATTATTGGTTTGTTGAAATTAGACGTTGCACTGCAAGGTGCATATATCACAACCTAGCTGTAAACCACAACATAATGTATCAGCTGCAATTAAAATGGCAAATAAATAATATTAAGAAGAAGATCATTCATAAGTTTCATTGTTTTGCTGTCAAGAATATAAAGTCACTAGTATCAGGTTATCAAGAGAACAATTCACTAATATCAAATTGTCAAGAGGAGACAACTCACCAGTATCCGCTGTCGATAGTAGACAACTCACTAGTATCTGTTGTCAATGGTAGACAGTTCACTAGAGTCCGTTTTCAGTAGCAGACAATTCACTAGTATCTGTTTTCAGTAGCAGACAATTCACTAGTATCCGTTGTCAGTAGCAGACAATTCACTAGTATCCGTTGTCAGTAGCAGACAATTCACTAGTATCCGTTGTCAGTAGCAGACAATTCACTAGTATCCGCTGTCAGTAGCAGACAATTCACTAGTATCTGCTGTCAATAGTAAACAATTCACTAGTATCCGCTGTCAGTAGTAGACAATTCATTCATATCAAATTGTCAAGAGTAGACAACTAACTAATGTTCAGTTGCCAAGAGTAGACAATTTACTAATGTTCAGTTGCCAAGAGTAGACAACTAACTAATGTTCAGCTGTCAAGAGTAGACAACTAACTTATGTTCAGTTGCCAAGAGTAGACAATTTACTAATGTTCAGTTGCCAAGAGTAGACAACTAACTAATGTTCAGTTGCCAAGAGTAGACAATTTACTAATGTTCAGCTGTCAAGAGTAGACAACTAACTAATGGTCAGTTGCCAAGAGTAGACAACTAACTAATGTTCAGTTGCCAAGAGTAAACATCTAACTAATGTTCAGTTACCAAGAGTAGACAACTAACTAATGTTCAGTTGCCAAGAGTAGACAACTAAATTATGTTCAGTTGCCAAGAGTAGACAATTTAATAATGTTCAGTTGCCAAGAGTAGACAACTTACTAATGTTCAGTTGCCAAGAGTAGACAACTAACTAAGGTTCAGTTGCCAAGAGTAGACAACTAACTTATGTTCAGTTGTCAAGAGTAGACAACTAACTAATGTTCAGTTGCCAAGAGTAGACAATTAACTAATGTTCAGGTGTCAAGAGTAGACAACTAACTAATGTTCAGGTGTCAAGAGTAGACAACTAACTCATGTTCAGTTGCCAAGAGTAGACAATTAACTAATGTTCAGGTGTCAAGAGTAGACAACTAACTAATGTTCAGGTGTCAAGAGTAGACAACTAACTAATGTTCAGTTGCCAAGAGTAGACAACTAACTAATGTTCAGTTGCCAAGAGTAGACAACTAACTAATGTTCAGTTGCCAAGAGTAGACAACTAACTAATGTTCAGTTGCCAAGAGTAGACAACTAACTAATGTTCAGGTGTCAAGAGTAGACAACTAACTAATGTTCAGTTGCCAAGAGTAGACAACTAACTAATGTTCAGTTGCCAAGAGTAAACAACTAACTAATGTTCAGTTGCCAAGAGTAGACAACTAACCAATGTTCAGTTGCCAAGAGTAGACAACTAACTAATGTTCAGTTGCCAAGAGTAGACAACTAACTAATGTTCAGGTGTCAAGAGTAGACAACTAACTAATGTTCAGTTGCCAAGAGTAGACAACTAACTAATGTTCAGTTGCCAAGAGTAGACAACTAACTAATGTTCAGTTGCCAAGATTAGACAACTAACTAATGTTCAGTTGCCAAGAGTAGACAACTAACTAATGTTCAGTTGCCAAGAGTAGACAACTAACTAATGTTCAGTTGCCAAGAGTAGACAACTCACTAATGTTCAGTTACCAATAGTATATAACTTACTAATGTTCAGTTGCCAAGAGTAGACAACTAACTAACGTTCAGTTGCCAAGAGTAGACAATTAACTAATGTTCAGTTGCCAAGAGTAGACAACTTACTAATGTTCAGTTGCCAAGAGTAGACAATTAACTAATGTTCAGTTGCCAAGAGTAGACAACTAACTAATGTTCAGTTGCCAAGAGTAGACAACTAACTAATGTTCAGTTACCAATAGTATATAACTTACTAATGTTCAGTTGCCAAGAGTAGACAACTAACTAACGTTCAGTTGCCAAGAGTAGACAATTAACTAATGTTCAGTTGCCAAGAGTAGACAACTTATAATTGTTCAGTTGCCAAGAGTAGACAACTAACTAATGTTCAGTTGCCAAGAGTAGACAACTAACTAATGTTCAGTTGCCAAGAGTAGACAATTAACTAATGTTCAGTTGCCAAGAGTAGACAACTAACTAATGTTCAGTTGCCAAGAGTAGACAACTAACTAATGTTCAGTTACCAATAGTATATAACTTACTAATGTTCAGTTGCCAAGAGTAGACAACTAACTAACGTTCAGTTGCCAAGAGTAGACAATTAACTAATGTTCAGTTGCCAAGAGTAGACAACTTATTAATGTTCAGTTGCCAAGAGTAGACAACTAACTAATGTTCAGTTGCCAAGAGTAGACAACTAACTAATGTTCAGTTGCCAAGAGTAGACAACTTACTAATGTTCAGTTGCCAAGAGTAGACAACTTACTAATGTTCAGTTGCCAAGAGTAGACAACTAACTAGTATCAGGTAGCTAAGATTAGATAACTCCCCAAGTTTTACTATGTGTTTACAATGTTGGATACAGGGCAAAATCATTGATGCCGATGGCAGAATCGTACCCATAGGATCACAGGGTGAGCTGTGTACCAGGGGACCTAACAACATGATTGGTTACTGGGAGGACCCTGAGAAAACATCCAAGGCCATCACACCCGACCGCTGGTACCACACAGGGTAGGTAACTGTTCGTTTGCACAGAGTGTCCATGTATTGTGCATCCCTTTTCCTGATTAGAAAAGTTGGCTATCCTCCGAATAACGGCCACATATTATGGCGGCTCCAAAAAAAAAAAACCTAACAGGGCCTACGTCACATGTAAATTGCGGACTTCTTTCCGGCGAATATACCGCGGCAAAAGTAGGATAAATTTCCAGCGATGATGTCACGAAACACAACAAACCGCCGAGTTAAACTCGCCGCATCATGTGCAACTTCCTCATTTTTTTATGCTCATGAGTCCCAGCCATCTATTTTAACCTCCCTCCACGCCGCGCGGAGCGGCGCGGGGGATACTCTCAGAGGTTTCAATATGGGTTATCCTACGAATAATGGCCACATATTAAAGCGGCCACAAAAACAGCCACAAACAGCAGATTTTCGGGCACTATTAGCAACTTGATTGCCACAATTTACTGATGTAAAGGCATCAATTATCGGTAAGTAGTCGATTTCCTTTTTTTCCTTATTTTTCGTTCCTTATTATTTTCGAGTTCAAGTTTTTGAATGTTTACAACACATGACCTAATGAGGCCCTGTCAGGGAGATTTTTTTTTTTTTTTTTTTTTTTTTTGGCCGTTTTTCGGAGGATAGCTGAAAAGTTGAAAAATTTAGTTATAATTTTAATTTATGCAAGAGAAATACCATAACTGTGCGTCTTTGTTGCGAAACAGGCACTATGGATAATGTGTTTATTAACTACAGATCAAATAATGCAGGTTCAAATACTGACAGACCAGATTCTTTTTTTATTTTTTTTTTATTTGCAACATTATTTCCTCACAACAGTCATTTTGTCAGTTTTTTAAACATAAGCATTTTCTTATCTTAGAAATTAAAATACTTCGGCCACATCAAACAACATGGTGGACTGGAAAGAACAGATTAGAGGGCATGAATGAATCAAGAATTGACATCCCTGCAATTGGGACATTCCCACACCCTCTCCCTCCCTTTCTTCAATAGCCAATGAAGAGTTGCCATGTTAATACTACCAGTTGCACCTTGATTAAAAGTCCGCCTCTCTTCCCCCTTTAATTTCTTCCAGAACCTTCACACCTCTCCCCCCACCCCCTCCTCCGTTCAATTAATCTTTCAGTGTACAGATTCCTTATCTGTTATTTTGCATCGTCCATTTGATCCCCCAGAGAATTCACCTCACCACCTCTGCTTTATTATATAGCAGCTTACCGCCCAGAGGAGCGGCATCAGCTAATTTATCAGCCTGCTCGCTATCCCACACACCTAAGTTCCTGGACAGAAAATCCACGACAAGCTCTTGATCTGGTTCCTATCGAGTGATGCAAGCTCTTCTGCCTGCAGGACACCAGTTTCAATTTTCCGAAGCATGCTCTATGAGTCTGTTACACAAGGCTTTCTGTTTTCAAACAAGAGTCCATTCACCTTTGCAATAAAACCCTACACACTCTTCTTAACTCTCACTACAGACCCATCTGTATATATTATAATGTCACCTGGGCGAGAATTTTTATTGATCAGCTCTTGCACGGCTGACCTTCTTTCTCCAGCTATCCATTCCCGGCACCCTCGGTCCAATGTAACTATTACTCTGTTTAAATCTGTTCTGCTGGGTAACCCTGTAACCCATTCTTCACCATACACTATCTTGTCAGTAGCACAAACATTTCTGCCTCTGCCATCCATGAGCCACCTTTTTTTAAGTTTTGCATGCGCTCCAGTTTCTCTGTCTGGGCATGAGATAATGTTAGCAGTCCCAGACCAAACTCCATTACCACAATAATCATTGCTAGCAGAGTGTATAGAGCATTTTCTGATTACAAGTAAAGAATTCAGACCCACAATTAGAGTGACTTCCCTCCCCATTAATGCCTCGTTGTGATGCAGGGCATCTTCTATGTTGTAGGGGTGTTTGCTTCCTCGTTCGGTCAGTGTATATAATTGTTGTGTGAGGTTGTGTTGTCGTGATTTTTTTGAGTCACCACGGGCGCCTGTGTACAAATTAGAAGTATTGTAGAGGGAAGCACGACGATACTAAGTATCGAATTTTTGATGTTTTTTGTATTTCTACGTTCGTTGGTGCTGGCTTTCTCCCGAGCCAGAGAACGCACTGACAAGGCACATAGGCTTAGAAAAACATAACAATTTCTGTACCCCCAAAGCGATGCGCAAGTAGCAATACGTGGAAACAATCTTGGAAGTCAGCGATGAGGTTTGAGGAAAAAGAGAGGTTTTAATGCATTGACAATAAGGAATACATGACACCCCTGCAACATAGACGACGCCCTGCGTCACAACGAGGCATCATTGGAAAGGGAAGTCACTCTATGGGCCTGACTTCGTTATTTGTTCCCATTTTCTTGTCCATCTCCGCCTGGTGCCATCACCCTGAAAGCATTGAGTCCCTGTCTTTCAAACTACCTCTTCCACTTCGTATTTGATGCACAGCAACCACAAGGAGGTACCAATATTGGTTTTAAAACACACAAATCCTCAGTCTTTACTTATAATCAACACCGATATTACTTGTCCTATTTATACATAAATGGCCTAAAGTTTCTACTTCTCTTGCAATCTAATTTTGTCTCTGTCTTGTACTTTATTTAAATACATTATTTTTTTTTTTTAAGTAAAAGATCCCTTTCCAGGCCTTTAGGCGTATCAGGCATATTGGAAGAGCGCCTATATTTTTACAGACCATCAGCACTCTGTGGGTTATGTGGTCAGCATTATGCCGGCTGTCCCAGGACAGCCCATCCGGGTACCCATTTTAGGCTGGGTCGACCTGCGACGCCCCATACCATGATAAAAATTCCCGCAGCCAGCAGTGGGTTTCGATCGCGGTACGCTGGCTTACGAGTCGGGCTCTAGGGGGAACTAAAAACGAAAAACATATATCCGGGTGACTTATAAATAACCTTGTACATATATATATATATATATATATTACATTGTAAAAAAAACTACATTTAACTTTATATAAATAAAAAACCTTAGGGTGTCTAGTAAGATGATGAAATACAATGTGAATATGTTTTGTGTCCATATAATTTGTTTTTGATGAAATGTATGTCTATTGTATGATAAGTAATCATGTATTTTTAAATAAATATGTAATGATTTGTCCATTGATAATATATGAAAGAAAATTATACAATAAACCAATATATCTAAACTATTATACATCTGCTGATTATATTTGCATTCACTGTTGTCTGTTACCAGGGAGGGTAAAATAGGGAAATCACAGCAGACAAGAAAAGGAGAACTACAGGGGTATACACTAGATGGTTATCCAAGGCAGAAGATGCTTGAGAATGAAAGGGTTAGAGAGAGAGAGAGAGAGAGAGAGAGAGAGAGAGAGAGAGAGAGAGAGAGAGAGAAAGAGAGATTGAGAAAATATATATATATATATATATATATATATATATATATATATATATATATAGAGAGAGAGAGAGAGAGAGAGAGAGAGAGAGAGAGAGAGAGAGGACCACCCACGCAACAGCAGTATTCTATTAGTTTAAAATAGAGGAAGCCTGGGGAATTTATGTCAAGACAGGGGGGCCGTCTAGAGAAAAATGTGGAGAGAGTTTCGTTTCGTAAACAACAAATCAGTACAAGGGCTAAGAGCTCCCCCAACCATCAAACACCAAACCATCTGATGTCGCTCCTGATTTTCCGAACTTTTCTCCCAAAAGTCACGACCACATTTACAACTCCTATCAGCATCCAAATTCACAGTCTACATCCACAGGTCATCCTCATTCCCCGTTCAATCCGCGGTCAATCCATTTTCAAATCCACAGCTCACATTTCCACAACTCACATTTCCTACATCACAGTCAACCCACAAAGTCAACCCACAAACCACCCCGCAAGCCAACCCGCAACTCGTAAATAATATGGATAATTACCCGCTTATACTACACACACACACACATACAGAAGCACAGACAAATACACATACACTAGGCTGAATTAATCAAGTAACAGAAAGTATTGTGATCAGCACTCATAGAAGGAAGTGTTCCTCTATCTTTCTACTTCCTTCTATGAGTGCTGATCACAATACTTTCTGTTACTTGATTAATTCATAATATTTAACGGCCTCAAAAAGTCCCCCTCTCTGTTTATTTATACACTAGACTGGTAGCTGATGTAACCAGACAAAGGCAAAATATTAGCATGGCTGTTTCTTTCATCACTTGCTGTATATCCTTGATCAGATCCCACACTCTTAGCCAACTGAAGCCAAATTCTGTATTCTCTTTGCTATTGCCTGCATTTCCTCCATGCTGTCCCCATACTTTTTATTTGTGTCTCTTCTTCCTTTCTTCCCGTGTCTTAGTGTCACCTTCTTAACTCTTTGACTGCATGGTTCCAGAGGAAGAATTCTTAACTCTTTGACTGCATGGTTCCAGAGGAAGAATTCTTAACTCTTTGACTGCATGGTTCCAGAGGAAGAATTCTTAACTCTTTGACTGCATGGTTCCAGAGGAAGAATTCTTAACTCTTTTACTGCATGGTTCCAGAGGAAGAATGTTTTTGTTATTTTGTTCTTAGGGTTTTCAGAGTATGCCCTATTGAGAGCCAGTATATTTTTCTCACTTCTTCCTTCTCGCTGGCCACCTTTGCTTCCCATGACTTTAAATAAAACATTTTTTAGGCTGGGTCGATCTGGAAACCAATGTCACTTTAAAAAAACTTTAACTAGAACAATAAACTTGGTACTAGCTCAGTTTCTTCATTTCCTTAATTCTGAAATTGTCTACTCCAGGGATTTGGCTGTGTTCTCAGCAGACGGCTACTGCAGCATTGTGGGACGGATCAAGGACATGTTGATTCGGGGAGGGGAAAATATCTACCCGCTAGAAATTGAGCAAGTGCTGTACAAACACCCCAAGATCAAGGACGTTCAAGTAAGTTCAAAACTTGGTGAATTGAATGGTTGTTGGTAAAGTAAAAAAGTAAAGGACCCTTTTCCGCGCCTTTCAGACGTATTGTGTAAATAGGGCTAGACCATACGGCACTTGGTGGGTGACGTGGTCAGCATCATGCCGGCCACCTTTGCTTCCTAGGACTGCACCTGATACCACTCAAGGCTTGGTCGACCTGGGAGCCAAAGTCATTTTTGAATTGAAAAAAGTCCGACCCCTGTCAGGAACCGAACCCACGATCTTCTGATCCGCAGGCGAGCGTCTCACCACTAGACCATGGAAATCGCCCTTTGGTTGCTGGTGAACACTAGAAATAGTCAAGGTTGCAGGCTGTATAGTTTGAAACTGCAAAGGATAGGCCATAAGGCGATTGCCGGGACAAAACTGTGTCTGCATTAGATCCATCTGAGCACTGGGTTGGAGTCAGTTGACAGTGAAATGCTTAAACCCATGAAAGACTTTTTTTAATTGGAGTTTTTCTTGCTAGTCACACTCGCCATGGGCAGGGTCGGGAACTACAATGCCTTCCTATTGCACGGTAAAACATTATCATCTGGACAGATGGACAGATGAAAACATACTTAGTTGTTTCTATAATTGTTATAAGTACTTGGTTGGTTCTATGCTGGTTATCTATACGTGGTAGAATCGATGCTGGTTATCTATACCTGGTTGATACCATGCTTGTTATCTATGATCGGTTGATCCTATTCTTGTTGTCTATACTTGGTTGCTTCTGTGCTTGTTGTCTACCATTGGTTGACTCTATACATGTTATGTTTACCTTATTGATTCTACTCTGAAAGCATGTTGAGAAAGGGGTATACAGGGATGCTTCAAGCAAAGTGGCAAGCTTGACTAGGAAGGTCACGGGTAGTCAGCATACTTTGGATATTTTCTCAAGGCTATGCCGGCGTAGTGGGTAATGAACAGTTAGACATATTGGATGGATCTTCACCAATGTGTGGTGAATTGATACTTGGCAAGGCAAATGTGGTCAAGGCCTTTTGGGAACAAGCAATGGAATCAGTAGAGATAAAAGATTATTATGGGGGTCTGGCCGGCCGGCTCGCTACACTCAGAAGAAAGGCAAGACGGACATATAATCAGACTGTGACTAGTACCATCAGTACTAGAACTCTGCGCTGGCTGCTGAAGATGAGGACGGAGCACGCGTAGGAATGCCTCGAGTGCTGTGATGTCAGTTCTTGACTCAAAACTTAACGGGTTGATTCTGTATATGTTATCTACAGTTGGTTGATTCTATACTTGTTTTCTATAATTGGTTGATTCTATGCTCGATTGATTCTATACTTGTTATCTATACTTGGTTGATTCTATGCTTGGTTAATTCTATACTGGTTATTTATTCTTGGTTGATTTTGTACTTGTTGTCTATACTTGGTTGTTTCTATACTTGTTATCTACAATTAGTTGATTCTACACTTGTTATCTATACCTAGCTGATGCTGTGGTTGTTATCTATACTTGGTTGATCCTATACTTGGTTGATCCTATACTTGGTTGATCCTATACTTGGCTGATGTTATACTTGGTTGATCCTATACTTGGTTGATGCTATACTTGGTTGATCCTATACTTGATTGATCCTTGATCCTATACTTGGTTGATGCTATACTTGGTTGATCCTATACTTGGCTGATGTTATACTTGGTTGATCCTGTACTTGGTTGATGCCACACTTGTTATTCTATGACCCATGATTATCTACAGGTGATTGGAGTGCCGGATGAAAGACTGGGAGAACAAGTCTGTGCCTGGATTGTCATAAAACCTGGCATGAACCTTACAGAAAACGAAGTCAGGGAATTCTGTAGTGACAAGGTGAGTTTAAGATCTTCAGCTCCTTGTATGGGTACCAATCAATTGTATATCAGTAAAAGAGTATTGGCTTTTCATAATGTATATCAGTCAGTATGTTAGGTAGTCAAGACTCCAACATCACACTACAGACGAGTCGCCCCATAGCTGCTCCATTCCTGTGCTAGTGAAAATAACATGACATTTCATTAACTGCTCCATGTGAAAACTAGTGAAGAACTTGCCAGTCCCAGCCAAATTGTGGTTCTTGCACATGCAAAGTAAGAGCGCATAAGGCTGCTGTCAGATGTTCCAACACTAGCAGTCCTTCAGCAGAATTAAAGTCCATTTTTGATGCAAACAGTGGATTAGTTATTCCACTTGTAAAAGTGCACACCATTCAGAACAATTGAACCCCCAGTATTTTAATGCAGTCAACAACACCCCATGGGCACAACCGGGTCGGGGGGAGGTCGGGGGGACAACAGGAAATCACAGGTCACAGTGTCACACCAACTTAGTTACTGGGTGATGGAACCTTTGTACTTCTGGTACCATTGAGTAGCACTAGAAGATAAAAACCGTGTTAATACCTATCCTCTCTTATGACTTGTATTTCTGGTTCCTGCGGTACTACACTGAGCGTCTCCTATGGGCTTCATCAACTAATGTATGAATTAGCCGATTACTGAGAAATTATTCCTTAGCTGCAGAAATGCCAACAAGAAACAGTAAAGAAAAAGTAAAGGACTCTTTTCACGGCAGTAGCGCAGCAGGCATATGATGCTAAACTCATGTTTTGAATAGATCACGGCTATGTAACTCAGGGGCCACAAAATGTAGATCATCAAGGGCCAGTGACCCGAGCCCCAGAAGTGAAAGATCATTAACACAATACAACTAGCTATGATCCACGGGCCACTTACTACGCCTCCGCGGGCCGCCAGTTGAATAGTCCTGTTATAGACCAACTGGCACACAATGGGTGACATAGTCAGCATCACACCGGTAACCTTTATTTTCCTTGGACCAACCAGAAAAACAAAATAATTTATTTGTCTACAAAAATTTACCGAAAGCTTTAATTAATTGATGGTCATGTCTAGCAATATTTATAATTTGCTTGTTTGCCTTTTCTGACTGAGCATATAGTAGATTAAGATCTTGTTCAACATTATTGAGGTTATAACTGGTATAAAGGTAATATTTTGGAAAGATAATTGTAATTAATCTTGTTCAACATTATTGAGGTTGTAACTGGTTTAAAGGTAATATTTTGGGAAGATAATTGTAATTAATCTTGTTCAACATTATTGAGGTTATAACTGGTATAAAGGTAATATTTTGGGAAGATAATTGTAATTGTTGTTGAAAATGACTAAGTTTTGTGTTTTTTCCTCAGATGGCCAGATTTAAAATCCCAAAATATATTCTTTTTGTGGATAGTTTCCCGACAACAGTTACCGGGAAAATACAGAAGTTTGTCATGAGAGAAGAAAGTATCAAACGATTGAATTTACCTCTGAACTGATGACATTTTAGATTGTATGTGTGTGTGTTTGTCTCTGAGTTTAAGTATGATCTTGTCTTAGAGCTGATGAAAGGGTTTCTCTCAGAGTTTAAGCATGATCTTGTCTTAGAGCTGATGAAAGGGTTTCTCTCAGAGTTTAAGCATGATCTTGTCTTAGAGCTGATGAAAGGGTTTCTCTCAGAGTTTAAGCATGATCTTGTCTTAGAGCTGATGAAAGGGTTTCTCTCAGAGTTTAAGCATGATCTTGTCTTAGAGCTGATGAAAGGGTTTCTCTCAGAGTTTAAGTATGATCTTGTCTTAGAGCTTATGTAAGGGTTTCTCTCAGAGTTGAGGTGCTATTTTGTCTTAGAGTTAATATGAGATAGTGTCTCATTTTTAATAATGTGAGCTTATCTTAGAGTTGGCATATAATCTTATATCTTAGTTGATTATATCTCGAAGCCGCCATAATTTAGTGGCTAGACGCATGCCTTTGTATCCTTAGCTTGTAAGCTCTGGTCCTGTTGGAGCCAGACATTTTTCAGAAATGGGTTCAAGGCAAAGTCTTTGGAAGTAAAGGTAGCCAAGATGATGCTGACTCCATCACCCACCAAGTGCCGATTGGTCTAAAAATATAAATCAAGACCTATTTGCCTAATACACATGAAAAAGGTGCTTTACTTTTACTTACTTTTGTTTACATATCTGAGAGCTAAAAGGTAGACATTTTTATAGACTGGAGCAGTTTCTATGCAAAGTGGCTGGTCACCAGCACAGTGTCACACACAGATACAATGTGGATCCACAGAAATTGCTGAAACAATCACCGGCATTAACAGAAGCACATTCAATTGTCCTGGGAACGTTATCTCATTTGAAAGTATTTTAAGATCTAAGGGAATTAACTGTTAATACAGATTTTACATAGTATCTTTGAGTTACAACCCTTGATGTTCTCAGACCTATATTTATCATTGTGACCACGCCTATCATTCATTTTATTGGCTTGACAGCAACGTGATGGTTATCGGGAATACTTCAGTTAATTGATGTTTATTTATTGTTGTTTGTTTTTGTGGTGGCGTTTATTTAAATAATTTGTTGATGAAGGCTTTCTATCCGCAGTGTTCACTAGTTTGTGATAATGTGAAGCTGACTGGCTCTACTTGTCATTTGGTTTGCTATCTTTTTATGACAGAGTCAAAGGCGACACTTAACTTGTTATTCAGATTTATATGGAGACATTTAGGAAATTATGCACTCAAATCAATTTATCTCAGAACTGATGGCAAATATCTCATAATTGATGAGTAAACTTATCCCAGAATTGTATCCATTCATTTATCATAGAACTGAGGGTAGACTTGTCTTGGAATTAATGAATATATTTATCTCACAGTTAATGAGAAAACTTATCTCTGTGCTGAAAGTAAACAGACATTAAAATTTATGTTCTAACTGTTTGCTGTAGTTGTTGGAAGACATTATCCAGACTTTGTTGTTTGTTTGTGCCATTATCCCAGAGTTGTCCGACATATTGCAAATAATCAATTATTGAACTGACTTTCAGTATTAAAATCCTGGTTTTTTTTATAGAAAAACAATCATCTGTTGTTATTGTTGAAAATAAAAAGTCATCAGAATTTATGTTCAAACTGTTTTATGATGCTAAAGTTGACGGAGTACATTGTGCAGTCTTTTTGTGTTTGTGCCATTATCTCAAAGTTGATGTCTGAAATATTGCTAAATATTATTCATTAAAAGGACTTTCAGTATTAAAATCCAGGTTTTTATATGGAAAAACAATCATACATTGTTATTGTTGAGTTACTTTGTCCAGGTATTAAATATTTGTATCAGAACGTTCAGAGATCCTTTATATTGCTATCATTGTTCTGTAAAATCAAAGTGGCATAGGCCAAAAAAAGAGACTAATTAAAAAAAATAGATACAATTGTATCACACTTAAAGTCAGTGCACATTGGGCAGTTCCATGTGTGCTCAGTCTTTTGATGTAGCAGTCACTTAGAGGTGCCCCTGTGGAGTATTCGCTTGTGACATTGGCAACCCGTAGGCTAAGGGCGATAACGCCACAGAAACTCACACATGTAAGACTTTAATAAGTGTCTGTGCGTGCCATTCTGACGCTTGTTTCTCTCCTTTGCTAACCTCGGACCGCCAAAATTGATGGAGTGATTGACATTAAAATGCGCCAATCCATGAATATTCTTAATTTCATTGTATGCACTCCACAGATTGGAGACAACTGTCGTGCCAGGTCTGATGTTTGTGGTAATGATCGGCAGACGCGTCTCTGCTTTTCTGTCTGGAAGACAAAGCATAAAGCATTCGCCGGATTCGCGACAGACACCACCAAATATCCACTGTCGTCAAAACGCTCGGCCCACATAATTGCTCTGCCTTGCAAGCAGACTTTCATCAATTTCAACAGTGGTGTTTGTTCTCTCCGCCAATCACTGCCAGGATTCAATAATTATGTATTGGCACAAACCTCCCGTATGTAGTTGCTCCACTCCACAGTTGTATTCTTCGATTGACATGCCCAGATCTACTTGGCAAAACTGAACGCTTGTCAGCTCGTGAGACCAGTAGTATGGAAAAAGAATGATTTGTCTGTAAGGTAGGCGCGACCCTTGCAGCTCTGTCCCTTGCCATAACGGTATGTCCAGGCGACAGGTTGATTTTCACACCGCCATCGGTCCTGTCTTTCCGTCAGCGATAACATCATCGCATGATTATTGCCACAGCGTCTGGTGCTATGCAAAATGCCACGATGTTGTAGGAAAGCACTGCTGGTCTTCTTGTCAGGCACAGATGCTGCCAATTTGAGGTAATTCATGTCAATAAAGACTGAACAGAACACACAAGTTGTCCCTGGAGAGATGACGCTGCAACACAAGTCGCCGCTCTGCAGAGATGTAATAAAGGCGCCAAAACCTTGGTAACGCCTAGGAAGACACACAGACAGAGGGAAAGCCCACTTTTACCACTCTGGAAGATATTTGACTGTCCCGTGACGTCCTCTGTGGTCAATTAGTGGGATAGTACCGTGATCTCAATAGCTGAAGTACTGAATGTGATTTCATTATCTAAAGTGCTGTATATGACTTGATTATCTAAAGTAATGTATGTCGTCTCATTAACTGAAATAGTGAATATGGTTTCAGTCATGGAAGGTCGATTGGGTGTCAGTGTAAAGGCCGAGTTCTAAAACACACACTAAACAATATCAAATTGTACATGTCCTCCATTGACTCCCTGCCCACATTAGATAGCAAACGCTCGTTAGGCTTCACAGTCATAGCTTGTGTTGAGGGAATTCTTTCGATGGAAGTTTAAGCCTACCGAGTTGTTATCTAAAAGTTGGCCATAATATCCGGAGATTTGAACATCTCCAAGGCAGACTAACAAGGTAGATTCCAGATACCACGTTCAACCTCTAAAAGAAGTCACAACTAGGGCACCCAGGTGTAACATGCAGTTCTATAAGGGTAACGGGTGGGGGGGGGGGGGGGGGGAGGGTGGAAAATGTTTCGGGGGTCACAGCCGAATAATAGGCCAATCAGAAAATGAATTTCAATAACTTCATTTCAAAAATGAAAATATTTTATGTATTAAGTAACTTTTACTGAACGTCCGAAATAAAGTACTCAAATGTTATGCTGAACGTGTTTTACTGAACGACAGTGAATAATGGATTTATTGCACATATTCATTTCCGTGCAAATCAGACTAGCATAGTCACCTTTATGCGCAGACGTCCAATCAACAACACAACAAGTAAAATGCAAAGATGGCTAATCAGTTAAAAAATAAAAGCATGGGATCGTACGAACCGCGTAATCCTGGCAACATTTGTATACAATTCTTGCGTCTTTTAAGGGGATCGTTTGGATTATGTTTGCATTGCAGTAAACAAATTCGTTTCCCTTGTCTAGGCTTCAAGAACGTGGAAACATCGACTTTTCAAGATAGCGTTTCCCCTTGTGTTACACAATACTAGACCGGCTTGAAACAGACTGTGTATTGTAAAAAATCTGGAATAGCCCCGGTGTGATTTCATTCATGAGGAAAGTCATTTGCATATAGATCTCTTGTGTAGAATCTACGGATCTCCCCACGTCGGTTCTGGGGTCCTATTGTGAAAAGTGGGGGGGGGGGGGGGGTGGGGGGGGGGGGGTGAGGATAGACTAGCTGCTCCCAACTAGCATAGGATAAGATGCCGAAAGGTGCAGATATTGTAGAAACAACCGTCTGTGTAAGGGGAAACTTACATTTTAAATATATATATATATACACACACACACACACACACACATATACAAATATGAACACACATACATATATATACACGCATATATATATATATATATATATATATATATATATATATATATATATATATATATATATATATATAAGTAAAGGACATTTTTCCTCGTCTTTAGGGAATGTAGGGCTAGACCTATATTTTATAGACCAATCGGCACAAAATGGGTTATGTAGTCAGCGTCACACCGGCCGCCTCTACTTCCCGGGACTGCACCCGGTACCCACTCAAGGCTGGGTCGACCCGGGAAGCAAGGTCATTTTTGAAAAAAAGTTCGGCTCCGCCAGGCAGCAAACCCACTACCTTTCGCTCCGCCAGGCAGCAAACCCACGACCTTTCGCTCCGCCAGGCAGCAAACCCACGACCTTTCGCTCCTCCAGGCAGCAAACCCACGACCTTCAGCTCCGCCACGGCTACTCCCCGCATATATATATATATATATATATATATATATATATATATATATATATATATATATATATGCACACACATATATACAGACCCATATACACACACACACACACACACAAATATGCCCACATATATAGATAGACGTATGTACTAGAAGCAAAGCCTTAGCGGGATATTGTATTAAAGGAAGTGGAGAGACAATATAAAGGATTATATAAAAAATCAACTGCTTGAACTGCCTCAGTGACAATAAAAAACAAAGAGAAAAAGTTTCGTTGGTGTAATGGTGGGAATTCCCGGGTAAATCCCAGAGAGTTTCCGATGGGGAGGACAAGATCATAGGATAAGTGATACAAGAGGAAAAAGAGATAAGTGGGTCTCTAGTATCCCGTGGTGAGCGAATAAGGGATACAAGAAAAGCGTGAGACTGGAACGAAAGCCGTGAACCGAGAGACGGTAGTAAGACAGTTGAAGTTCGGACCTGGATGAGTGCTGTCGTATGTGAGAGAACACCTGATGAGAATGGAGAACTTGTGACCACGTATAAGTGTTCGAGAGAAATACGAATGGAGCAAAGCAATGTGCGAGAGAGATGGCCAGGTCATCAGAAATAAGCCATGCATAGTAACCACGAGGAAGAAAGAATGCGCTGTCAGTGAGATGTTTGATTCAGCGAAAAAAGCTCTATAACTGAACATTCGTTTCTGGTGTGTCATCGCAACTAAGTGTTCGTCAATACAGCAATGTGGCGTGTAGAAACAAACCCCTAGCAGAACATATTGGAGTTGGGCGGGGACTAAGTTTAGTAGCGTTCTAACCCAGACAGGATATATTCTGTATGACGTCTAAACAGAAGTAAACAGTCGAACTAGGCACACTAACTGCAAGTTCTTATCCTAATCAAAACAAATGGAACTATAATTATCACATTTACCACCTGTTTATTTTACTAACGATGCTTCACAAACAACAATACATTAACAACCAACATCGTGTTCACACAGGCCCGCGCTAAGTCCCCCGTGTGCGTTCCGGGGCCTATTGTGGGGAAAACAAGAATAGACCCACTGCCTCCCCAAAAGCATGTCGTAAGAGTCGACTAACTGGGGAGCTTCCTTTGAAGTCGGAGTGCATCTGCCGGAGAGGCAAGGAACCAACAGTCTGTATTCAAGAGAAGGAGATCTGTAAAACTGATGCACACGAAACACTCAGGTTCTGGAGCAGGACTGCAGTTCAGTAGTGGACGAGCGACCAGAACTTTCCGCCAAAGTGTACAGCTGGTGAACGCGAGGAAGAAGAAGAAGAAGAAAAATGAATATCCTCTTCTAGCGACATAAAATCAAATATCTCCGAGCGGTGATACACACCGACATCTAGCTCTGCACAGTTTAATACTGGAGGAATTTCAGCTCTAGCTATGAAGAAAAGTTGTATCTAACCATAAGCATACCACCGCCCTGAAATTAATCAGTCTACCGTCGCTAGATCGCCCGAGCCAACATTGCTATGCCTATCTACAATCCAGTCGCCGCTGGCTGTGTGCTCCTGTCCCCTGGGCGACGGATCCCGTCAGAATCCGGAAAGCAAAAAAAGATCGTTTTCCCGGTGCCTCGATCTTTTTATTGACACTGTGACTCCCTGGGCTGCAAATCTTTTTTGGCCTCCTGTCACACACACACACACACACACACACACACACACACATATGTGTATATATATATATATATATATACATATATATATTTATATAAACACACATACATTTACACACATATACATATATACACACATATACACACACATATATACACACACATATATACACACACATATACATATATACACACATATATACACACATATACACACACATATACACACACATATATACATATATGTCGATTTACTGAAAGAAGTGTTACAACTTTCCTTTCGGTTCAACCCATTTCATTTCCCTGTAACAAGGGGGTGTTTATTGTACACGCGGAACACAGCGTACGGTGCTGTGGCACTTTTATCTGTAAAAACAGAAGTGACGCAAAATCAATAATACATCTGGTACTGCACTTCCTGCTCAGTGTTTCTGATCTTATTGCATTTGTCGTACTCTCTCTCTCTCTCTCCTCTCTCTCTCTCTCTCTCTCTCTCTCTCTCTCTCTCTCTCTCTCTCCCTCTCTCTCTCTCTCTCTCTCTCTCTCTCTCTCTCTCTCTCTCTCTCTCCTTCTTTCTCTCTCTGTTTATCTCTCTCATTTCCTCTCTATTCCCTTCTCTCGCACACAGCATATTGTCATAGTTATTTAAAAAGTGGACTTAAAATATACCGAACGAAACGATCTATACTCCTATAAGCAGGTACAATTACAACTAATACATTATCTATGCATTATTAACGAATCAAAGGTAATAATTATCCATAGGCGAAACAGAAGAGAGAGAGAGAGAGGAGAGGGGAAAAAAAGCAACTATTTATCACAATTTTAACCCGAATCGTTTGTATAGGACTTCTTCGTGTAGCCCATTCTGTGTGGCGCTAGTAATCATGTCTATCCACAGCCTTCTGTCTCGTGTACATTCCGTCAGTTCTGAAACAGATTATCATCTATGCCAGCGTTTCTCAAACTGTTTTCGCAGCAGCACCCTTGTCAGACCAAAAGTATCTTCCCGGCACACCTAAACTTAAAGCGGTTTGAAAACTTAAGGAAAAAAAAAAAAAAAAGAAACAACAGTGCAGAAGAAACAACTACTCCACCGCCCCGCCTTCATCCACAGCCTTTATCCACTGTAATCTCCCCTCTCCCCCCCCCCCAACACTCTCTCTATCTAACTGAAAGTAACAACATTTTGTATTTATCACCCGTATTTACCACTGTTTAGGACGGCGTAGAACAGAATGCCGTGGACCTGAGATGTCTCCTGCAGCCGTGGACCTGAGATGTCTCCTGCAGCCGTGGACCTGAGATGTCTCCTGCAGCCGTGGACCTGAGATGTCTCCTGCAGCCGTGGACCTGAGATGTCTCCTGCAGCCGTGGACCTGAGATGTCTCCTGCAGCAGTGGACCTGAGATGTCTCCTGCAGCCGTGGACCTGAGATGTCTCCTGCAGCCGTGGACATGAGATGTCTCCTGCAGTCGTCTAAAGCATACACCTATTTTTATGTTAGAATTCAAATGTTTGCCTCAGTCAGTGAAAAATCTCTACTCTTTGTAGGGGATCGAACCCTGATTTTCCCAAATGGGAGCCAATCGCTTATCCTACTCGACCACTGGCCTCTCTAAAGTGTATATCACTTGATCAAATTCCATGCCACCCCCGCTAACTTTAGATTCTTAAAAAACACAGAAAGGAATTTTCTTTCAAAGTCAGCCAAGTATATCGCATCTATTTATCAGGAACCATCTAAGAAAAAACAGTAGACATCAGGCACAATCAATCCAATCGATTAATCAGTTGCCGTGTCCACAATCACGGTTACCTGCAATTGGTCGTCCCCACAAGATCCCTTATGATTAATGCAGCTTTAGATCAACACCTATTGTCAGGGTGACTGTCGCTATCTCAATTCTTATAGTTTGATTATAATGTAGATCTGAACGAGTGTGAAAATGAATATTTCAGTTCAAGGTACGGACAGCGTCGCTTTCTTACTATGACGTGTACTGGTACCATGGCGTTAAAACATAATGATAAAAATGATTGATGTTGTATGACAAGTTGGCGAAATTCCCGAAGGAAAGTTCAAAAAGTATTCTTTCAATAATATCGAATTTTACAAAAGAGAATCTAAAATTTCAGAACTGAAAATATACATCTGCTTTTGAGATGACAACTATTAACCGGCGCCAACATGTCTTCTGCACGGAGAAAACGGAGTTGGGGAAGGGGGGGGGGGGGGGGCAGAGATCCTTCACCCCCCCCCCCTAAACCTCCCCCCCCCCCTCCTCCAATCCCTCACATTTTATAGACTAAAAATAATTGAAGGGATGCACTCAGGTCCATTAGTATACATAAACACACAGATACGTACACACGCACACACCCTAGGTCACCTGGGTTAGCGGGTTAATTACTCGCACTACAATGTTATTAAAACCAAAGCTATTGCGGCCAAGAAATTCATTTAATAATACGCCCTTCAACTGCAACGGAAAAACAGATGCTACAATAAAAACTCACATCAGCACGTTTCAGACATTAAATGTATGTAAGACTATGAAATCTATTCAGCTTATTTTCAGATTTGTAAAAATCTGACCTGGCGTTTTTGGAGAACCAAGGAAACGGCTGACACACTTAAAAAACAACACTGCCCCGGTGAAAACGGGATGTATCGTTGCCGTAGTAAAGTTAGCAATTGGGGGAGTAGGTAAACAGATGAGTATGAACGCTGCAGATAGTTATGCCGGTAGATAGGTGGATATGTGGGCGTATATGTAGGAACATGTGCAGATAAACAGGTATGTATGTAGTCATGTACGTAGGCAGGTATATGGGCAGGGATGTACTAACTATGTCTGCAGATATACATGCAGGTTTATCAAGTTTGGCGAGGAAAGAAATTTGACTACGTTCAACTCAGCAGAAATCAGCGTCTTTTATAATCTTCTTCTTCTTCTTCGATCCTTCTGCCAGAAAAACGTATATCAGGAGTTTTGAACGAACGAACGAATGAACTTACGAACGAACGAACTTACGAACGAACAAACTTTATTTTTAAAGGGTTAAGAATTGAGCACACAGGCCTGGCTAACATTCTACACTTTGAGGTCTCCCTCCATTCTTACATCATTTCATTCATTCATTAAGTAATATTAAAAATGGAGTGCTATTAGAGCTGCTATGTAGGCATGTATTAGGCTCGTGTTTATATATAAATATATATATGCAGGTAAATATTACATATTATGTAGGCAGGTATGCATGCATATATAGACAGGTATGTATGCAAATGTCGGCACTGTGGCTAAGTAGATGCGAACGCTTCGCTTCGAAATGCGGGGATACCGGGTTCGATCCCAGCTGCGGGCCATGCGCCTTGCGTTGATTTCGACAGTGGTATCAAGAAAGCCGACCGTTCAGAACAATGGCAAACTACTGGACATAAATTTGCCAAGAGAAACCACACAACAGCCAGGGGCTGTTAGGGTTGGTTCTGCAACGTCCTGTAAAAGGATACGCAACTAACTTTTGTATGCAAATATGTAGGTATATATAGACAGGTTTGTAGGCAAGTATGTAGGCAGGTAGTCAGACAGGTATGTGGGCAGGTAATGTGTAAGCCTGTATGTAGGCATGTCTGTTGACAGGTATTCGGGTAGATATGTAGGCAAGTATGTGGACATAATATGTAGACATGTACGCAGGCATTTCTGTAGACAGGTATGTAGACAGCGATGTAAGCAGGTGCTTAGGCAGGTATGTCTGTAGGCATATATGTCGGAATGTATGTAGGCGGGAGGATATTATCTAGAAACGGGGATGTGATCACCAACAATGCCTGCACGCCTACCTCCCCCAATATTATCTACTGCAAGGGAGATAATTTATCTATGGAAAGACATCAAGTGAAGCGTGAAAGGCATGTGGCGTAATCGGGGTACAAATCTACGACCACGTCATTGTGCAAGGTGCACGGGTCCGAACTTAAAAGCGAGAGGGTATTCTTGGGTCCGCAACAAACGCGTTTGGCATGACAGCTTTACAATTTCTTAATATTGTTTTTCTCCCGTAGCGAATACAATTAGCATATTCCCTCCCCTTAGAATTGTCCCTCCTTTCATGAACCATAACTAAACAGACAACATTGGCCTGGTTGTTTCCCCTAGATTGTTTAACCGAAAAAAAAAACCCGCGTTACAAAGTACGTCGGTTGTAAATTTTACGGCCTTCGCTTTATTTAGTTTACTTTTATGTGAGTTACGGCACTTAAGGTTGTAAATTTTAAATAAATGGCAAATAATGTAATACATTTCTTGGTTGCAGTACCTGGAGCGAGTTCTTGTGGTGCCGCCATACATGAGATGTTTGGACTATGTTCCAGTCATAGTAGTTGTGACGATAAAAGTTAGTTGCATGTCCCTAACAGGACGTTGCTGGCCGTTTGTGATAGCACTAGGAATTTTACGTTCATCTGTTTGCCACTGCCATTGAACGGATGGCTCTAGACACCACTGTCGGTAAGGCGGTCTGCTGCCAAATACCATGCAGCTGGGATCAAATTGGGTATCTCGGCCTTACGAAGAGTATTGGCAACTCATAAGCAACAGACGTCGACTTTAAAAAACGTGAAAAGTTATATTTTTATATTGAAACATCGTGTTCAACCCTGCAATTTATATTTAAGATATATGGTGTTCAGAACGCCTGTCCCCATATGCGTGTGCTGTTTTATATATCATACAAAAAGTTCTGACCGTAAACTGTGCTACAGTAAAATTTCATTAACACCAATTCCAAGAGACCGAAAACTGAGTTCATGTTAAATAAAAGTGGTGCTGTGGGGACAAACAATACAATGTAGTCGTGCTAAAGCGAATTCCAGGGGGGCAGAACATCGATACAGAACATGATGATGATGATGATTATGATTTTCTGCCGCGGCATTTTAAGGACTTTTTTATGGCCTATGTTCTCGGGTCCAATATGGAGTTCCCTTGGTGTAGCGGCTAGACGCTAGCCTGTGGATTGGAAGGTCGTTAGTTTAGATCCTGGATTTTTATCGGACGTTTCAAAAATGACATTGGCTCCCAGGTGGGCCCGGTCTTAAATAGGTACTTGGTGAAGTCATGGGAAGTAAAAGTGACCTGTGTGATGTCGACAACAACACATCCTCTCCCCCAACCTCGAATTAGCTCTTTAACTCTGAAAATCTTCTTCTGCGTTCGTCTTAACAAGGGTTTTAGGTTACGATTTGTTGTGATTTTGCTGCTAGGCTGCGGTATTTGTGTGTTTCAGAAATATTATACCAAAATAACAACTACAACAACAACAAATAAATATAATACACTAGCTATAATGCGAAATATATAAACAAAGGGGGACTTTCCTAGTTCGTTTAGAAGAAAGGGTGTTGTGGTTGGCGAACTTGAAATTGTTCAAGGATCCGGGGGGGGGGGGGGGGGGTAGTAGGATCAGCTTAACGAATTGTGGACACTTTAGTCGCGTGAGCCCTCAGATTTAGGCGCTCCCCGTGGAAGCTTACAGAGGTACAGGGAAACCTTGTCTAGCCCAATCTTTCTGTGTTTATGCAACGTGCAAAGAAAAGGCCACAAAGTCAACATTTGGGCAACTAAGATCATAAACCAAGCTGTTTATAGAAGGTCGGACAAAAATGTCTAATACAGGATTCTGACTGTGAAACATAGACAGTTTATGATTGTTCTTGAGCGGGCAAAAAACGGATTATTTATGTTGCCTCTGATAAGACAAGGTGTGTCTAGAAGCAACTTACACATACGTTTTTGTTATAGCCTGCCTTCTCAATTCTGCAGATACGAACTACGATGGTTCTCCACCTAAAGATTTATAAGCGTTGAAGTACTCTTGCATGCGCAGATTGTGTCATTTGTTTCAGGTCTATTGTTTTATAAATATACTAGATCGTGAAGCAGTAGAATAAAACACTGAAGTAACCAGACATTTTGACTGTAAGCATCAAATTTGAGGAATAGTGAAAACAGACGAAGAATTGACAGAAATTTGCAGCCCAGCTGGAAGAATAACAACGAATAAAATCAGAAACGAAAAGAAAAAAATATAGTTTACAGTTTAATAATTAAATTAATGAGACCAAAAATCTGTGGGAGAGTTGAATAAGGAACAAAATATAATAACAGTTAAATAATCCCTACATTCGCTACATGTTTAGGAGTCAAGCAGTGTTAAGTGACGGTTATATAATAGTTAAATTCCCAGAGCGACAATTGGTTGAACATTTAAGTATGACTGATTGACAACAAACTGAGATCACAACTTGAGGTGGAAGTATGGATAATTGACAACAAACTGAGATCACAACTTGAGGTGGAAGTATGGATAATTGACAACAAACTGAGATCACAACTTAAGGTGGAAGTAGGGATAATTGACAACAAACTGAGATCACAACTTGAGGTGGAAGTAGGGATAATTGACAACAAACTGAGATCACAGATTTAGGTGCTCGTTTACTCCTGCGTGGAGGTGACAACATGTCCCCTGGAGATCTGCTGTGTTGTAAGAAGGTACGAGGAGGTGTCTACTTATGCTTCCCACTGTTGGCGGGTTTACTGATAATTTGTGCAAACAGAGGTAAGTGGACTTTTCAAATACTTTGTTGGTCATGTTGTAATGTCAAGAACAGTACCATTGTTTACATCTCCAAGCGTTTTGGTCATTTATGACTACACCTATATTTTATAGACCAATCAGCACATATTGGGTGAAGTGGTCGGCATCAAGCTGATTGCCTTTACTTCCCATGAATTTAAGTGATATCCATTTCAGGTTGGGTCGACCTGGGAGCCAGGTTATTTTTGAAAGGAAAAAAAAAAGTATATCACCTTTCAGATTTGAACACACCATCTTCTGATCCGCAGGCGAGTTTCCGACCACTACACCAAGGCGGCTCCCTGTTGTTTATTTATTTTTCATCTTTTGTCTTTCTAGCCCCCAGTGGAGCATAGGCCCTCAACAAACTCGCGCCAAGTCGTTCTATCATTTGCCATCGCCTGCAGCTCTCCCCATGTTCTCCTTATTTGTTTACATTCACTCTCTAACTAGCTTCTCAATTTGATTTTGTGGTCTTCCTTTATTTCTTTGTCCCGGTGGGTTCCACTGCAAAGACATTCTAGTTATATTGTTCTCAGGTTTTCCCAACATGTGTCCTATCTGGTGCCACCGCCTTTTCTTCACCTCTTGGTCCACTGGAAAGTGTTTAGTGCTCTCCCAAAGTTCTGCATTAAGAATTTTATCAAACCATTTAATTCCCTCTATTCTGCGCAGGCAGAATTAATGGTAATGAATGTTTGTAGTTTATTAGTAATTGCCTTTTTTGTTGTTCGTGTTTTTGCTCCATACAACAGTACCGATTGGACATTAAAATTAAAAATTTTAAGTTTAGGATTAGTTTTAATTTCTTTTCCCCTCCACAAATTACCGAGTGCTATGAAAGCTGCTCTTGCCTTTTGTATTTTTTTAAATATCTCTATCAGTTCCTCCATCTTTATTTACATTACTGCCCAAATTGGTGTACGACTCTACGTCTTGGAGTGGGATGCCATTAAGAGAAACCACATTATTATTTGCCTGATTTATTCTCATATTATCTTTGTCTTTCCTTTATGGATTTTCAGACCTAGCTGCTAAGATCATCAAGTATATTTAATTTATCTTGCATCTGATTCCGTGAATGGGACAGAAGAGCAATATCATCAACGAAGTCCGGATCATCAAGATGTCTTGTAGGGGTCCACTGAATTCCATTCTTGGTGTTAGCAACTACTGTTTTCCTAATCCAGTTTAAAAAAAAAACAGGACTGGCGACATAAGAAATTCCTCGCAAACAACAGTTTTGTTTCCTTTTTTTTTTTTAATGCATGTTAGCTTTCCCTCATGAATAACTCGACATTTTACATCTTTATATGTTGCCTTTACTACGTTAATAATCGCTGTGGGAATTCTATAATGAACCAACAATTTCCAGAGAGAGTTTCTATCAAAGCTGTCAAATGCTTTTTTTTTTCCCCCCATAATCTATGAATCCAATGTTAAGTGATGAGTTCAGTTCAATGATTTGCTCTATTTTTATACATAACGTGGCTATCTGGTCAGTACCGGGGCTGTTTAGCCCAAAACCTGCCTGTTCATCTCTAGGCGTTTTATCAAACCGTCAGTACAGGAACTGTTTAGCCCAAAACCTGCCTGCTCATCTCTTAGCGTTTTATCAAACCGTCAGTACAGGAACTGTTTAGCCCAAAACCTGCCTGTTCATTTTTTGCTTCCTATCAAACCGCAGGAGGCTTCATGGTATAGCGGCTAGACGCCAGCTTACGGCTCGGAAGGTCGTAGGTTCGGGTCCTGACGGAGCCGGACATTGAGAAAACTGACCTTGGCTCTCGGTCGATCCAGCCTTGAGTGGGTACCAGGCAAAGACATGGGAAGTAAAGGCGGCTGTCGTGATATTAACCATATCACAAACAAATAGCCGATTGGTATATAAAATGTTGGTCTAGCCCTATGTGCTCAATACCCCTAAAAGCGTGGAAAATGGTCCTTTACATAATTTTTGTATCAAAACAAATAACAAATAATGCAAAAATAGGCTACAAAACGTTGGAATAAATCAGAGCCTGGATAATAAACTCACAAAAAAAAAATTATAATATTCCTTATTATACACAATAATGCTGACCACATTACCACTGAGTGCTGATTGGTCTGTAAAAATATGGGCGCTCTTCCCATGTGCCCGATGCGCCTAAGGCGTGAAAGGGGATCTGTACTTTAGCAACGTCCGTGGCTTAGGCGTTGTGTGTCCGACTCGTAATCCAAAGTACCGCGATCGAAACCCACTGCTGGCTGCGTGGATTTTTATCATGGTATTAGACGTCGCAGGTCGACCCATGCTAAAATGGGTACTATGATGGCAGTCCTGAGGAAGTGAAGACGGCCGGCGTAATGCTGACCACATTACCATCGAGTACCGATTGGTCTGTAAAAATGTGGGTGTTTTCCTATATGCATGATGCGCCTTAAGGCGTGAAAACGGATCTTTTTTATTTTTTTTGTTATTATACACAAGGGAGATTGATAGTCGTAGAACACGAGGTAGACCAAGAAAAATATGGAGAGATAATGTCCAGACATACCTGCAAACACTTTGTGTCACCAACTGGAAAGACAAGGCCAACCAGAGAGACGAATGGGGGCGGGTGATATCTACAGCAATGAACCTCAAGGGCTCGGAATGTTGAAGAAGAAGAAAACGAATAAAATTCACAGGGGTTATAATATCATCATCATTAAGTGCTTTGCCAGCTGGCATAGACATCCATGCATCTCCACAGATCTCGGTCTTTTGTGTTCTGGATCAATTCCACTAAGGATATTCCCCCACGCCACTGTCTTGGGCCATCCACCATCGTTTCTCTTGGTCTACCTCTGCCTGTTCTACCAGTGATCTTTCCAGTCGTCATGAAATTTTCCACAGCTCCTTTTTGGATTTTTTTTCTTCTATTTAGCTAGCGACCAGATTGAGGGTTCTAAATAAGTTCTAAACAAAAATATTAAACATCCCTAGTGTCTGTCTGTTCATCTGTTTACCTATATATTCGTACACCTTCATTGATATTAAGTAGACTTGCCCGACTACCTACCAACAAACCAGTGTCTTTCATACTACATCAATTTGAAGGTGGGAAAACATCACGCTAATAACATACGATCCCTCTTAAACACAAAACTCATGTATTTATCTACTGCTATTTTCTCAGATGTTATGTTGAGAAATGTCCGGTCTCTTCCACCGTGTGACTCTCATACCGTTGCCAGAAAGCTAAAAAGACAGTCTTTTTCACAACTGGCCACCGCAGAAATTAAACCTTTGCTGGTAGCGGGTTGTTCAACGCGTTCATTCTTAGTCTTAGTCGAGGTCTCAACTTCACTGTAATCGGGTTTCCCCATACTTGCTCCTTTTCTGTGCCAGTGAAAATCAAATGAAATGTCCCTCATTGACCCATTTGAAAACTGGTGAACAATTAGTCCCGGCACAGTTCAGAAATATGTGCACGCAGTAAATGCCTTTGGCAGTTGCTAGAGACGCCAAAGCCAAAAGTCGCCACCTGAAATGCAGTTTGTCGTTGATGGAAGTAGTCAGGCACAATGAGGTTGCTATAGACACCTAGAATTAATACATAATGTATGACTGACTGACATTCTACCCCACCCTGATATCACACAGGCGATAAACCCCCGATGACACAATGTGCCACCGTGTGGGTGAGGATCACCGTGGAGAGGTCCCAGAAACCGCGTTCAGCCTTTAGGCCATATTTATGGCCAGGCTATATTGCGGCCCCTGGCAAAAGCCAGAGTAGGGCTTCAAATAACGAAACATTTCGTCTTAAAAGGGACGAGAAGTAACATAATGTATTTCACCAACTCACGTGTAAAACGGCTACCGGCCATATTGAATACCACGACTCAACCGTTGCAAAAATGAAAGGCATTCCACATAAAAAACACAGCTCACAGAGCTGCACCAAGCACTAAACTCAGTAACTCAAGCAGCCAAAGTGTAGACTACCGTCTATGTGAAGAAACTTCATTAGCAAAGCGCTGTCGAAAGCAAAAATAACTTCTAAGCTAAATATTCTGCCCAGTCCTCCATTTTAACGTCAGTGTTCGCCACCTTTTTTGCAACCACGCCCACCAAAACAGTAGGCAATGTTTCGCGGCCAACTAACAGCTAGCCAATTACCAAACAACAACAGTGACAATGGTTTTGCAGCCAGCCTAACAGCTTACCATTTACCAAGCAATAACAGTGGAACATTTTTCTCAGCCAACCTAACAGCTAACCAATTACCAAACAACAAAAGTTGGAAATATTTCGCAGCCAACCTAACAGCTAGCCAATTACCAAGCAACAACAGTTGGAAATATTTCGCAGCCAACCTAACAGCTAGCCAATTACCAAGCAAGCCAATTACCAGCAACAACAGTTGGAAATATTTCGCAGCCAACCTAACAGCTAGCCAATTACCAAGCAACAACAGTTGGAAATATTTCGCAGCCAACCTAACAGCTAGCCAATTACCAAGCAACAACAGTTGGAAATATTTCGCAGCCAACCTAACAGCTAGCCAATTACCAAGCAACAACAGTTGGAAATATTTCGCAGCCACCCTAACAGCTAGCCAATTACCAAGCAACAAAAGTTGGAAATATTTCGCAGCCAACCTAACAGCTAACCAATTACCAAGCAACAACAGTTGGAAATATTTCGCGCAACCTAAGCTAGCCCACCCTGGAAAACAGCTAAGCCAATTACCAAGCAACAACAGTTGGAAATATTTCGCAGCCAACCTAACAGCTAGCCAATTACCAAGCAACAACAGTTGGAAATATTTCGCAGCCAACCTAATACGATGCGCTATAATAACATCCATTCGATTTCTCCTTGTGGTTTTCAGTCTTTTCACACAAACAGACAATTCTTAAAGATGTTAATCCTAGAGATAAGAATAGAAAAACCATATACGTGACTTTTTTTAAGCAGCAAATTTTTTAACGACTGAACGGGAATTTGTCGGGCGACGGGTTGAAGAAAACTGATCTCTGGTCATAACGCCACACTGTGTGTGTGTGTGTGTGTGTGTGTGTGTGTGCGCGAGCGCCCGCCCGCGCGTGTGTGTTATTTTTCAAACTAAAGGTTTCAGACAGGCAAAGACGGACAATAGTACATACTAGTAAGGATGTATAGCTATTTGTAGTGGCACAACACCTATTACAGACATCACATTTAGCCTATTCAATACATTTGGTACAAAGACATCAGACCACAATTATAATCAAAGCTACTCACCTTTTATTTAAAGCTCCTGAAAAAGGATTGATGGATTAGCTTCCAATTGGGTTGATTCTGTTTCAGCAACAACTGCGGCTCCCAAGTGTAGGGATGGTCCTCTATGTAGTTACATGGCGTCACAAGGCGAGTGCGAGGCCGACCCGGAGTACATGTTGACAGAGTGTCCTAGAGCCTGCAGGAACCCCTGTCTCTGTGATGGTAAATTTTCTAGTCCTGTTTTCTTTGTATCAGTGATATCCAAGCTTTTGAACTGAAATGCTATGGACTGACTGACTGACTGATTTTCTACCCCACCAGGACATCACACGCGCGATAACACCCGATGACACGATGTGCCACCATGTGGGTGAGGATCACCGTGGAGAGGTCCCAGAAACCACGTTCAGCCTTTAGGCCATATTTATGGCCAGGCTATATTGCGGCCCCTGGCAAGAGCCAGAGTACGGCTTCAAATAACGAAACATTTCATCCTAAAAAGGACGGGAATTCTTAGAAAACCATTGTCTAAGAAGATGGAAATCGCCGACATTCTACATAATCGGAGCATCAATAAAAATTGGCGCACAAACAATTTCCTGTCATGAGAGCTGGGATATTTAGGCCATGTTAAACGTCACGGTGTCTTTGAGAATACGGTAAGGGAGTGCACTGTTTCTGGAGAATAAAGCAGAGACATTCAGGCGTACTGTGACGAGAGCGACGTTCTGTAGCAGAGACATTCAGGTGTGCCGTGACGAGAGCGACGTTCTGTAGCAGAGACATTCAGGCGTGCCGTGACGAAAACGACGTTGTGTAGCAGAGACATTCAGGCGTGCGTGACGAAATCGGCGTTGTGTAGCAGAGGCATTCAGGCGTGCCGTGACGCGGGCGGCGTTGTGTAGCAGAGACATTCAGGCGTGCCGTGACGAGCTCCTCGTTGTGTAGCAAAGACATTCAGGTGTGCCGTGACGAGAGCGGCGCTGTGTAGCAGAGACATTTAAGTGTGCCGTGACGAGAGCGACCTTCTGTAGCAGAGACATTCAGGCGTGCCGTGACGAGAGCGACCTTCTGTAGCAGAGACATTCAGGTGTGCCGTGACGAGAACGGCGTTGTGTAGCAGAGACATTCAGGCGTGCCGTGACGCGGGCGGCGTTGTGTAGCAGAGACATTCAGGTGTGCTGTGACGAGAACGGCGTTGTGTAGCAGAGACATTCAGGTGTGCTGTGACGAGAACGATGTTCTATAGCAGAGACATTCATGTGTGCCGTGGCGAGAGCGACCTTCTGTAGCAGAGACATTCAGGTGTGCTGTGACGAGAACGGCGTTGTGTAGCAGAGACATTCAGGTGTGCTGTGACGAAAAAGACTTTCTGTAAACAATCTGCTTTATGCAGACGATACAGTTTTGATACTTTGACCATATTAGGCCCCATATTGTTTTGGAGAGGTATGGTTCCTGGAAGGAGGGGATGGGGCGTTTAAGAACGACCAGGATATCAAGCACTATTGCTCTAGACAATGCACAAGGCTAGCAATGAACGGACTGAGTGGCCTTCCGGCGAGTCGCAAAGAGAGGGACGTCGTGCAAAATGTCGATAGATCTTTAACACTTTTCACTTTGCTGAGACACTTGTCAGACAAACTACAACTAATAATAATCCGGTCTAATAGCAAATCTCAGGTTAAACTAACCAGCCACCTGCAAGAGACGCGGACACACATTATTCTGTTTTAACTCTTTCAGTTCGTTCGACACACCTTCACCTCGCCGTCGATATACAATCTGGAAAACTGATTTTCATGATGAAGAATTTATGTAATAATGCACTAAAGGGAAACCGCAAGATATGTCAGACAATAAACTAGGCCACATATTGCTTATTTAGCCAGCCAGATGAAATTCTGGTAGTCTGATTACATAGTGACCACTAAAGATGAAGGAATTATTAGCACTGTACATAAAAGTGATATGAGGAAATCTCAACCCAAAATACCAGGAGCATTTGAATGTGACAAATTTCGTACAATCATCTTCTTCTTTTTATGTTCACTTTCTGATTTACACCGACAGACAGGTTCTTGTGATAAACTTGACTGTTTTTTAGTAGTTCTTTGGTCAGATACAACTTTGCGTGCAGTGGTGACTCACTGGGCCAGTATTCTCTTCTTAATGGGCTGAACAAGGGACATTCTTGCAGGACATGTTCTGTAGTCTGCACACATAGCCCACAAGGGCAAAAAGGTGAACTACTTAGACGAAGCCTGTGCATAAGCTGGTTAAGTTTATTATGTCCTGTCCTGAGACGTAGGACAATGACCTGCCTATGCCGGTCAAGTAAGTGGTAGTCATCTCTGGCCAGACTCTACTAGCCTGGATGGCCCTTTTCTTCTCATAGTATGTTACTGCATTCTCTTCCTGGTCACATTCTGCCCCTTTCTTAGCAAGTTTATCTGCGGTTTCGTTTCCTGGTATACCACAGTGGGATGGCACCCACTGGAGTACAGTACACTTTTGGGCAGCCACCTTACTAAGTTCAGATCTCGGGTAAGGGAGTTTGCCACTCTTGATAACTTCGAGCACCGATAGAGCATCTGTGAATATGACCACTTGGTGGCAGTCAGAACTGGTGTTGTGTAACATTTAGCAGCCTGTTCTAGTGCTACAATCTCTGCTGTGTAGTTGGAACAGAATTAACCAGTGGGTGTACACTTGGTGTGGCGGTGGTTGCCTGGGTATGTAATAAAGACGCCAGCACTCCCATTTTTAACCTCACTGGTTGCTAATCCAACTGTGTTTGTTTTAGTATCCAGAAGCCATGAGTTGTTAACCCTTAGGCACGGTATTATGGATATCGCAACTTTTCGGCCTTGATTCCATTGTAAATATTGTAAATCTGGGAGAAAATGTGGCTTTCCTGCCTAACCCCGGGATTGAACCCGGACCACAAGGAGTTCGTCACCCGGTCTCCGCGCAATCCGGTTTAGCCAACTACGCTAGAGAGCCGGGCGATCCATCTGTGTGAACATGTATCCATGACTGTTCGGGATAGTTTTCATGAATCATGCTAAGAGCAGCTTTTCGTTTTTGAAGATCATTGGACTCATCTCCAGTTGTGAATCCATTGACTGAAGTCATTATCTGTATTGTATCACTGACTTGCTCCCAAGGTACAGGGTATAGGGTAGGTTTCAGCGGTGTTGTTCTAATAGGAAGATCAGCTTGATACTGTCTTCTAAGTCTTTTCCCCCGATGGACAAAGCTGCTACGTTTGAGACGCCCTAATGCCAGATCATCTAACCTTCCAGTCATTGGGTGTGACTGCATACTATTAAACTTCATCTGGATCATAGTTTTAGTGTCTCTTCTATAGAACAGTGTCTACATTGCAGTTATTTTCTGCATCTCCAGGATTGGTGCAGTTTTCATGGATCATGTGATGAGTCTAAGGGCTTGATTTTGCACTCTGTCTAACGATTGTAGATGGGAGTTAGCAGAATTATAAAGAGAAGAACAAAAAGAAAAATAAGAATGGAAATGAGTGAAGAACAGTATGGATTTATGGAAGGTAAATGGACAAGTAATGCAATATACATATTACGAACACTGATAGAAAGATCAATGGACATACAAAAGGACTTATACTTGTGCTTTATAGATAAATCCAGAGCATTTGAGAAAATTAAACACGAGTAGATGATAAAAATGTTGGAAGACATCAACATAGATGGAAAAGATCTCAGAATAATTAAAAACATTAACTGGAATCAAGTAGCAGCAATTACAATGGGAAACAGATTGGCTACTTTTGAACAGATAAATCAAGGAGTAAGACAGGGATGTGTCATCCCCAGACCTTTTCTCTCTAGACAGTGAAAACATTTTGAGGGAAATTAAAGAGAAAGTAGGAATAAGAGTTGGAGGATCCATTTGACAAACCTGCAATCCTATGAATTCCAGAGAAATTTAACTTAAAAAAATATTTTAGGCAAATTTCTCTGGAATTCCTTGTAGAAGCCAGTTCGGCTATGGGAAACACCACAGATGATGGTGTATCATCACGTTTGTACGAGTTTGACCTTCAGTACAACTCAGTATGAGAGCGGACAGCGTGGCCACGCAATAAACTGGGTCCAGTTAACAGGCCAGGTCCAGTTCACTCAGTCGACAAGGATTGCTGCGGGTTAAGCCTTGAACTCAGGGGGAAATACAAAAGGCTTTGTCCGAGTTGGTGTTGGAGAATGCTGTGCGGGGAGACAGAGAGACAAGACGGTACAAGTGACTAGGTAAGAATTAGGTTTAGCGACGGTTAGGTGTAATTGGGTATTTGCATGTAGTATTGACGATAGGCTGAGTTTCTATTTAATGTTTAGACTAGATAACATAGAGTTAAGGTTCTTTGTGAAGTAGACATTCCATGCAGTATTTGTTTGAGCAGTTAATCAAGGTGACGCGCATTGTAATGGCGATAACACTGCCCGGTCACGCTTAGGCCATACACCTTACGTGTATCGCTGAGTCTCGGCGGATTGATTGGCACTGAGATACTGCCAGCTAAGAGTCGTGATCCCTAGATCCATGGGAACTGGCCTGGGTTGATTAGCGATTTTAAAGCTGTCATCGCCAGGCAGTTTCGGATGGGAACTGCTTGGCCCAGTTGAAGTGTCTTACGTCTAGTTGTTCATTGTACATTACAGATTATGTTTGTACTCAGCAGGAGTGTTGTCTTAAGTGTGTCTGGGTAGTTAAGTCTGTCAGCTGGCCTACCTAGCGAGCCATATAAAATAATTAGAGTAGATTAGGTCCCTGACAGATACATTTGACAAACCTGCAATCCTATGAATTCCAGAGAAATTTAACTTAAAAAAAAATATTTTAGTCAAATTTCTCTGGAATTCCTTGTATTAGCTTGACTGCAGTCACCCTCACATTTTCTGCAATCCTATGCGCAACGGAGCTTTTCTTGTTTGTCCATACAATCAAACATATCTCTTGTATCCGGTGGAGCACGTCTATGCAACCTGTGAGGCCGATATATAAGATATTATAACCAGTTCCTCATGGGAACAGTCAGTAGAGGTACCTTGGAGTGTCTGCTGCACTCCTGGGAATGCCTAATGTGCAGTGAGGTCGATTGCGATAACATAAAACATGTCTTTTTTCTGCAGAATCCTGCCCTCCCTTGCCACTACCTGCTGACCCCAATGCCCGTCTGTCCACATGGTCCACTCACTACCTGGTCACCGTGACGGAAGTCTGCATCCCAGGATACGTGCCTCTGGTGGACAGAAACCAAGGCAAGAAGTTGTGTTCAGCGCAAGGCCAGTGGATACTGGATTATGTCAATGGGGACCCTGTCGAGTGTACAGGTGAGTTCCTTACTGGGCGGTCTTAAAGTTTAAGGGGGGAGGGGCGAGTGTACAGGTGAGTTCCTTACTGGGCGGTCTTAAAGTTTAAGGGGGGAGGGGCGAGTGTACAGGTGAGTTCCTTACTAGGCTGTCTTAAAGTTTAAGGGGGGAAGGACGAGTGTGCAGGTGAGTTCGTTACTGGGCGGTCTTAAAGTTTAAGGGAGGAGGGGCGAGTGTACAGTGCAGAGGCACAAATGGATCATCAAAATATAAAGAGAACTGCGCTGCAAGAAGTTACCAGGGTATCTGGCCGTTGCTCAACACTCAAGGAAAAGACGAGTTGGATATACAATCAGTTACTAGCGCCATTGGAATTTGAATTCTGCGCTTGCTGCTGAGGTTGGGTACTGAGCGGTAATGGGAGTGTTCTGAGTGCTGTGATGTCGACTGTTAATTCAACATTGAACATTCGATCCATGTCAGGTTTTATATTATGTATGTACTGAAGATAAGTCGTGGTCTTATGGCGGCAAGATGCTCGCCTACCGGTCAAGGGATTTCAGGTTCAAATCCACATCTAGCTGGGTTTTTCTTTTCTTTCTTTAAATATGACCTTTGATTGCCAGGTCGACCCAGCCTTTAATTGCTGCCGGGTAAAGTCTTTGGAAGCAAAGGCGAGCGACATGAAGCTGACGTCATCACCCTTTGAGCGCCACCTAGTGTACACAAATAGAAGTCAAGTATCATACACTTGATGCTGACGTCATCAAACTTTGAGCGCCACCTGGTGTACACAAATAGAAGTTTAGTATCATACACTTGATGACGTCATCAAACTTTGAGCGCCACCTGGTGTACACAAATAGAAGTCAAGTATCATACACTTGATGTTGACGTCATCACCCTTTGAGCGCCATCTGGTGTACACAAATAGAAGTCAAGTATCATACACTTGATGTTGACGTCATCACCCTTTGAGCGCCATCTGGTGTACACAAATAGAAGTCTAGTATCATACACTTGATGCTGACGTCATCAAACTTTGAGCGCCACCTGGTGTACACAAATAGAAGTCTAGTATCATACACTTGATGCTGACGCCAGCAGGCTGCTTCTGCTGAGACTGGGACAGAAAGTAGAGTTGGTGAAGGAGGTAAATAGACAGGGGAAATATTTCCACCATATTAAAAGACAACAATTTTTTCACAAGCAATACTGAAGAAATTTGTTTAAGGCAAACTTACAAGAAGCAGACCGCGAAATCAGAACAAACACAAAATCAATTAGTCAAAACGAAAGGGAAAACAAAACATTCATTCAAAATAAACGCTGAACACCAAACAATCAGTTTAAAAAAAACAAAACAAAAAAACACAAAATCAAACAGACAGCCAAATAGAAAACATGCCAGCCAAATCATCTTGCCTTTCCTTCCCAGTCATTAAAACAAAAAATACAACAGAGTTTTGATCATATATTTCTTCTGGTTTTTTTATTTTTTTATTTTTTATTTTGCGGGTGGGGATTGGGGGGGGGGGGGGGTAATATTTTAAGACGAACAGCTCAAACTTTGAGAGAGTATACGTAAATCCAGGACAAATAAACAGAGAGCGCGTTAAAACGCAATGCAGGGAATCTTGATTGTGGAAATGGCACCTGGTTGTTTAATGGACTCCATTACATCACTGACCGACTGACGGCTTTCCAGCTCAGGAGGGCTACCTGATAGTGTCTTCATCTCTGCAACTCAAAGAATCACATCTTGGATGCAGTGCAACAGGCTAAGTTCCAGATAATGAATTCACTGAACTATGAACAGAAAGCCCAGCGATGAGGATTGGGAAAGACATACACAGAAACAACCCGCATGTCCGACTATAGATGACTCCGTAACCATTCCGTGGCACCCCAGTATTACTGTGCTGTCGGGTTATACTGATGGCTCGATTCCCGGCACTGTCACTAAAGGTTCTGATTGTCATCTTGTCTAGTGTGTGCTTAAAAGACGGTGATGGACGGTGTAGTTTGTGGAAAGCGAGGCAGGGGCGACCTTCGCGAAGATGGATACAGGATATTGAAGATGCCCTGGTATTGAAAGCACATGGGGCTGGAGAGCTCGCTAAGGAAAGGGATACTTTCAGGTGTGCCGTGAAAAGAGCGACGTTCTGTAAATGACTTGCTGACTGATGATGATGAATGTGTGCTTCTGTCTTTCTACTTATTTATGTAAGTGCCCATCAATACAGTATCTGTTTGTTTACTACGAATATAATGTTTCTACGGCCACAAGTGTCCCACTATGTTTATGTACTACACGGAGGAACAGGACTTTCCGGATTTGTAGCTTTTTGGTTGTCATCCCTGAGATGTCAATCATACAGAATGCAAATCTGGAGAGCACAGACTTGAAAATTTAAAACATCCACCCTTTCGATCGGAGCCTTTATCAACGAGCACGGACGCTTTTCACGCCTTAAACAAATCAAGCATACAGGGACAGACAAATATTTGAGTACCCCAATCAGTACTCAATGTGTTGTGTGGTTAATATCAAAACAGCCGCCTTTACTTAAGACATTTGCCGGTACTCACTTTTGGCTGGACCTGGTCAGTTTCTTTTAAATAAAAAATGTTGCACAGACAGAGATTTAAGTGCCTTAAACAAGACATCAAACAAGCAAAACAATTGTGGTTTTGGTTCTCTTTTTTCCTCCCCCATACAGTTGGATTACTTTTGGATCGATTGTTACATATATGGTTTCTTTTCTTTTCTTCTTCACTTTCCTTACTATTTCGGATTTCGTTACAGGGTTCTACAGCTACATATATAGTTTACATCTAGGTATCCTTTACAGGACGTTGCAGAACCAACCCAAACAGCCCATGGCTGTTGTGTGGTTTCTCTAGGCAAATTTACGTCCAGTAATTTGAATCTACATCTACAAACATTATTTTCATCTGCAAATATAATTTGCATTACAAATATAATCCACATCTACAAATATAATCTTTATCTTTAGGTGTTGACTGCGGGAGACCACCCACAACAGCCAACACATTCTTTGTTGCCACGGACACGGGGTTCGGATCCACGGTGGACTACGTCTGTGCCAGGGACCATGTGCCAGAGTCTGGGAAGAAAACTTTGTTCTGTAACGCCAGTGGCTTGTGGGAAGGAGAGCCTCTGACCTGCAAAAGTACTGTCTTCTTTTTTTAATACACATAATATTTAAACTGTTTAATAAATAAATTGTTGTACCATCTCCTTAATGGAGGTTGGCTACAGTGTACCACAATAAATAAATTGTTGTACCATCTCCACAATAAAGGTTGGCTACAGTGTACCACAATAAATAAATTGTTGTACCATCTCCACAATAAAGGGTGGCTATAGTGTACCTCAATAAATAAATTGTTGTACCATCTCCACAATAAAGGGTGGCTATAGTGTACCTCAATAAATAAATTGTTGTACCATCTCCACAATAAAGGTTGGCTATAGTGTACCTCAATAAATAAATTGTTGTACCATCTCCACAATAAAGGGTGGCTACAGTGTACCTCAATAAATAAATTGTTGTACCATTTCCACAATAAAGGGTGGCTATAGTGTACCACAATAAATACATTGTTTTACTATCTCCACAATGAAGGTTGGTTACAGTGTACCACAATAAATAAACGGTTGTACCATCTCCACAATAAAGGGTGGCTATAGTGTACCACAATAAATACATTGTTTTACTATTTCCACAATGAAGGTTGACTATAAAGTACCGCTGTTTTCTTTGGGTTAAAGCGGTGTTGCTCCTTGAAACCCAGGCCTTACAAACTCAGTTGGACCAGTCACAGTCTGGGCATGTATGCAGAATGCGAGAGAATCGATCGCCATGGCAGGCATGGAAGGAAAAGAACCAGGAAACTAGACCACGGGGATGAGCTAGTCTTCTGTGAATGGTCACACTACATTCGCCAGTCCCTGACTGACAGACTCCAAGGGAACAAAGCTAGAAAGAAAACTGCCGACAGAGAAGTCTGCGATCTCTCAGGCAAGCCTCTACATCCCAGGGAAGAAGACGAGCAACTAAGTGATGAAAAAGTAAGAGACTACAATCTCTTCAACAGCTCGACTATTCTGTCACTCTCTGAAAACCATCAGAAGGGATCCCCCTCCCCCCCCCCCCCACACACACACCCCTCCCCACCCCACCCCACTGCAGGAAAAGAACCCAAGAACTCAAGATGATAAAATTATTTGCCGCATTCGCTAACCTCAGACCCAAGGACTGTTTAACAATATGAAAAGAACAATAATAATGTTCTATGCAATTTGTATGTACCAACTGAGGTGAGAAAGAGAGTCTCTGAAAGCTGTAGCTAGCCAATCCTGGTGTAAAGAAGAGTGAATCATGGACAGTTACTTGTAACATAGCACTTCTCATTCGTATCGGCATCCTAGGACACCTGTCTGAATCATTGTGCCCCGTCCTCCGATATAGCAGCCATCATAGGACATCTGTCTGAATCATTGTGTCCCGTCCTCTGATATAGCAGTCATCATAGGACATCTGTCTGAATCACTGTGCTTCGTCCTTTGATACAGCAGTCATACTAGTACATCGGTCTGACCCATTTGTGTCCAGTCCTCCGATACAGCAGTCATCCTAGTACATCAGTCTGAATCACTGTGCTTCGTCCTCTGATACAGCAGTCATACTAGTACATCGGTCTGACCCATTTGTGTCCAGTCCTCCGATACAGCATCATCCTAGTACATTGGTCTGAATCACTGTGCTTCGTCCTTTGATACAGCAGTCATCCTAGTACATCGGTCTGAATCATTGTGCCCCGTCCTCTGATATAGCAGTCATCATAGGACATTTGTCTGAATCACTGTGCCCAGTCCTCTGATACAGCAGTCATCCTAGTACATTGGTCTGAATCACTGTGCTTCGTCCTCTGATACAGCAGTCATCCTAGTACATCGGTCTAAATCACTGTGCTTCGTCCTCTGATGCAGCAGTCATCCTAGTACATCGGTCTGAATCACTGTGCTTCGTCCTCTGATACAGCAGTCATCCTAGTACATCGGTCTGAATCACTGTGCTTCGACCTCTGATACAGCAGTCATCCTAGTACATCGGTCTGACCCATTTGTGTCCAGTCCTCCGATACAGAATCATCCTAGTACATCGGTCCTCTGATACAGCAGTCATCCTAGTACATCGGTCTGACCCATTTGTGTCCAGTCCTCCGATACAGCATCATCCTAGTACATCGGTCCTCTGATACAGCAGTCATCCTAGTACATCGGTCTGACCCATTTGTGTCCAGTCCTTCGATACAGCAGTCATCCTAGTGCATCGGTCTGAATCACTGTGCTTCGTCCTCTGATACAGCAGTCATCCTAGTACATCGGTCTGAATCACTGTGCTTCGTCCTCTGATACAGCAGTCATCCTAGTACATCGGTCTGACCCATTTGTGTCCAGTCCTCCGATACAGCATCATCCTAGTGTCTCCATGTTCACCCTACCCAGTAGGAGTTGATTAGCAGATCTTCTTTCTTTGCGCCGCACCGGGGGTTTCTGAATGTTTGTCTTCTTTTAATTCCTATTTCCAACCGGCTTTTCGTCGTTTCTGACCCTTTGTCTCAACGCCTCTGATCCTTTGTCTCAACCCCTCTGACCCTTTGTCTCAACGCCTCTGATCCTTTGTCTCAACCCCTCTGACCCTTTGTCTCAACGCCTCTGACTCTTTGTCTCAACGCCTCTGGAACGCAGCGCATTCAGTCCGTACTCCATCCACCGACAACTGCAGACTTGACCACTATGTCCATTCTTTAATTTCCTTCTAAGCCAACGTGTTCCGAGGTGTCCAGCCAAATTGAGACCGTCACTATCACTGTGTGAGTTGCTCTCTGCTCCGTCAGCAGGCACGGACTGGTGTAGACGACACGGAGGGTCACACTCCCAAATGATTGAAAGTATATGAGACAGATTCGGCGACTGTGTCTTAGGCGTTGCGAACGCGCTTCGTAATGTTGGGGTGCCGGGTTCGATCCCTGCTGCGGACGGTTTGTCTTGCAATGTTTTCGACCGTGGTACCCAGAGCTGACCGTACAGAGAGCAATGATAAGCTACTGAACGTAAATTTACCTAGAAAAACCACAACAGCCAGAAAGTGCTGGGGTTCGTTCTGCAACGTCCTGTCGAGGATACTCAAACTAATTTTAAAAATTATGCGACAGAAGGAGCGGGCACACATCAGTAACAACCGCAATGCATAAAACAGAAAGTTATATGAAAAATACTTTCAAGGTTTATGGTCAGGAATTAATATTTATATTATAAACTGGACAGTGTCAGGTGTCAGGAAGTTACAAATTATATTAATTTTATGACTCAGGAGTTGATTGTGGGCTGCCGCCATCTTCACCCAACGCAACATTCACAGTTACAAACACAACTTTGGGAGGTGTTGCAACTTACAGCTGTGTACCAGGATACACATATGCACAGGGCAGCACATCTTTGCACTGCAACACATCCAGCAGTTGGCATGGAAGCCTTCTGACTTGCAAAGGTAATCCATCAGTGATGAGGTGTCTTCATCGCATTAATGTGTTGTGTTCGTGTGTCATTTGTTAATGTATGAGAACGAGAAGCAACCGCGACAGTCATAATCTATTTTAATCATTCCTAATTATTGGCAACATGAGGGCTAATCAACTACGATGGTAATGGCATAGACAGAGATAGCAACAACAACATAAATTACAGTAATCGCATAGCAGTGAAATGTATCTACAAGTATGACATTTGCAGTCTTTGAATAAGTTACGGTAGCAATGTGTTGCATGCAGTTTTTTTTTTTTTTTAAACCTGTATACAGATTTTGATATTAAATTGATTCAGACACAAAAAGATGCATACAAGATAAATGTGATTTATGAAGTTACCTTCTTTTTCTTCTCTTCCACCTTTTACCTCATCGAAGTGTCTGGGGGAGAGATGTAATGTTCGTTGATGAGCTCTGTCAAGATCACAATTAAGACTGATGTTCATTTCTGTAAGGCTGTTCTTAATGCCATCATTCCATATTTTCCGAGGTCTTCCACTCGCTCTATACCCGTTGTAACATTTTAGTTTGACTCGCTGTGGCAGATAGTACCAGGGCATTCTTGTTAGGTGTCCAAACCATTTCATTTGTTGTTCTTTGATGACATGTAACACTGGCTTTATTCCTAGCATTCGTCTGATTTTGTATTCTGTCTTTTCTTGAAACTCCTGCATGAAGTTACCACAGGTGGTCGAAGTGATTCCTGAGGGCCTCCAGACACTTGTGAGTGCTGCGAACTGTTGCTCGGGTTACGGTATCCAGTGTTCACGTCATCTTTTTATAACCATCGTACAACACACAGATACAGTAATTCGATCTAATCGTAGCGGAATATGTCACGTGATTATGACGTTTTTAAACATGCAGCTTCAATGAAAATATGGATGTGGAAGATTACTATGTATACATTGCTTTGCATACCTTTGTAGAAAGAATAGCAGACCACAGAGAGACAACAACTGTACAACAACATTGAAAAAAACAATTTTTTAAACCTTGAATGGGAGAAGAGAAAAAAGAAGAAGAAGAAGAAGAAGAAGAAGAAGAAGAAGAAGAAGAAGAAGAAGAAGAAGAAGAAGAAGAAGAAGGAGGAGGAGGAGGAGGAGATGAGATGAAGGACACCCCCGCCTCCCTCCCCCACTCTATGTTGACACTCAAATGATACCAGTCTGGACCCGGAGATTTGAAAAAAAAAAAAAAACAGGTGCAGTTTGCCCATGCCGCTTGATGCATGGTTCCGTCTGCTTTGTTAACTCCAAAGAAAGGTAACGCCAACTAAGGGTTTTGATTTATTTTATTTGTCTTATAAATTAACTGATTTATGTCTACAGTTATCGATTGCAACGATCCGCCATCTCTGCCAAACACACACATGCAAATATCAGGGACAACTTTCAACCAGTCAGCAAATTATTCATGTGTGCCAGGATTTGAATATGAACACGGCCAATATCACTTGATCTGTGGCCCAACAGGCAACTGGACGGGAGACGCACTGAAATGCAAAAGTAAATTGACTAATTCTGATGTTTTTAGAGGTTCATAGAATTTATGAAATGTTTTCTTTGGATTCAATGCTTGCGTTGTTTCCTCTATCCCTGCCTTTAACCTGCTCGTGTGGTTTTTATTATTTTTTGGTTTAACTAAGTACTGAATTTTGATGTTGGCACTATGACCCACCAAGTGCTGATTGTTTGTGTCGAGATACATTAGTAAATCGGCTGCGGAGTGAAGGTGTGTAGCGTGTTTTGTTGTTTCGCGTCAAGTATTATAAGGATTGTAATCGTGGAATATTTCATATTTATATAACAGCCCTGGAATCCCACGATCGTGGGTTCAGATTCTGACAGAGCCAGACATTTGTCACAAATGACCTTGACTTCCAGGTTCACCTAGCCAGGCAAATTCTTGGGAAGTAAGGGCGGCCGGCTTGATGTTGACCATTATCCCCGAGTTCTGAATGGTCTATAAAATATAGGCAAAGCCCTAAATGTCCAGTACTCCTGAGGGCGTGGAAGTGTCCTTCACATTACTTGTATATAAACCTGAGGCTGTCACGAGATAAGTTGTGTCGTCAAACATTTTCTTAATTACAATTTACGCACCGGACCGTATCTTATAAGGGATTTGTCTAACCTCTGGTTTTCTATTATATCGAAGTTCTGTGCAGTGTATTTATGTTCGTCTAAAAGTATTTCATCAACATGAACAGTCTCAAAAACTCTGCCCAATCTCTTCTATGATGCCATTCTCATACCACTGACTGACTGCCGCAATAATCTTTTACAAATGTTCTATACAGCCATATTCAAATATTTTTACTTGAAACAAAACAATCTGGTTTTCCTTTCAGTCATCGACTGTGGAACCCCTCCCACGGATGCTAGTCTTACTGTTCAAGTTTCAAACACCACATTTGGCCAAGTTGCCAGTTATTCCTGCCGAAATGGATTCACATTCTCCGCTGGCGATTCTTATTTGACATGTGATCTGAAAGGAAACTGGGCAGGCCAGTTAATGAAATGTTTAGGTAAGTATACACTTTAAGTCAGGGACGCCAGATCTGGAGGCCCTGAAAACTGACAAGAAGATTAAGTGGCGCTCCAGCCCTCTACTATTTACATACTTTTCTGTTTACATACATGTATTTGTTTATATACATATATTGTTTAGTGTAAATTGTTTTCCAATTTGATTGAATGACCTGTTCCTAATGCTTCAACAAATGAAGTATATAACTATCCTTTCATTGAAGTCATTATCTCATATTTCAGATCCCAGCTCATAGCACATCATCTCATTAATGTAAACATAGATCACATAATTCAGACATCTCACCCATGTGGTTAACAGTCACGTATAGACCATCCCTGTCATTCCATCCCCAGCGTTGTTTTGTTGACTATTGAGTATTTATTTCAGAGAAAAACTGTAAGATCAAAAATGATTTGTCTGTATTCTAACTGATGTATGTATGGACCATCAGTATTGGAACTCTGCGCTGGCTGCTGAAGATGAGGACGGAGCACGCATGGGAATGCCCTGAGTGCTGTAATGTTAGTTCTTGACTCAACTCCACTGATGTATGTGTGCAATAATGTATGTAAGGAGTGAGACAAAAAGGACAGAATGTAAAACAGGCCTGCGTGCCCAGTTCTCTTTAGAAATGTAGGCATAATTAGAGCATATCTCAGCAACTGCAACTAAGAATTATATGTTGACGCTGTTTAATTATATGAGAGCCACCTCGGTGTAGCGGCTAGATGCTCACCTACAGATCTGAATGTCGTTGATTCAAATCCGGAAGTGCAGGATTTTTTTTTAAACATAACTTTGGTTCAGGTCGACCCAGCCTAAAATGGATACCAGGTAAGGATAAGGAAAGGTAAAGGCGGCCGGCACGATATTGACCCCATCACCCATGCCAACTGGTCTATAAATATATGAGTCTAGCCTCATGTGCCCGATGTGCCACTGACGTGTTAGAGACCTTCTATTTGGATATGCTCATTTATGTATGAATGGAATAACATATATAAGAATTGAGGCCAAAATGGCAGAATGTAAAACGGGCCTGCGTGCCCAATCTTAGCCCTTTGAAAATAAAGTTTGTTCATTCATTCCGTCCCCAGCTAGCCAGAAGCCACTGACCCCGGTGAACTCTGGCCCTGCCACTGATGTGCTCATACCCTTGTTGGTTGGTGTGATTGTATTTATCCTCTTCATCATCGCCCTCATCATCTTCATCTTTATGAACATGGAAGCTTTCAGCAAGAACAAGAAGTTGACGAAAGCTGCCGACACTTTTCGGTAGGTTTCGGTTTTAGAAGACATAGATGAAGTGTCCATTGTGTTCATTACTAGAAAACATATTTATTGTTAACAAAAGTTTGTTTCTTTATGGCTGACAAGTCAAATGTTTGTATTTTAATTGCTTAAAGGTGAAAAGTACGTATATTAATTGTTAACATGTCAAACTTATGTATAATTATTGCTGACAAGTAACAGGTAGTTATGCCAATTGTTGGCAGGTCTAAGATGTATATTTATTGTTGATTGGTTAAAATTAGGTATATTTATTGCTGAAAGGTCAAAATTAGGCATATTATTTTCTGACAGGTCAAACTGAGGTATTTAAATCGTTGACATGTCACGTCTAGCAATACAATACCATACAAATACATGTAATAAACATGCATTGTTCGTCATTCACAGAAAGAAGTAGAAAGACAGAAGGACACTTTAGGTGACATGACAATTGAAAGCTATAGTTACCGAGCCGGGAATCAAACAAAAGCACCTTGCTGCAGGAGCAGGTGTACTCAAACATATGGTATATGCACCTCTTTGTTGCCTAGCTGGTCATGCATCTCAGTATATGTGTTCCTGCAGTGAGGCGCTTTTGTCATTTGTGGGCGACAAGTTTGATTTTCGGCTTGGTAACTACAGCTTTTGATTTTCATGTCGTCTGTTGTGCACTTCTATATCTCTTCTTCTTTCTATGAGTTCCAATCAGTACTTGACTGTTTACTATACATACGGTTTTCACAGCCTCAAAGATTCCCCATCTGCTTATGTAAACTATTTAAGGCATACACCAAAAGAGGAGAGATGAATAGTACAGCACTGAGAGACCAAGAGGACAAGCTAACATTAGGGAAACCTTACAATAGTGTGATATGTATATGGTAGAACAATAGTGTGATATGTCTATGGTAGAACAATAGTGTGATGTGTCTATGGTAGAACAATAGTGTGATGTGTCTATGGTAGAACAATAGTGTGATATGTCTATGGTAGAACAATAGTGTGATGTGTCTATGGTAGAACAATAGTGTGATGTGTCTATGGTAGAACAATAGTGTGATGTGTCTGGTAGAACAATAGTGTGATGTGTCTATGGTAGAACAATAGTGTGATATGTATATGGCAGAACAATAGTGTGATGTGTCTATGGTAGAACAATAGTGTGATGTGTCTATGGTAGAACAATAGTGTTATGTGTCTATGGTAGAACAATAGTGTGATGTGTCTATGGTAGAACAATAGTTTGATGTGTCTATGGTAGAACAATAGTGTGATATGTATATGGCAGAACAATAGTGTGATGTGTCTATGGTAGAACAATAGTGTGATGTGTCTATGATAGAACAATAGTGTGATGTGTCTATGGTAGAACAATAGTGTGATGTGTCTATGGTAGAACAATAGTGTGATGTGTCTATGGTAGAACAATAGTGTGATGTGTCTATGCTTGAGCAATAGTGTGATGTGGCACAAACCAGGAGTGCCAGGTTTTGTGCTTTTCAGGGGAGTGAGAGGGTGAAAACATACGATGGCCACAAAATAAAAGTAAAGGACCTTGTTCCACGCATTCAGGCGTAATGGGCTAGACCTATATTTTATTGACCAATCATGAAGGCCAAGGCAGAACTTCAAAAATATGAAGCGTCTGCAGGTCGTAGCTGTTTGAGAACCACTGCTGTAATCGATTACAAAGAAAATGTACAGCAGGTAATGTAAAGATATGATAATTTATTCTGGTTTTTAATATATTCAATTTTACTTTCAGAAAAAGTGTGAAGTCCATTTTCAACTTTCAAATCTGGATTACTGACAGCCACAAGCCTAACACAGAGACAGCAAATGGATTACGCCCACATGCCCTTAGAACACAATCAGTGACCTCTCCAGCTGAGCTCCTTGTGTCGGATCAGATCAAGGAGAGGAAAAATTTCCATTCAGTCGACAGACCTCGTAATATCAAGGTCAGGGACAGTGGAATCTTCCATTCAACAATGGCAGCCAACAATGTAAAATCTTCATCACCTCCAGTTTTCACAAACTACTTGTCCCCGACATCAGCTTTGGTCAAGCCTCCTAGCACACATTCTATGTCCAGGTCCCTCAGTTCCATCACCATTAGCTCCCTCTCCCAAAGAACTACGCCCGAAGGCTTACCTCAAGTGACCTCATGAACATCTGGACATCGCCCCATGTTTTACCTTCACAGATTTGAACCATCAAGGTCTTGTGTGCACACTGTATGGAAAGAACTTGACAGCTTTGTGATAACTAGCACCTCTAAGATAAGATACCTCCAAAAATTGTCTAACTTGACCATCCAAGACTAAGTGGGAAATGAAACCATCAGGCAAGACTATGGCATGGGTTCCCAACCCATGGCTTACGGCCCCATTTAGGATTGCGAACAGTTTTCTGTGGGGTCACCAAGTGGTGGCTTTTATGATAATTTTCAAAAGAAAAGGCTGATAAAAAAAATGAAATTACTCATACTGAAATATCGATTTTCTGTGTATTTATTTACACTAATAAAAAGCCTATTTTTAATGTATGGGGTCAGGGGTCACTTTGCTTCTTGTAAAAGTGGGTAGCGGCTCGGAAAAGGTTGAGAATCACTTAATTATGGGAGTAACAAATTCATTGAGAAGTAGCACATGTTTAGTCATCTCATTAGAATGCAGATACAATTACAAACACAAGCGCTATATGTAAGTAATCCAATGTGACAGCTAGTGGGAGCCAAAGGAGAGGATGGACTGAAAACATTAAAGACATTAATAATCCAAATTAAATTATGATTCTTCTTCTGCGTTCATCTAAACATGTAATTGCGTTATGCCTGTTTACAGCGTGGCTGCAATATTTGCACTACTCGGCCGATACATCTCACTTCTGCAGGCATTTGTTGATCAGGTTAGCCCTCCCAGGATAATGTCAGTGTTAGTCATTGAGCAACTGACCGCAAACAGTTTGTTCCATTTCACTTACCGGCAAAAGTGGAAGCTGATTATTTCAGGGACTACCAGGGATCTGGCCGATAATCAACACCCAGAGGAAAGGCAAGACAGCATATTATCAAACTGCTAGAGGTACTATTGGAACTGGAATTATGCACTGCCTGCTGAAGATGGGTATGAAGCAGTTATGGAAATGTCCAGAGTTCTGTGATATCAGTTCAATTCAACTGTCAAACTTGATGGGGAAAGATAAAGGGAATACACAGAGATAAGATCAAGGGAATACACAGAGATAAGATCAAGGCAATCCACAGAGACAAGATCAAGGGAATACAGAGACAAGATCAAGGGAATACACTGAAACAAGATCAAGAGAATACACAGAGACAAGATCAAGGGAATACACAGAGACAAGATCAAGGGAATACACAGAGACAAGATCAAAGGAATACACAGAGATAAGATCAAGGCAATCCACAGAGACAAGATCAAGGGAATACAGAGACAAGATCAAGGGAATACACTGAAACAAGATCAAAGGAAAACAGAGACAAGATCAAGGGAATACACAGAGATAAGATCAAGGGAATACTCGGCACTCGGTGGCTGATGTGGTTTACTTAGTACCCATTTAAGGCTGGGTCGATCTGGGTGCCAGGGTTATCTTTAAAACAAATTCCAGATCTGTCGGGACCTAAACCTAAAACCTTCGGATCCACAGGTGACTGTCTACTTATATTTTCTACAGGCAATAAACGAGACAACACCGACTCGGTGGTTAAGTTAGGTGGTAAACCTCGACTGCATACAATTATAGGCACGGCACATAACAATGATAAAATTTTAAAAACCTGCCAACATGCCACCACCGTCAGAACTGATCGACAAGGACAAAATATTTTTTTTTTAATGTGACTGTGACAAAATATATCACAAAATTATTTTACGCTGTTTGAAAGAATTATTTTTCCAATTTGAACTGGTACTAACATAATAAAGATTGTCTCTACTATTAAATGTTGGAATTAGTAAAATATAATGTAAAACATCGCAGCAAATCTCCATGTGGTTTCTGAGGCCCCATTTTGCTGCTTGCTTGCTTGTTGTACCCCACCAAGACATCACACAAGCGATGATACCCGGTGACAGAGTGCCACCATGTGGATCAGGATCACCCATGGAGAGGTCCCAGAAACCCCTTTCAGCCATTATGGCCACATTCATGACCTGGCTATATTCAGAGCCCCCAGCAAAAGCCAGGGTGAGGCTTCAATTAACGAAAAATTGCATCACACATGAGGACGACTTAGATAGGCTACCCCATTTTGATGGGGTCAGAAAATATAATATACCCACTGTCATCCAACAAAGCATGTCATAAAAGACCACTAAGGATTTACTGAAATCGGATGTGTTGTGACAAAAGGCAGATATCACAGAATGGCTGTGAACCACAACACGTCTCAACATTCACCCTTGTGAGAGTGAATGCACAAGAAGAATACAGCAAATGAAAGCAAACTGGACAAGTGCGACATTCCAGTATGTTCATGGCTCTGAACTACAAGGGAAAGCCATTAAGTAAAAGCACTTTTATCCTAGTCTGCACGACACAGTATGTAGAAGATAAAATTTTATTTCAGGAAACAGAATGGCTCCTTTGCAATATCCAAAGTACATGACTTAATGATTTAGCAGTACATGTATGCACATCAGCTCATATAAAATCACCAAAGCACAGCTAATATGCACTGTTGAAAAGTGATGAGGTTTGTCACTGCACTAAAACACCTGCCTCTACATGGATGCACATATTTTATAAATTAGACCCTGCAGTTTGAAGTACTGAAACATCCAGCATACAGCCCAAACATGGCACTATCAGACTTTTATTTATTTGACCACTGAATGAACACTGGTGAAGTCTGAGATATGAAAATGACAATGAGGTGATGTTGGTGGTGTAAACTTGGTTTCTTGCCACACCCAAAAGCTTCCACTTGGCCGGCATCTACATTCTTGTGGATCGGTGGACTGCATGCGTTGCAAGACAGGGAGACTGTGCAGAGAAATTGGACACGAAACAATTTGGTTTCGGCCGCGCGCAAAAAAAATTTTTTTAACGTATGGATTCAATTGCCTTTACTTAAAGACTTCCCCTCGTATTTTGTTATATTTTTTTCCCCAAAAAAATATATGCAAGCTAAAATTAATATTTAAAAAACTCAGAACATAGAGTAACAGGAGACTAGGAAAATGAGAAGAGGGATAAGAGAAAGAAGAAAAGAGGATTACAAAAGTAGAATAAGAATAGGATGAGGAGGAGAATAAGATGTGGAGAAGAAGAAGAATTGGATGATGATGAGAAGAAAAGTAAGAGGAAGAAAAATAGGAGAAGAATAATTATAATACAAGAAAAAAAAAAGAGTAGAAAAGAAAAAGAGGAAAAGAATAGTGGCAGAAGATAAATAGCAGGATGAAAAGGAACAGTTGGAGGAAAAGAAATCAGGAGGAGGAGAAGGTGTACTTTCATAAACAGATGCAAACAAACAAGTAAAAAAAATTTTTGGGTTTTGATTGTTTATTATAGCTTAGATTAGTTAACTATCCACAAATATTTTCCATGCACTAAGTTTGGTATTTTTATATACCTCTCAGAAATCAATTTTTCAGCCAACCAAAGATGGATACACTTTGCCAGAAAATCACTTTCTCACCCATCTAGCAAAGATTGATGAATTATCCCAGGAAATCAATTTCTCACCCACCTAGCAAAGACGAACTATCCTAGAAAAATCACTTTCTCACCCAACTAGCAAAATCAGATGAATTATCCCAGGAAATCACTTTCTCAACCCACCTAGCAAAGACGAACTTGGCTAGGAAATCATTTTCTCAACCCAACTAACAAATGTGGATAACTGTGCCTGGAAATTCTTTTCTAATCCAACTAGGAAGATGAACTGTCAGAAAATAATTCTTTCAGATACAGTGTCTTTGGGCCCGCACTCTTTCAAAACCCTGGCTGTCCAAGGAATTCACAAGACAAACATTACATAACACATAAATTACAACGCACATATATCACATTCAGACACACTATGCATACTCAACATACAACATAACACTCACACATTACACCTTTTTAAAAACAATAGAATTTATCAGCCAAATCTTGGATGTCCCTCTTTACCATTCCTAAACAGAAATCACTCAACATGAAAATAGAGACAAAAAGAAACAGATGTGTAACAAACAGCTGAAAGCTAGTTCTGTCTGATACGCTGTAATCATCATTATTATCATTTGTACCATAATAGGTTACATAGGGCTCGCAGTATATTTTTCCATTCTACCTTCACAATTGCTTCAGTATCACAGATCCAATCCAGTCCAGTACCTTTGGCCTCTCTTATCAACATGCAGAAGTCCTTGCCTCTTCAAGCCATTTGTTTCCCATCTCAACCCCTGTTTGGTGATTCACTGTTTGCTTCTGCATAGGATGTATCCCAAATAATACCATCTTTTTCAAAATGTTGACACAAGCAGCTGTCCACTATTGACACAAGCCCCTGTCCATTCTTGACATAAGCCGCTGTCCACTGTTGACACAAGCCCCTGGCCATTCTTGACATAAGCCCCTGTCCACTGTTGACACAAGCGGCTATCCATTGTTGACACAAGCGGCTGTCCACTGTTGACATAAGCAGTTGTCCAGACATGTCTCTCCTATCTTTGCTTTTCTTTAACACATGCCATTCAATGAACTGTTCACACAAACGGCTGTCCACTGTTGACATAAGCAGTTGTCCAGACATTTCTCTCCCATCTTTGCTTTTCTTTAACACATTCCATTTAATGAGCTTGAATTTTCTTTCTGACTGCATTTAACTTCAGTCTGAGATTTCCTTTCAGTAAACAGCATACAGGCAATTTAAAATAAGGACAACACAATCAATATCTTGATGATGATGATGGTAATAATGATGGTCTCTTGGTGATAATGATGACAGTATGATAACTGTCTCACTCGACTCTTTCACTGTCCTAGTACAGACCTAACTCTTTGAGTCCCAAACAATGTATCATGTGTTGCTGACTATTCCCCACAAGTCTCAAGTTTTGTTATACTTAAGTTTTGTCAGTTTACACTAAATAAATCTGGCAACCACATGGGCATCTTTCAGTCATTTTGCATTCCTACAACACAGCAAGTTGTTAGCATTCTCATGGCAATATGAATTTTTACAAACAATGATTTTTGTACAAAACCGAATAGGACCAAAAGTGACAGTGGGTGAATCCAGAGAGAGCACGATATACTGGCTATCTGCAAGTCTGTCTCCCAGAACATTCTGAAAGCCCTTTCTATCTCTTCCCTCTTTTGGCGCCCTGTGGAGGTTTCTGCAGTTGGAAAGGCTGTTTGGCGTTGTTCGTGGTGTTTAAGGATGTTCCTGCGAGGTTCAGCGCTGCCGTGGTGGAGGAACCCAGGGTTGGAGTGGTGCCAAAACCTCCGGATGCTGGAGACGTCAGTAGAGACGTGGAAGAGAACAAGTTCCCAACACCACCGATGTTGGGTCCGACACTTGACAGGCCTGCACCGGACCCAAAACCTGAGAAGAAAGAGCAGCGTGTCATAAACAATCTAAAACAAGTTCCCAACACCACCAATGTTGGGTCCGACACTCGACAGGCCTGCACCGGACCCAAAACCTGAGAAGAAAGAGCAGCTGATCATTAACATCATCTAAATAAATAAAATAACAAAATAAAAGAAAAAATACTACGTCCCAAACCCAATCTTTTTTTTTTTAAATTAAAAACAAAATAAAAGGAAGTGAACCTTGTGGAGGCCCAAATGAAGTATCATGGTTTAAAGAGAATGGGGCAGATGTTCAACACAAAGGGAAAAGGTAAGACCGACATACAACCAGACTGTTACTGGTGTGATCAGAATGGGAACTCTTTGCTGGCCGCTGCAGATGGGGAATACCAAGTGCTATGATGTAAGTTATTAACTCCCCTAAAAAGGGAGAGAGAAAGAGGGGGGGGGGGGGTAATTTGCATGCTGATGAGGCATATGATGCTAGACTCAGACTTTTCTAGACCAATCTGGCGCCTGAGAGGTGATGTGGTGGTCAACATCACGTCATCCACTTTTACTTCCCAGGAGATTTTTAGATGGATTATTTTTTTTAGGCTGAAGAAATAGATCAATAATGAACACAGAGCAAGAGGAGAAATATGCAGAATATGGAATGACAGCATCAAGAACAGCCTTGACCATTTCTGCCCTGATAAGACTAAATCTAGTCACTTGTGACACTGTCCCATGAATGACACTATATCACCAGGTCTGCAGGGACCTGCTCTCAAAAAGTCTAGTTGAATTCCATCTGTCCTATGTGTGCCTGCTCAGTGTTTAGTAGGCCAGGATATAAATACAGTAACTAAAAATAGTATTTGATTGGGGGGGGGGGGGGGGGGGGGGGCCTTATGACTTATGGCTTTATTTAAAACCTAGTTAATGTCCCAATTTTTCCAAAGCCTCAGTGATTGAAGTGATGGGGTCACCGCATCAGTCGCCCGACACATATTATCTGTTGGGCCCCAGGGAATGTATTCCACTGAACGCTTCACTATGTTCCTATTTATTGCTTACCCCTTTATATCTCTTGTAGATAATTGTATTTATAAGTAACTTGTGTAATATACTTGTTTATTTTGAGCATTTTTCTGGGAATTCAATTCCCATAAGGTCATGATCCATTTTGCCCACACTTTGGAAAGGTAACTGAAAGTAGGAATGAAAAGTCTGGTCTAGGAGTCAGAATTTTTTTTTTTTAATGTACCCACTTTGAATTTGAACCCAAAACCCTCTGGTTGCAGTGAAGCATCCAGCCTTTGAGATACTGCAGCTTGTAAACATCACTGATACAAAAAAGCAATATTACAACCATAATTACGTCAGTTATTCATACTCTTTCTCTCACTGTGACTTGTTATATATGTTGTGTGCAACCCTTCTGTCACGGTAAAACTTGAAAACAAAACATAGGTCATAATCCCAGGGAAACTCTTGAAAGAAATCCTTTAATAACATGAACAATAAATGGAACACATTCCGTGGGCCCTAAAATATATCTATGCCATATCAAGTGACTCATGTTGTGATCTCTATCACTGGGGAACATTTGTCAATCTGGCTTTGAAAATCTATCTGGTTTGAAGAACCCTCACCGATATATTTTTAGTTAATATAATTACATCCTGACTTCATAAATGTTTGTGCAGGTGTAAACACAGCCAATTGCAATAACTATGCATCTATGCAACAGAATCAAGTCTATATCAAGACAACAACAAAGAAATCATCTTAATTATTATCAACCTATCATGGTAATGACCAATCATTCATATCAGAAGCAATCAAGAAGGAAAGTAATCTAGTTAGTCCAATAAGAGTATTCTACGTAACATAAGCATTTCTAAAATAAAAAAATTAAAAAACAATTGTTTAGACAGACTATGAGAAATAATTTAGACAGTCCACGAAAGGTATAGACTGTATACGGAGAGTAATTTAGACCAGTCGGTCAGTTCCACGATAATCTTCCCACGTTGCACACTAGCTCACTTCTGATTGGTCAACCTCCAAGCATACTGCTAGGGAGGTATTCGACAATGCTGTTGATATCGCGTGTTGTATATTTAAGCATGCCAGCACTTTTAACACTACAAAAAAATTTACAATCTGGGTCTAACCCACAACCCCCCTAGAGTGCTGCAACCTATGTCACAGTCATTCTCTTTCTCTGAAGAAAAATGGAAATGCAAGATAAGCCAGGAAAGAAACAACATAGCTGTAACCCCCGGACAGCAGAAGAGTTTTTTAAAAAAATGTATGATGGTACGTGACCTACAGGGTTCATAGCCAAATTTACCAATCAATTTCAAGGCTTTTCAAGGTCTTTTTCAAGGTCTCCTTAGTTTTTTTCAAGGTTGTCTCGGTGTAATACTAATACAAGATTTTTGCCTTGTTCAAGGGTGTACTGAGCACACAAGGTACTTCATTTGTGCCACATGTGTTGGTATACCAGCACAGATATCATCATCATGTAGCATTTCCTTTATCCTGACAAAAAAAAACTCGGTCTCTCACCAGCTCTCCCGCCTCATGTACTTTTTTATACTCAAGGAGTCACTTATATCCTGTGTCCATCTTCGTGTTGGTCGGCCCCTGAGCTTGATATAGTGTTTGAAATTTTTTTTTAGGGCTTGGTGGTAGAGGGCAGCAAACTGAAGTCCTGTCTGTTCTGGACCTGGTACCTGAGAGGGTTAGGGGAGAGAGAGAGAGTCATGAAGAGAGAGGAAGACACATGCTGAGGTAGGCTGGGAGAGACAGTGTAAAGATGGACAGCTGAAGGTAGAGAAAAGAAGGAAAAGAAGTCTGGGGAAGGAGGAAAAAATGAGAGGGAGGGATGGAGACATGATGAGGAAAAGTGGGGAAGGGACAGCGAAAGACAGAGAGGGAGACAAATACAGAAAGAGGGAATGCAGATACAGAGATCGGCAGATGAAAAGAGAAGGAAAAAGGGAACGAAACAGAGATATGGAAGGAGGAAAAAATGACAAAGAGTTGAAAGAAGGGAGTCAGAGGGAGAGAGAACGGACAGGGTGAGAAGCAGATGCAAGCAGAGAGAGACAAAGGGACAGCACAGAGAGACAAGCAGACAGAGGAGAGAGAACCAAAGAAAGAGAAAAAAGGCAGAGCAGGAGAATGGGAGGGAGGTATACAAAGAGGAAGTGATGAAGGGAGGCAAACAGACATAAAGCAAGAGAGAGAGAGAAAGGTGGGTAAGGAAGGCAGTGACAAACACAGATTAAGAGAGGGGGGAAGGAAGGGAGACAAGATACCTCAAAGAAAAAAAAACAGCCACCCCCCCCCCCCCCCCCCCCCCCACACACACACAATTTCAAGTGTAGTGGACACAACCACTAGGAAAAGATAGTTATGGGGCAAAAAAATATGTAGATGAACCAGGTAAAAAAAAATGGGGGGGGGGGGGGGGGGGGAGAGAATGAGAGAGGGGAGCGGGTAAGGAAATCTAGAGAAAATGAAGAGACAGGATGGAGAGGAGACAAAGAAGAGATGGGACAGGAGAAAGGGCAAGGAAAGGAAGAGAGGAAGAATGGAGAGAGAAAGGAGAATAGTAGAAGATCAAAGGAAAGAGAAGGGGTGAGAGAAGAAAGGTAAGACACGGTTGTGGGGGTGGGGGGTGTAAGAACAATGAGTGCCCAAAATAGAATTAGGAAATCTCTAAGTGAGGCCACTTTTCCCGGTTCCTTCCCTCTCCCAATGTGAATGTGGCCGTGGTCCAAAAACAACAGTGCTAACCCCTACTGCCCCTTGCTTGTCCTATCTGTGTGTGACAACAATAATTCAATTTCTTACACTTAAGGCTGGTGACCTGAGAGCCAAGATCATTTTATGAAGAAAAAAAAAAGTCCAGGGGATCCCACCCACCACTGGTGGAAAATAGAGAAGTTTACCCACACACATAAATAGGTCAGACACATAAATAGGTCAGGGCAGCAGTGGACTTCATTTTATTTCTGGTTTTCCAATTACAGAAAGGAGGGGAGAGAGGAGGTGGTGGAAAGTGGTGTAGAAGGCTGAGGTGGTAAGGGTGAGACAGAGGAGGTGAGAGAATAAAGTTTAAGAAAATAAAGTGGGAATGAGACAGGGAGAGAAAGAAGGGAGTAAGAAATAAGATGAGATATAGAGGGAAGAAGGTAGCAGGAAGGGGTGCACTCCCTCCCCTAGGTGTCATCAATGTGGGAGGAGGAAAAAAAAAAAAGGGGGGGGGGGGTGACGGCAAATGTGTTTTTAAAAGTACACATATATTTAATGTGTGGGAGGGGGGAATGATGGACATGAAATGTTCTGCACTAGGCAACACATAACCTTATACACCAACTGAAGGTATGGAGAAAGAAAGAAAGAGAGAGAAAGAGAGGGAGGGAGTGAGGGAGAGCGGCAAATACAAAGAGAGAGAGGAAAGCAGTGACACAGACAGTCAGAGAGTGAGGAACAGGTAGGACAAAAATGTGAGGGGGCGGGAAGGGAGATGGACAGAGATTAAGGCCGCTAGGAAAACAAACACATCAAAAGAAAATATCCACCATGTTCACACAGAATGCCCCCCCCCCCCCCCAAATACAACTTCCTGTGTACTTGAGTTGCTAGGAAGAGTTATGGAGCCGCACATTTACTAAACATAAACAAGAAATAAAATAGGAAAAAGGGGGGGAGGGGGACAGGAAATGAGAGAGTAAAAGAAAAGATAGAGAGAAAGAGAAGAAGATGAAGATCAGAAGGGAGGGTTAGAGACAATGCAGGAGACGGGAAGGAAGGAGCAATAGGTAGAAGAGTGAAAGAGGGAGGGAAGAGAGAGAGAGAGGGGTGAGACAACAGAAGAGGGAATCTCGGGGAATTACAATACTGATCGCCAAACACACTGTAAAGATAAATCCAGGCCAAAAATAGAACTGGGAAATCCAGCTGCAGTCACTTTGCTTAGCCCCAATGCCATCTCTAATTAATAGAGAAGGCCGTGCTTAGCCCCCACCACGGCGACTCTATTTATAAATACAACTGAATCGAGCCCCACCATCTCCCAATGTAATCCTTTCTAGAAACCACGGCCATAAACGATTTAAACTGTTCATTCTGCCGGACTCGCTAGAAACAAAGGCACACACACACACGCGCGCGAGACGGAATCTGCTACTTCCCGCCCCATGCCACACCGCTGCTGTCTGCATGTTTTCATGATCAGCAACAAAGCCCGCCCTCCCCTGGCCTTTAACAAGCCATTTCGGCTGAAAATAGCCAATAATCAGCTGCCCTCACACCTGAAACGACCATACAACGAAAGTAGCCAAAAACTAGCCAAATGGCCAAAAAAAGCCAAATGGCTCCCTCAAAATTGCCTGTGCTGAAAAACACAGGATTTCTGACGATTTCATTGCCGCGGTCAAAATTCACGGGTTTTTAAGGTCGGAATGTCTTTTATAAGCTAAAAATCCCGGTTCAAGGTCAACGAAAAAAATCCCGGTAATTTCCCGATTTCCCGGTCCACTACGAACCCTGGACCTAGTTTGGCTGGGGAGATTATCGTGGAACTTACTGACTAGTCTTCTCCAACTGGTGATCAAAGAATAACAAAGTTAAGGGGTCGTGACATCATTTACATAAAACCCACAGCTTTAGTATGCCATCTTTTCTGCAAGTTATTCACAGTGACTACTGAAAAGTATGGGGAGACGTCCCAGAACTCAGATGTTCATTTTGAGAACTACTGATTTAGACAGTCTACAAAAGTAATCTGGACTGTCTATAAAAGTAATCTAGACAGCCTGCAAAAGTAATCTAGAGTCTATACAAGTAATCTAGATGGTCTACAAACGTAATCTAGACAGTCAAATCAAATAAAAAAGTGGTGATAATGGACTCTTCACACATTTAGACCAACCTGTTGTAGACTTAGGGGTGCCGAATATCCCACTGCTGAAACTGGACATGCCAAAGCCAGTCTGTGTCCCCCCAGATAACCCTGTCACTGGAGGACCTGCAACAGTCATGGGGAGCATGTACAAATGTGACAACATTCCCCGACATACCTGGATGGCCGCACAATTTATCGAGGTATTTGTAAATCGTATAACATTCACTGTGGTACTTGTAAAATGGTACAAAACTCATATGGTACCACATCGTTTGTTTGAGTTGTAAGACATGCTCTGATGTTTGCTTTGGTGACCTACATTTGCAGGTGGCAGAACCAGTGAGAGGTAAGCTGAAAGGAAAGTTTCTTGCCAGCATTCAGTGGTATCCAGAATGAAACAAACAGTTGTTTGAATATTTCCAGACTTTGGTCTTGCTCCAGGAACTAAGTTTTGCATGCACAGATCTGGTATATCTGTTGTAAATTACTGGTTCCATGCCTCCCAGGTGGACGCATTCCTGTTCTAAACGAAACTATCAATGCTGGACAGATGCCTGGTAGGGAACCTGTTTCTAGGATGACTACGGAGATGTGCAGGTAAGTCTTGAACCAGATCAGCCCTAGTCCTGGTCTACCAGCACATGTTGTTCACCAGCTCTGCATTCCAGGAAAACCGAATGTGAGAAACGGTTGTAGCTTTAGATAAAATAGTAAGTAAAGTACATCTTGTCCATGCCTTTAGATACAATAGTAAGTAAAGTACATCTTGTCCATGCCTTTAGATACAATAGTAAGTAAAGTACATCTTGTCCATGCCTTTAGATACAATAGTAAGTAAAGTACATCTTGTCCATGCCTTTAGATAAAATAGTAAGTAAAGTACATCTTGTCCATGCCTTTAGATAAAATAGTAAGTAAAGTACATCTTGTCCATGTCTTTAGATACAACAGTAAGTAAAGTACATCTTGTCCATGCCTTTAGATAAAATAGTAAGTAAAGTACATCTTGTCCATGCCTTTAGATAAAATAGTAAGTAAAGTACATCTTGTCCATGCCTTTAGATACAACAGTAAGTAAAGTACATCTTGTCCATGTCTTTAGATACAACAGTAAGTAAAGTACATCTTGTCCATGCCTTTAGATACAACAGTAAGTAAAGTACATCTTGTCCATGCCTTTAGATACAACAGTAAGTAAAGTACATCTTGTTCATGCCTTTAGATACAATAGTAAGTAAAGTACATCTTGTCCATGCCTTTAGATAAAATAGTAAGTAAAGTACATCTTGTCCATGCCTTTAGATACAATAGTAAGTAAAGTACATCTTGTCCATGCCTTTAGATACAACAGTAAGTAAAGTACATCTTGTCCATGTCTTTAGATACAACAGTAAGTAAAGTACATCTTGTCCATGCCTTTAGATACAACAGTAAGTAAAGTACATCTTGTCCATGCCTTTAGATACAACAGTAAGTAAAGTACATCTTGTTCATGCCTTTAGATACAATAGTAAGTAAAGTACATCTTGTCCATGCCTTTAGATAAAATAGTAAGTAAAGTACATCTTGTCCATGCCTTTAGATACAATAGTAAGTAAAGTACATCTTGTCCATGCCTTTAGATACAACAGTAAGTAAAGTACATCTTGTCCATGCCTTTAGATACAACAGTAAGTTAAGTACATCTTGTCCATGCCCTTGGATACAACAGTAAGTAAAGTACATCTTGTTCATGCCTTTAGATACAACAGTAAGTAAAGTACATCTTGTCCATGCCTTTAGATACAACAGTAAGTAAAGTACATCTTGTCCATGCCTTTAGATACAATAGTAAGTAAAGTAAATCTTAACCATGCCTTTAGATACAACAGTAAGTTAAGTACATCTTGTCCATGCCCTTAGATACAACAGTAAGTAAAGTACATCTTGTTCATGCCTTTAGATACAACAGTAAGTAAAGTACATCTTGTTCATGCCTTTAGATACAACAGTAAGTTAAGTACATCTTGTTCATGCCTTCAGGTATACTTGGCATTTAGGGTTAGATCTATATTTTGAAGACCTATCGGCACTCGATAGGTGATGCGGTCAACAGTATGCCGGACGTCTTTACTTCCCAGGACTGTATCTTGTACCCATTTAAGGCTGGGTTGACCTGGGAACCAACCTAGGTCATTTATTCAAAAAGTCTTGAACCCACAGTTTTCCGATCCGCAGGCGAGCATCCAGCATTACACCACAGCAGCTCCCTTATACACCATAGGGAACAACACAAGTGATCACGATGAGAAAATAAAACTTATGCTGTCCTGTAAAAACAGGCACAACACAAAATCTAACCTTGAGGTTGCTGAGCACGGGAATGTACCATCGCCATGGCTTGTGCAGCCGTGTTTGTGGTGTCTGGAAAAGGGTTTGGACCTGCCAGTTCTGATAAATGTGTCTTTTTAACAGTCTTGGGCAGTGGCATTGACTTATGGAAGATGTTCTTAGAGTCGCTGTGGAAGACTCGTCTGTATGTCAGGAACTGGTCTTTTTGAGCCTGTAGATCAATTAAACAAATAAAAGAAGAAATTAACCATTTGAGCTACTTGAGTGCGCAAAGCAACAATACAATTCATAACGTGTTAAAATCACTTTGTCTTCTTTTCGGTACACAATGGTTGTAAACTCGGGCTGAAAATTCTGGTTCATCCACTTCTGCTGCTGACAAATCTGGTTTAATTGTATGTAGACAAATCATCACTAACTATTGCCATAAAGGCTAATAGACTTCAATGGCTGGGGCATAAAGTGAGAACAGCGGATAACAGAAAGACAAACACTATGCCTACAAAAGAGCTGAATTAGGGCAAACCAGACCAGACCACGAGGCAGGCGAAGAAAGATGCGAACAGATAACGCAGGCAGACCTACTAACACTTGGAGTCACCAACTGGAAAGGAAAGGCCAGTCTAAGTAACAAAGATGAATGAGTGCAAGGGATATCTGCAGATATGTAACCTGGAGGGCTCCGAATGCTGAAGAATAATTTGGGCCACATGTTGGTTTCATTTTGGATACCAAAGCGGAGAAAACATATATATATATATATACCATGACAGTCTCCTGGTCGTACTTTACACTCTGAGGCTGAAGAGACGAGAGCACAAGTTCCTTCAGAAAATACACCCTCCATACCTCACAGACCCACTCCACATTCTAAGACAAAAGAGGAGTGGGTAAAAGTTCTACCACATGTACACATCTAGACTCCTCATGGATCTACTCTCTGCTCTAAGACAGAAGAGGAGTGGGTAAAACTTCTATCAGATGCACATACCTTGACTGCCTCGTGAACCTGCTGCAGCTGAGCAGCCAGCGAGATGAAGGTCTCATGCAGTTTCTTCAACAACAGAAGCAGCTCTGAAACAACACAAGCAAGCAACACATTACAAGACACAGATTTTATTTATCTCCAAGAACATTACTTTGTTAAGCTCTTTCTTCTTGCCTTATACATTTACTTTGTTAAGCCCTTACTTCTTGCCTTATACATTTACTTAGTTAAGCTCTTACTTCTTGCCTTATACATTTACTTTGTTAAGCCCTTACTTCTTGCCTTATACATTTACTTAGTTAAGCCTTTACTTCTTGCCTTATACATTTACTTAGTTAAGCTCTTACTTCTTGCCTTATACATTTACTTTGTTAAGCTCTTACTTCTTGCCTTATACATTTACTTTGTTAAGCCCTTACTTCTTGCCTTATACATTTACTTAGTTAAGCTCTTACTTCTTGCCTTATACATTTACTTAGTAAAGCTCTTTCTTCTTGCCTTATACATTTACTTAGTTAAGCTCTTACTTCTTGCCTTATACATTTACTTTGTTAAGCTCTTACTTCTTGCCTTATACATTTACTTTGTTAAGCTCTTACTTCTTGCCTTATACATTTACTTTGTTAAGCTCTTACTTCTTGCCTTATACATTTACTTAGTTAAGCTCTTTCTTCTTGCCTTATACATTTACTTAGTTAAGCTCTTACTTCTTGCCTTATACATTTACTTAGTTAAGCTCTTACTTCTTGCCTTATACATTTACTTAGTTAAGCTCTTACTTCTTGCCTTATACATTTACTTAGTTAAGCTCTTACTTCTTGCCTTATACATTTACTTAGTTAAGCTCTTACTTCTTGCCTTATACATTTACTTAGTTAAGCTCTTACTTCTTGCCTTATACATTTACTTTGTTAAGCTCTTACTTCTTGCCTTATACATTTACTTTGTTAAGCTCTTTCTTCTTGCCTTATACATTTACTTTGTTAAGCTCTTACTTCTTGCCTTATACATTTACTTTGTTAAGCCCTTACTTCTTGCCTTATACATTTACTTTGCCTATGCGAGCTTCAAGATTCTGCTGGGGCTGGTATGGTTATCATTAGTTTTCAAATGGAACAGTGAACGACATTTGGTCTGATTTCCTCTGGCAAAGTAAACTAAGAGTGCAGTAATTATAGGATGACCTGTCTGCAATTAAGTTGGAACCTTGACTAAAGACTCTTTCGACTTTCATCTACCAGTGGAACATACAATCGACAAGTCTTCCTTTGCTACCTCTTGCAGCTCCTTCTATGTAATTCCTCTGTCTCTAATCATCTGTTTCCATGTTTCAGGTGTCCCTTATTGGTTGTCCTGTTGGTTCCAGAAGGACTTTCTAGTTTCCTGATATTACCCTCATGTGGGTTCCAGCGCTACATGTTGGGGGGGGGGAGGGTATACCCACAACCCTCCTAACAAGTCTGTGGCAGCAGGCGACTAATCAGGGGTGTTAGAGAGGCCAGGAACCAGGAATACAAATATGCCAGATCTCAGGGGTGTTAGAGAGGCCAGGAACCAGCAATACAAATATGCCAGATCTCAGGGGTGTTAGAGAGGCCAGGAACCAGGAATACAAATATGCCAGATCTCAGGGGTGTTAGAGAGGCCAGGAACCAGCAATACAAATATGCCAGATCTGTCAAGCAGATGTGTTTTCATTCAAGTTCTAGAACAAGATCAAAGTCCACAAATGATTGAACAATCAGCAATTTCCACAAGAGTTGACAGCTGCTGATCGCTAAAAAGAATATATTTTATAGTTTTTTTAATGTGTCTAATATCCATGTCCAGCCTAAAGACCAGAGCTAATGTCCAGATTGTAGAAGACAGACAAGAGAAGCGGTCAAGCTATTAGAAAACAGACAAGATAAGTAGTCCACATATCCGATGATCCACCAAATCATTCTAACCATGTAACGGTAAAGTTGGGAGATGTGAACCAATGTCATTACACACAGTTATAAACCACAAGTGCTCTGCCACCAGTACAGACAGCTGATATCTACTAATCATAAGTAACCCATCCTAAGTCCTATGTATCTTTTCTTCACATAACTCTAATTTCCTTTTGTTTCTTCCTTTTGGGGGGGGGGGGGGGGGTCTGTCTTTATTCCTTTGGCAGGTTCAAAGTCTTGGGTATGTCATTGTTACTTTGGCAGGTTAAAAGTTTTGGCTCTGCCTCCATTATTCTTTTGGCAGGCCTAAAGGTCTTGGGTCCCTTTATTCCTTTCCCAACAGTCTTACATCTGCCATTATTCCTTTAACAGGTCCAAAGGTTTTAGATCCAAATCCTAGCGGAGTGGATATGAAAACAAAAACTAACTTTGGCTCTCGGGTGAATAAGCCTTATATAGGCATCTAGGAAGTAAATCAGCTGCAGTCATGCTGACAACATCACCCACTGAGTGCCGGTCACTCTACAAACAACATGAGTCACCATCACATGTTAAATGGACAACTGGTTTTTTTTTTTAATCCTTTATCTTACTTATTTTTTTGTGTGTCTTGTGGATTCCAATGAAAGAACATTCTAGTTACACCATCATAGGGTTTTCTCAATATGCATCATTTCCAAAGCCAGCTTCTTGTCTATAACTATTGATTCATTAGAACTCAGTTCTCCTTAAAACTTTTCATTACTGAAGGCAGAAGAGAGAATAATAAAACTCTAAGTGACCTGATGGAGTGTGGGGGGTAGGCTGATGAAGAGCGGCCAAGTGACTGTCTAAGGTTTCTATCTGTTGTCTGTAGGTCACCATTCTCTCCTCAAACTCTTCCACAAGATGCTGGAAGTACCTGGACAAACAGAAACCATGGTTACGAGCCTGTAGCATTGCATGATGATCAAAGGTAATAATCAGTATTACCGCTGTGATGTTGAACACATCGCCTAGCAGCTAGACATTTGCCTGCTGGCCTGAATGTCTCGGGATCCAATCATTTTTTTAATTGAATCCTTAACCCACTGACTAACTGTGACTGTGATAATTTTCGAACGAAGTGGCATCAAAAACATCGTCCAAACTTAAAGGATGACATTTCACTTATGTTAGTCGCGAGTATTTTATGTTAAACTGGTTTGTGGAGCCTTTTCGTTTGATGTTGTTCAGGTGTGTACTGTTAGATGCCTCTGATAGTGTATCATGTGTATGTTATGGCTATATGGATGTTTTATAAAAATTGTTTCACAATGCAGTCCTTGACACTTACTGGGATTTAATCCCCGTGAGAGGCAGTTTGAGAACAGATTTTCTTGCCCATTTTTGACAAATCAGTCACATACTACATCAGAAATTCTTCGTGCAAAATGGCAAACAGCCAAGACAATTACAGAATGTTATTTCACAGTTAAGCTGAGCTCTCGCTCAGGATGACTTCAGTCGGCCCTCCCGCACGCACACACACGCTTGCACACACCTGCACGCACACACCCGCACACGATTTCAGTTGCCTTTTTTGGGGGGCATAAATCTGCAGCCACATGATGATGATGACGTAAAACAAGATTGCACAATTTGTGTCTTAAAATTTGTTCTTCATTCAACATGGTGCAAAAATACAAAATATGAGTTTATGTTAAATAGTTGTGAAGCTGTGGCATTTTTAGTAGACAGCAGAGATGTGGTAACAGACTTTTAGCCAGTGGGTTATACAATGCTAGAACATAAACACAAATGTAAATATATGATTTGCTCACAGTTAGGGCAGAAACAAGTAAATTCATGTGAATTTGTTAGTGCTAAGGAAACACATGCTACCATGTGACTTTCTTCACATAAAAATACAGTTACTTACTCTGTCGGAGCTGTGTTCTCATACTGCATGCTAGCAGGAATATCCTTGGTTCTCTGAGCCATCTCTGCATCCTTCAGTTTCTAAAAAACAAGGGGAAAGAGAGTTCTACAAGGCTGCTTCAGAAAGTTCCTGGAATTACTGACTCATGTGTGGATTATTAATTATGATATGAAGATTATAGTTTTATAAATTTATTTTGTCTTATGGGCATAGCATGATCAGAGCTGAACATGTCCTTGGTTGGGCAATGAACAAATGCCAAATTGTGTGTTTGTCTTGAGAAATCGCCCTCAGAGAGAGTATGGTTGCTTCATAAAGTATATGGTAATAACACATTGAAGAAATTGCAAATTTCTGAGTGGCTAAAGAGTTTCCATGAAGGTTGTCTTATTTAGTTTTGATGACAAACCTAGTGAGTGACTGCCAACTGTGATAAACAATGAAAACAGTGAGTGTGTTGGGAACACTGTTTGTGTTGACAGAAAACTTGGTGTCACGAAAATAGCCTCATGAGTATCCTCATGACCTCTTACTGGGTGATTTTTTTTTTAATGGTTCCTTCATCTAAAACAGGCACTGAAAAGGCAGCAATAAAATGATGATGAGGATGTTATCACCAATGGGACAAAGCATCTGAAAGAGGTGTCAAAGAATGGGTTCCAGAACTCTATGAACATTGGCAAACTGGTGTAGATGTTGAAGGAAACTATTGTTGAGGAAAGGTAGTTTAAATAATTGCACTGTTACTTATTTTTACAGAATACACAAACTCCAGGATATTTCAAGAGCTACATCCGTGGAGCACAGGCTCTCAACCAACACACTTCAAGACTTTGGTAGAGCTGTTTATAACTGAGTAGGCAATAAGGAGTTGCTCGATGGTTACAAACGCTGAGCTCTCCTCTGGGACACGACACACACACATATCCACATTTTAGCCTGCACATTTCAAGGTGTCTGCACTATACACGCAGACCTACATTTTAAGGCTCAGGCATCCTCCCCTCCCCCCAACATCATGCAGAGACAAATGTATGGGCACACAAAACTCAAGTTCTGGATCATGACCAAAGTCCAGGAGTGGACAAACAACCACAACTTTCTGCCTGCCAGGATTGACAGCTGGTGAGTGTTTAGAAAAAGAATCCCTGTAGTTACTTTAACCCTCTCTGTCCAACATAGATTTAGACTTCTTTGGGTCCAACATTTGTTCCTTTTAAGCAACAATTGCTTCAGGAAGAACAGGTTAAAGTAAACACTCATGGGACCTGAAGATCAATCCTGAGTCTCTCAGACTGTGGCCTAACCAACAACAGAAAACTACTATTACTACCTCTACTGACCTGTTCTGCTGTGTATAGTCTGAAGATTTCAGGCCACATGGCTAGTGCTGTAGTCACAGACAGCAAAAGGTTAGGATTTGATTGTTCAGAAGAAAAAACCCAACCCTTAACTTTACTGAGAATTGGAACCTGGGTGTCCCGTATGAAAGCCCAGTGTTCTTATCCATTTGGGTAACCTGAACAGTGATCTAATGTCAACCAAGGCTTGATACTGGTACCAGGAAATAAAATGGGAAGTATAAGTGAGCATTCTACGGCTCACAACATCTGTATAATGTCATTGGTCTGCTTCTTCTACTTGATGCAACAAAACTGTTTAGAAAAAAAAAATGATAAAGCGGTGAAGGCTTTCTGGGATGAAATGGACATTTTAACAGAACAGATAATCTATACACTGAAAGACTTTCAACTGGGGGTAAGCAGAGGTTTTGGAAGATATTTAACAATGAGGGGGAAACACAGGCAGACTTTAAACCAAGTTGACAATGAGGGGGAAACACAGGCAGACTTTAAACCAAATTGCAACTAATATTAGCAGGTCAAGTCTTCATTGGCTACTGGAAAAGGGGACGGAGCATGTCTGGGAATGTCACTAGTGCAGTGATGTCTTTTCTTGATTCATTCACCTGTGCCATCTCCTGCTTCAGTTTCTCCACGGAGCAAGCATTCCTCTGTAGTCCGTTGGCTACCACAGACAACAGCTGTCGTAGAACTGTCACATCTTCCTGGACTTTTATCATCGGCTTCGAGGACATACGGGTAATGTCTTCCCGGACGGCCTTCTCTTCTTTTACGTACTTCCTGAAAGGCAAATATGAAAGAAAGTAAGAAAGAGTAAATAATGCTTATAATTTCTTATTTTAAAAAAATAGTAAGCAGGCAAGAAACAGCGAAATACAGCGAGGAAAAAACAATAAATAGAGACGGATAATGAAAAAAATATTTCAAAAAATAAAATGCTGAACGAAATAAAAGTCAAGAATCACTTCCAATGTTTTAATGTAAAAAAGTAATTTTAAGAAAACAATGCTAAGAATACAGAAAAAAGCACAATGGGAGAAACAGGCAAGAAAGAAAGAAAAGAAAATGTTAACTGGTTTAAATATGTTAGTGACAATGCTGATAAAACATGCTACATACTGCAAAGCATCAACTGTTGCTCCAAGCGGTTCTGGAAGTAAGGATTCTTTAACAGTTTTACCATCGCTGTGAACAGAAAATGGAAAAATTAAAAATCTGAACTAACAACTCAAATTCAGAAATACCATGGCAGAAGCATAAATATCTGCATGACTGCCAATCATAGTACTCACCAGGGGTGTTGTTCATCATTTCTCCCTTAAAATTGTGACTTAAACAGGTTTGAGACAGCAAATAAATTGCTCTGCTCACTTAAGAGAGAATGCCTTGTGGTGAATTACCATATAAAGCATATATATAAAAAAGAGAGGAAAAGTCTAAAAAGGGCAAGGCAGACCAAGAACAGAAAGACACATTTTTGTTAAATAAACTGTTTTAAAATATCCTTTTTTTAAAGGAGGGGGGGGGGGGGTTTGAACATGATGTGCAGAAGCCTTCTTTCCTTCCATTTATATTGCCCCCTCTGAGCTGCTGCCTGAAGGTCTGACCACAAAATCTTAAAAAAAAAGATTTTAAGCCAAACGGGGAAAATTCCCAGGTATCTTCTATAACTCAGGGTGCCAAATAAACAGCGGTCACCTTATATATTAACCCTTTTTTTTATTTCAGTGCCAAAAAGATAGAGGCTTCAGGGGGGATTCTCATAGTTTACACAAAAACAATTTTTAAAAACAAGGCGTTTAATTAACATATACAAAACTTTCTATAAATGTGTAGGAAATTGAATGAGCTAATAGAATATAAATCAAACTGAAATCTCAATATTTATTCAAATTAACTATTATGATTTGCATAATTTATGCAAGAATTTTTTTCCTTAGGAACAAACATGACTAACCTATTTTAAAAAAAATCGGTGAATTTTTGTATGGATGAAGCTTGAATAAGTCCTAACACTTGTATTTTTGGGAAGTAAGGCCCATGGAGGCCCTTCAGACATTTCTGGCACACGGTTCTACTCATTTTCCTGCCTCCAGCTATGTTTCAGTTGCTATGACGCAACAGTTCTTTTCGCCATTTTTGGGGGCATAGGTAACCCCACACACAAAAATCGATGTAAAATTACAGAACACGTCAAATTTTCTCAAAAGCTGTCGCTAAAAAGCCCACATGTGCAAGAAATGTGAGAAGCAATCTGATTGGCTGTTATAAAAACCTGCCAGCCAATCTCAAGGCTTGTATTATATAGGGCTGACGAATTGGCCCATTTTTTTGGCCTTTGTGTCAAGTCGATAAATTGACCGCATAGTCTTCAAAGGGTTAGAGTGATTTACAAATGGGAAAACTACGGTGCTTTGTTGGCTTTAATTTAAATATGAATATTTTTATTTAGTAAGTTTTTAATTTTCACAAAGTTTCTCATGCAATTATCTGGCAATTCCAAAAGTGACGGAACATTACCTGGTAGCTCCTGCACTAGTGCTTCCACCTACAAAGAAATAAATGAGGTAAAATAAGTGCTCATCAATTATCATTTTTACTTGAATGTAATTAAGTTCAGATGAATGACAAATTGAAGAACAAAAAGATGTACTAAAGGAATCATCTTATTCAATGTCCAAGATACACAAACATACAGTAACGCAGACATTTAACTTCTTTACGTCAGAATCTGTAAATTCCAGTGGTAGAAAAGTTCTGCGTATCTGTCCACATCTGGACTTTAGTTTTGTTCTAGAACTTGAGTTTTGCGTGCACATCCGTTTTAGATCTGCCTTATTTGTTTGCAGACTGTTGGGTCATCCTCTCTCAGGCTGATGTACTCCAACTTCAAAGGAAGCACCACTAATTAGTCGACTAACAAAATGCTTGTTAAGGGAGCAGACGATCCAATGGGCTGTTTTGCTCCAGAATGGGGCCTCGGGAACCAACATGGGGAACTGGAGCTACTGAGTTCATAATGTGGAGACTGAGCCACTAGTGATGAACAATAGTGCAACAAAGTCAATCCTCTCAACGCTGGCACAGGTGCAAACTCACTCAACGGCAGTACCAGTGCAAAGGGTTGAGGACTATGTTTTTTTTAATCGGAAGGTTAACCCGGCCAATTAATATCTTCACAAGTCAGACATTACGGCTGAAAAGCGCAAATACTGCAGCCATGCTGTAAATGGGCACAACACATTTACATCTTTGGATAAATGCACAACAATTTTTGTTTAAACCTCAACCTACTTTTTTTTTTAACCATCCCAGTCACAGTAAAGATTTACCTTTTTTTTTAACCATCCCAGTCACAGTAAAGATTTACCTTTTTTTTTAATGCGACTAACGAAGAGTCAGGGGAGGGGGTCCCCGCCAGGCCTTCAAAATTAGAGGGGTCTGTGATTCCTATATAAACCAATGCCTTAGATCACAAACCTGATTTCAGAGCAGTATTTGGGTCAAGTCCGCCTAGCCCCACTGTGGCTGTGGTCTGTGGCAATGATGTAAAGATGCTTGCAGCTGTTGTCTGTGGCTGCGAGGTAAAGATGCTTGCAGCCGAGGTTGTTGTTCCTGACGGAGCACCAAACATACCACTCCCTAACCCCAAACTGAGGCCACTGGAGCTGGTGGAGGCTGGGGTACTCCCTAATAGACCTACAAAAGGATGACAGATTAATTCAGAATAATTTACTATGTAAAAAAAAACTTAATTCATTTGGAAGAAAAAATAACAGAACGCTGCTATGCTCTGGCGCATGTCAAAAGTGGAGTGCTCATCGTTAAACTATCATTATCAGTCAATGTGTTTGTCTCCATCGTGATGTCACTCTTGACATCCTTAACAACAATACTGACAGGTTACAAGACAATAGTATGGTTTCTGTAATTTATTTCCCACGTTTTCATTTGAAGTGCCTCCTAACAGCACCGGTTCTATAGCACATTTCCGTTTCCTTCCACTACATGTGTTTAAACGTTTCTGGTTTTTCGCCTCTTACTGATGTGGTGTAGGATTCTTGTCTTAAGCGATACAAAATGTTTCTTCAAGCATTTGCTTGAAATTGTTGTCTTTCAGCGTCCAGCTTCCTGGACACATTGAGTGTTGTGTCAGTTTAGTTGTCAGTGCTGACTCAACTGGAAGCCATGATAGTGCCTGCAGTGACCTGAGCCTTACCTGCCACTCCTGGGCTTAAATCAGCGCTGATTGATGTTTTTTCTCGCAAAACTGACCCCGGCTATCAAATCAAAAAGGGGTAACAGGTCATATTCTGGAAGGTTATGTTATCACAATCAACATCACCACTGCACATTGGGCATTCCCATGCGTGCAGTTCTCTGATGCAGCAGCCACTCCTAGGTATTTCTACTTATTGTTCCCATGAGAAGTTGGTTATATTGTTTTCTATCTCAGCCTCGAAGATGGCATAGACATGCTCTACTCCCATGTCAGGCAATCGTGTTAGTGTTAGAGATTTGTCATTATCCACTAGCCCAGTCTGTACAACATTGACGACAACTGCTCTTTCCATGCTTTTTCCCACATGCATTGATGCAATGCTTGCCAGTTGGTCCGCAAGCTTATTACCCTTCACGCATACATGACCATGTGTGTAGATCCAAGTGAGGGAGGTTAAGAGCGATTTTCAAATGCTTTCCGCCCACTCAAAGTGCATACCGCCTGTTGCTATCTTCTGATGCATGTTCTGGGAGTCTGAGACAATTACTGCATGTGTGGCTGTTTGCTCTCATGCCCAAGCTAATGCTCTAGAAGCAGCAGCTATCTCTATGGTCATGCCTGATGTAGTTTTTTGGTAAGCCGCTACCTCTTGTATTGTTTTCACATGGCACTGCAGGAGATTTCTTTTGCGCAGCTTTTATGAGCCTCTTAGCCTCATTTTGTACTCAGTCTAGTCTTTCTAGCTGGGTTTTGCTGACAGTGAGGAGACCCAGGCCATAGTCAGTGCTAGCAACTTGAATGCTGTCATACCTTTCCTGGCTCTAAGTATGATGTCTACGTGACACTTGTCCTGGAAAGTAAAGGCAACAGGTGTGGTGTCAACCCCATCCCCTACACTGTGCCAATTGGTCTTCACAAAATATGAGCCTAATAATCCATGCCAATTATTACTATTAAAGAGGGGGTCTTCATTTACATAATAACTATCCACATCTATTTTCGATACCCTTGTAGAAGATTTCTCCAAATGCTCAGTTGGCTTGGTCATATTTGGAGGAGGATGGTAGAGTCCTTAAGGAGATCCTCTATGGTGAATTACATAGGAATAGAAGATGTCGAGGTCGGCTTCTACTCATCATCATCAAGTGACTAGCATGAACAATCATGCCATTCCACAATCTCCGATCTGTAACTATGTGTATCTGTTCATTTGCTGACATTCCTCCATGCGTGACAAGGAGAATCTTCTGGAACTGTCTTCCTCTGTCTCAATTTCTACAGATTCTTCCTGTCGTCCGAACTTGTTCCAGTTTCCTTCTTCTCACAACACAAGCAATAAATAATGCCTGTCGCTCTCTCTCTCTGATGTTTATGATAAGATGTCTTTGAGCCTCTTTTAATTTTATGGTAAGGATTATTCTGTAAAACCACATCTATGAGATGCAGAGCTCTACACACACACAAAAAAAGAAGTGAGCAGGTAATGAGACAGGCTCGATGGAACCAAACTGCAAAGGACTGTGCTGCATGGAGGGGAAAAATCAGGAAGGCAACAGGAATAAAGAAGAAAATGACTGCAGATGGATCAAGAGCCGAGCGTCCGACAGGAAGCATGCAAAATGTAAGCAACAATTGCCCTGAAATCCTATTCTCTAACTGTGGAAGACAATTTTTAATGTGAGCAGGTCTTGCTGTTCCCACTACCCATCGTCTGTGATTCCATGCCCTCCTATAGTACAAAATAACCCTTTTATCTGTGATTCCCTGCCCTCCTATAGCACAATATACACTTTTATCTGTGATTCCCTGCCCTCCTATAGCACAATATACACTTCTATCTGTGATTCCCTGCCCTCCTATAGCACAATATACACTTTTATCTGTGATTCCCTGCCCTCCTATAGCACAATATACACTTTTATCTGTGATTACATGCCCTCCTATAGCACAATATACACTTTTATCTGTGATTACATGCCCTCCTATAGCACAATATACACTTTTATCTTGTGATTCCCTGCCCTCCTATAGCACAATATACACTTTTATCTGTGATTCCCTGCCCTCCTATAGCACAATATACACTTTTATCTGTGATTACATGCCCTCCTATAGCACAATATACACTTTTATCTGTGATTCCCTGCCCTCCTATAGCACAATATACACTTTTATCTGTGATTCCCTGCCCTCCTATAGCACAATATAACACTTTCATCTGTCTTCTTCTTCGATCCTTCTGTCAGAAAACGTATATCAGGAGGCCGGTAGCCTTTATGAAAGCTATCGTGCAATCCATATCCTCTTGTGTACCATACAGTTTTGTCTTTATTGTGGTTGGAACAGGCCAGATTGCGTCTCTGTTGTCAGCATACAGTTGACAGTGTTGGAGCACATGCTCAGCATTTTCGGGTGCCACGCTGCAGGGACACGTCTCCGTATTTCCTACACCGAAAAATTTGAACATATGTTGACGAAATCTGTTGTGCCCAGTCCTTAGTCTGAATATAATAGACTGTCCCTCTCTAGAGAGGCGATGAAGTGAGTCTTGGGGAGAAAATCTGGTGTGGGTATCCAGCCACCTTTCTTGGATACTAGATTGTATTAATGTTTTCATCTCTTGGTGGGTTAAGTCGCTATTTGGTTGTACCATGTCACTGCCGCTTCTGGCTAATCTGTCCGCTATTTCATTGCCTTCCAAGCCACAGTGACCTGGAATCCACTGCAGTACAGATTGTTCTACTGAAGAGCCTAAGTAAATCAGCTGTTGCGTCAAGTCTACAAACTGAGTGTTTTTTGGGTTAACAATTGCTTGTAGAACTGACATAGCATCAGTCAGAAAGACCACTCTACTATATTTGCTGTGCTGTTGTCCATTCAGGAAAGAACAAGCCGCTAGAAGTGCTTCTGCCTCTGCTCTGTAATTGGAGGAATATGAACCTGTTGGTACAGCCTGGTTGATTTTTAAACCATTTGGGCATTCTATGTATATTCCTCCTCCTCCGTCTCTTACTGCTCTCTTGGCTGAACCATCTGTATACACTCGAATCCAACTCTGGTGTGGGTAAAGTCTATTGATCTCTCCTTCTGTAGTTGATTTCATATCAGTGCTGCTCATTGATGATTTGGAGAAGATCCCTGTTACAGTGGTTCTGACTGTTGGTAGGCTATCCCTAAGCCAAGCGGGGCAGTCGTTGTAAGGTTTAAGTGGAACATTTGGTATTATGGGAGGGAGTTTAAGGACAGCGAGCTTGGCATTTGCGTTCTTAATAAAGCAAGTTCTCTTTAGTCTAGCCTTCTGGGGTTTCTGCAGTCGGCTGTACATGGGTTGTTCTTGAAAGTGGTGGTATTTGGAGAGCTGGGTGAGGAGCTTTGTGTCTCTCCTATCTTCCAGATTATGGAGACCAGTAATTGTTTCCATATCTGATATGGGCGTGGAGCGCATTGCCCCTGTCATAATACGGAGAGCATGGTTTTGGATCTTTGAGACTTTTTGAAAATTTGATTTAGCTGCTGTGCCCCAAGCAGCTATTCCATATTCTAGTGTTGGCCTCACATAGCCTGTATAGGTCCTCTTAAGGACATTGAGGTTTGCCCCCAGTCTGTTCCAGCTAACTTCCTCATCAGTTGTGTTCTCTTGAGTCCCTTGCTCTGTGTCTTTTCTATCTGTTTTCTCCATGTGAGTCTTGAGTCAAAGGTTACTCCTAAATATGACGATGAGTCATGTGATTCCATGCCCTCCTATAGTACAATATAACACTTTTATCTGTGACTCCATGCCCTCCAATAGCACAATATAACACTTTCATCTGTGATTCCATGCCCTCCTATAGTACAATATAACACTTTCATCTGTGATTCCATGCCCTCCTATAGTACAATATAACACTTTCATCTGTGATTCCATGCCCTCCAATAGCACAATATAACACTTTCATCTGTGATTCCATGCCCTCCTATAGTACAATATAACACTTTCATCTGTGATTCCATGCCCTCCTATAGTACAATATAACACTTTCATCTGTGATTCCATGCCCTCCAATAGTACAATACAACACTTTTATCTGTGACTCCATGCCCTCCAATAGTACAATATAACACTTTTATCTGTGACTCCATGCCCTCCAATAGCACAATATAACACTTTCATCTGTGATTCCATGCCCTCCAATAGTACAATACAACACTTTTATCTGTGACTCCATGCCCTCCAATAGTACAATACAACACTTTTATCTGTGACTCCATGCCCTCCAATAGTACAATATAACACTTTCATCTGTGATTCCATGCCCTCCAATAGCACAATATAACACTTTCATCTGTGATTCCATGCCCTCCTATAGTACAATATAACACTTTCATCTGTGATTCCATGCCCTCCTATAGTACAATATAACACTTTCATCTGTGATTCCATGCCCTCCTATAGTACAATACAACACTTTTATCTGTGACTCCATGCCCTCCAATAGTACAATATAACACTTTTATCTGTGACTCCATGCCCTCCAATAGTACAATACAACACTTTTATCTGTGACTCCATGCCCTCCAATAGCACAATATAACACTTTCATCTGTGATTCCATGCCCTCCTATAGTACAATATAACACTTTCATCTGTGATTCCATGCCCTCCTATAGTACAATATAACACTTTCATCTGTGATTCCATGCCCTCCTATAGTACAATATAACACTTTCATCTGTGATTCCATGCCCTCCTATAGTACAATATAACACTTTCATCTGTGATTCCATGCCCTCCTATAGTACAATATAACACTTTTATCTGTGACTCCATGCCCTCCAATAGTACAATACAACACTTTTATCTGTGACTCCATGCCCTCCAATAGTACAATACAACACTTTTATCTGTGACTCCATGCCCTCCAATAGCACAATATAACACTTTCATCTGTGATTCCATGCCCTCCTATAGCACAGTATCTGGAAAGACGCCAACACATAGAAAATCTTACCAAAGCTTGGTGCCGCACTTGTAGCTGTTGTCGTCTTCCCAAAAGAAAAACCACCAAATCCAGTAGATGCTGTGGAGGCTGCAGCCAGTGGAGCCCCTAAAGAAAACCCAGTAGCCGGGGCAGAAGATGTTGGGTTTACCCCAAAACCTGCAAAAGCTGGGGTTGAGGTTGTGGCTGGGGTAGCTGTAGAATACAGATATTGCATTCAACGGTTTAAAAATATGTAGCCAAAATATCATTCAAAGAAACATCTGATGCAGTAAAGCAAACCAAGTACTGGGACAGCTAGCCCCTCTCTTACAGCATAAGACAACCCCAATCAGCACAAAGAGACATCTCATACAAAGCCAATTCATTCCAGTTCTATGCTACCAGTGCCAGACATGGTCTTTCACAATAACATCTAAAAGAAAATTAGTAACCATGGAAATGTGATGTAAGAGAAGGGCTGCAGGAGTGAGCATAAAGAAATTTCAGGAATAAAGTCATAAGAGAACAAGTTTGCACAGAACTAATTCTAAATTACATACGCAGACAGCAAGTTAAATGGTTTGCCCACTTAGAAGGCATGCCTTGTGACACCACAAGAGGAAAACAAGGTAGAGTACAAGGAAGAACAAGATGGAAACTGAACAACAGCACAATGTGTCTATGGTCAAGGTGGCCATAAAAGCCAGAAGCAGAACCATATATCTCCCTTGACACCCAGAGCGGTGAAAGAGAAAGGCAAAGAATAAAATTGTATAGAACCCCTTTATTGCTAGATAACCTGCAGCACCCATTCACTGCTAGATAACCTGCAGCACCCATTCGCTGCTAGATAACCTGCAGCACCCATTCACTGCTAGATAACCCGCAGCCATCGTTACCACTTTGCTAAGCCAGGTCAACGCGGACTTGTTTCCCCGTGCTGAATACTTTTCTTTCCTCCAAAGACAAAACATGCATCGGCAGTGCTGACAATATTTTTCACACCTAAAAATATTCATCCTAGGGATGTGGGTTGTTGGCATGTGTGCTGACAAGTCAGACATGTCCAAAAAAAACTCACCTTTACAGAAAGCAAACACTAGAAACTAGATTTAACTACTAGGGACAGCTAAACAAAAACCGTACCCTGTACTTATCTTTGTTTCCACAGATGCTGTAATATATAGCAGAAACTCCAGAAAGGAGTGATCACAACATCCCAATCATCAGAAGAACATTTTGTGTTCACGTTGTGGCCCCTTTACCTAGCCTAGCTTTACGGGAGAATAGTGCCAGAAAATGTTCCCAGCCTTTATTTTAACTCAAGCGACAATATGCAGTCGTATGTTCAGTCACTGCCACTAAATGCAACTGAGAGTCTCACTGCTTCCTGGCCTGTTCCACCGCCCCCTGGCTTGTTCCACTGCCCCACAAACTAGATCGACAAAGCTACCGAATCCTCAACTCTCCCCCTTTCCAATCTGACCAATTAATCCATCACGGCTACCACTTTGGTCATAATTAATTGTAGTCATCCTGTTATGTTTTTTTTTTAAATACTAAGTACTTAGACCATCCATTTCTGTGCTAAGAACTGAAACTATACAATAAAAGAATTGTTTTTCAAGTGTCTCCAGGACTTGAATGCTGAACCTTCACCATGAAAGGCGGCTGTGATAACCATTATGCTAGAAAACTATACGACAATATTCAATAAAAATAAAATCAGTATTGTACAATGTAACAGACGTGTTTTTTTTTCTATTGTATAGTATAGAAGATTCTTGATGTTAATCAAGTCAGTGTGATGATATACAATATTGGTAACCTCTTGTTGATCACTGAGGAATCCATTTAAAATCTCTTTGTGTCAGATCCGCTTGCTCACTGCCAGAAGAATATGTGTCTGGAGTGCCGTGAAGACAACCTAACTCATCATCATCATCATCATCGTCAAGCATCTTCTCTCGTTGTCTTCCTCTATCTCTCCTTCCACATATCTTTCCAGTGGTCATAACATGTTATATTTTCCCTCTTCTCTTAACATGGTCGAAAAATGATGACTGTCTCCTTCTGATGTCGGTGATAAGTTGTCTTCGGGCTCCTGCCTCTTTCAAAACCTCTTGGTCGCTCTTTTTGGCTGTCCAAGGTATTCTAAGCATTCTTCTGTAAAACAACAGAAATTGTTTGGCCTGCCTACCGATTGTCCAGGATTCACAGCCATATGTTAAAACTGGATGTATGTAGCAAGCAAGAATTCTTTTTCTAACTCTCAATGACAAGGATATATTGCACAAGATGTTTTTCATTTTATAAAATTCAGTTTTTGCCTGTCCTATTCTGTTTCTTATCTCAGTTATGCATCTTCCATCTAATGTTATCCATGTGCCCAGATACTTAAATTTCTGTAATTGTCCTAAAATAACACCATCAACTTTTATTACACACTTAGGAATAATTCGTTTCTTTGATACCACCATTACTTCTGTCTTCCCATTATTCAAACTGAGGCCCATTCTTCCACTTTCTAACACCACAATGTCTATCATTTCCTGTAGTTCTTTCTAACTTGTTGCTATCAAGACTGTGTCATCAGATAACGTAAATTGTTTATATTATACCCACCAACCACAATTCCGGGCATACCAATTAAAGCTCTCATTATATATTGACTGTATATTGAAAACAAATCAGGTGACAGTACACATCCTTGTCGCCCCTCTTTTTGCTTTGAAATGTACCTAAACAGTTAATTTTTATAGGTGCTGTTTGCTGCCAATACATATTTTTTATTATTCATAGATCTTTCCCATCAATGTTTAATTTTTCTAACAGTTAGATTACTTCTTCATGCTTCACACAGTCAAATGCTTTAGTATAGTCTATGAAGCATATATACAAATCAGTCTTTACTTCTATAGCTCTTTCTGACAATGTCCTTAGGATATATATGGCATTGTTTGTACCTTTTCCTTCTACAAATCCACATTGTTAATCGCTGATTTCTGGTTTAATTTTGTTTCTTATTCTTCTCATAATTATTTTCAGTAAAATCTTAGTCATGTGACTCATAAGACTTTTTGTGCGATGGTCTTCACATTTTATAGTGCCTGGTTTCTTAGGCAGAGCTTTAAATATGGATTTTAAAAGGTCATTTGGAATATACCCACTGTTATAAATATCATTTAAAAGTTTAGTTATTATTTCAATTCCAAAATCTCCCAGTGCTTCGATTTCTTCCAGTGAGATGTTGTCTGGCCCGGGTGCTTTTCCTTTCTTCATATGATGTATTGCATCCTCAACTTCTGCAGTCATTATTGGTGGACCATCATTGTTGGTCTGCAGTTCGACATCTGGTCTATTATCATCATACAATTCCCCTATATACTCTGTCCATCTGTTAATTATATTACTATGTCCCATTAATAAGTCACCATCTTTTGATTTCAAACATCCAGTGCTGTTACGTGTCATCTTTCCTGTTAACATATTTATCTTTTGGTACATAGAATGTGAGTCTTTCCTGTTGTTTTCCCCAATCTCTGTACACATTTGATTCAACCAGGCTTCTTTAGCTACTTTGCATTTGTTCACTATTTCTTTTTGTATTCTAGAGTATTCTTCTTTATCATTCTTTTTCTTAACCTAACTCATACATCTCAAAGTCAGCTTCGCTGTCACTCCTTGAAAGAAACCTTTCATTAATTCTTCATCAACGTTAACCAGTTTTCCTGCCATTTTGTATTTAAAAAATGTAGACTAATGCAAAACCAAATTCCAGGGGACAAAATACACACAATGCTTCCATGGCAATCAAAGCAACCAGAGACCGCTGCCCTCCTAACCTAAACACACTTGATAGGGTATTTAATCATACGTAAATCGGTCCCTTGGATTTGAATATGGCTATTTTCATTTGATTATTGAAAAAAAAAGCAATTAGCTGTCTGTAAGGAAAGTCAAAAACATATTATTACGCTCATAGTAGTGACAGCCCAGAAACCAGACATCTCAAGATGTAAGTAGCTTTCTACAGGCAAACAGAAAAATACGTTTGTACAGCAAAGGTGTTAATCTTTTCTCTTGTATTTGGTGTAGAAGTAAAATGTAAAAAACAAAAACATTTAGGAGGTGCAGACAGGGAGATCTTTGAGTGTTAGGATTCAGGCCTGCATGGCTATTGCTTTCACCGTGGATTTTATTTTGACTCTCACTTGTCAGCGTATGTGGCTAAGGCGTTGCGAAAACGCTTTTCAATGCCGAGGTGCCAGGTTTGATCCCAGCTGCGGACGATTCGTCTTGCGCTGGTTTCAACAGTGGTCTAGATAGCTGAGGGTTGAGTAAGCAATGGCAAACTACAGAAAGTAAAATTTGCCTTTTAAAAAAAAAAGCCAAAAAATGCTGGAGTAGGTTCTGCAACATCCTGTAGAGAATAGGCAAATAACTTAATTAGTTACTTCTCTTCTACCTTGGGGTGTAGAGATTTGCCAGAAAGATCGCCAGACTTTTCTGTCGGCAGTTTTTCTTTTGGCTTTGATCCATTCCAGTCCTCTGTCAGTTAAAACTGGCACTAAATAGCATGCAATAATCCTTTTTCTAACCTAAAATTACATGGATTTACTGCATAAATTGTTGTCTTTAATCGAATGCCTTTGTTGGCTTATCTTCATCCTGAAATGCAACAGCAAAAATGTAGACAGTTTAAACATAAATGACACTTACCCAACAAGCCAGTTGCTGTTGTTTTAGGCAGCCCAAAACTAAACCCAGAGGTAGCAGTTGCTCCAGTGGTAGAACCCTGGCCAAACATGGTTGTTGTTTTTGGCAAACCAAAAGAAAATGGGGATGCAGTTCCAACTGTTGTACCTGGGTTGCCAGATATGAAGCCTGGCATATTTTGTGCTCTGAAATGATTAATGAAAATGTTGACTAACGATTAACATCTTTAATTAACTTGAAAAGCAAAGATGTAATGGTTTAGCCGAGGGCTTTTCAACTAAGTTTACTCCAGGACCGAAATGCTGAAAATGTGGATCGTCCCGGGCCAGTGGCCTGAGCTCAAGTGTGGGAAGATTATTAACACACTACAAGAGAAAACATTTTTAATGTGCAAATTTAATACAATCTAAAACTGTTATGCCTAGGGCCTAGTCTACGGTAATATAAATGAAACTTTGTTTCATATGGCTTTGTGCAGAAGAAACCGAAAGTTATAGCGATGCAAAATGTAATTAAGAAGTTGCATTTCCACTTTTTAGCTAAGTTTATAAAATTTGGCTGGAGTGAAATCAGAGCAATTTTCATGCAAACCTGCAGAATTTCATTGCTCAATGAGCTCAGACTGTTTGTCTCAATGACATTTATGTGTGAAAAGCTTGATTCAAAGGTGAAAGTTGAGCAAATATGGAGAGTCGGAAAACGGCAACTTTCTAGCATTAAGGAACTGATCCTGTTGAATCCTTGTGGAACAAAACTTGACGGTACCACTTTCTTGAAAATTATTCAGTACGCTGGAACTTTGGATATCCACAAGTTGTAACTGCAGAGAACCTTTGTCAACAGATAATAACAGCTTCTTAGCATTCAAAGAAAAACCACCCTCCTGATGGATTTTAAAAGGATCTTGAATGAATAACATTACATCGTTTGGGATATTGAAATCTTCAAATCTGTTATTGAAAATATTGTTGAAAAGCTTTTTTAATAATTCTATCATTCGATTGGTTAAAATCGCGGAGTCCGATGTTGTGATGACCCTGCTTTGCATGGTCTCCACGCTCTCAACGAGCCAAGCGGAAAATCTGCGCGACAAATAACCGATTCTTGGGGCGAGTTGAGTAGACATGGGCAGGCCCGAGCTAGACTCGTGGTCAGTCGCATCAGATCAGAGAATTCCAGGAAGTCAGTTGTCTTGTTAGAAGATGTAGTAGTTGGTTCCAATGTTGTGTGGATGACTAGTGTTAATAGTCGGTTGGAAGATATGGATGCGTGAACAATGTCACGACATGCAACACTTCAGCCGATAGTAGCAGATGATAATAGCAACTGTTGACAATTTCTAGCGACCATTGACAATTTCGAGACACGCAACGTTACAGATGATAATAGCGACATGGCAGGAAAACCATACGCTCTGATGCAAATTAGTGATAGTGTTCTTCCTATTAAACTCACTGCCGGGAGTATTCCCCGTGCCGCTACGTACGGCGTGGATGGGGATCTAAAACTAGATACCTGGTACTCACGAGCAAATAAATTGAAGGAAGTTGCAGGAGATGCAGTAGCTACTGCTCGTGAGTCCCAGCCAACTAGTTTAGCCCTCCATCTGCGCCGTGCGTAGCGGCGCAGTGGATACTGTTGACGGTGCGGCATAGTCACAGAAACAGGTCCGCAATTAACATATCGCTAAGACCCTGTTAGAGAATTTGTATCCTTATTCGGAGCCGATCCTAGTTTTGCCGCGATTTGTTCCTTGGCAGGAACTCCGCATTTTGCATAGGACTGAGGCCCTGTTAGGGTATTTGTTTGGCCGCCATAATATGGGGACAAAGTTAGGAGAGCAAATTTTTTGGCTCTACTGGCAAATCCGGACGAAGAATAAACAGCCTTGGACGACTTAGTCAGAGTTTTTTAATAAATACTTTTCACCGTGGCATGCCCCGGCAGGAGGTGTCTTTTGTGCAGCCAAGAAAAAGTCTCATGGCCTCTTTGTACTGAATCGGTCCAGTCTTTCTGCCTGGGTTCAGTAGCTGACCGGGGAGGCCCAGACCCAGACCGTCCGTTAGTAACGGCGTTACTCAGTTACTCATTTATTAATTTATTTAATCTATCGTCCTACGACGCTTAACTTTAACAAAAGCCCCATAAAGAAAGGAAAAGGAGGCGTTGCTCAAAATTAGCTGCTGCTAGCATTTAGTTACATTTGTCCTTCAGCATTTTATATTTACTTTTTTTTTAAGAATAAGAGTGACTGACTGAACTGACCAGGCAAGATTTTTGATTTCATTCACATTCACCACGGAAGGGAGAACTGGGAACAGTGGAACACCGACTCAGTCACATGAGACAGAGACGCAGGCTGACAATACAAGTAATATTTCCCGCATAAAATACTTGAAGGTTGTCTTATGTTATAAAAATACAAAATATGCACGCGATAAATAACATACCCAGGTAAATTCCGTGAATCTGATGACGCAAATTTAAACAACTTCAAATTGTCTCGCCACGATTGCAGGCCCACTTCCGGTCCGCGAGTTGTCTACCTTGGCGGTCAACTAAATTGCTGGCCTCAACGAATCTTCTTTTAGAAAAATTAGATATATATATATATATATATATATATATATATATATATATATATATATATATATATATATATATATATATATATATATATATATTGAAAAAATTAACATTATAATATTCAGCTACTGGAACAACTATGCATGCACTGCGATTCATTTTTGTTGTCGTCATTTTCCACTTCTGTCTATCCTTCGTCATCCCTAGTGGGATGCAATTTTTCGGTATTTTGGAACCCCTCCCCGGCTTTTGCCATGGGCCGCAATATAGCCTGACAGTTGAACGCGGTTTCTGGGACCTTTCCACGGGTGATCCTCATTCGCATGGTAGCACTTTGTGTCGTCGGGTGTTTATCGCTCTGTGTGATGTCCATGTGTGGTAAATTTTACTTACTTACTTCCACTTCTGTCGTTAAGAATCGCGGGGAAGGAAATGTTTTTGGCCAAAGGTTTTGCCTGAAAGCGTTAAATCTGGGACAGTCTTGAAGGATGTGATCTGTTGTTTCAGGTGCCAGTCCACAAGTACACACGGCTGATTGGCCAATCTTAAATTTGTTGTACATGTGGCCTGTTCTAAGGCGAAGGATAATGACTTGCTCTGGTCTGTCCATAATATGGTAATCGTCTGGTGCCAGTTTCAGTGACATTCTGATTGATTTGATCATTCTCTTCTTCTGTTGATAAGAGACTGGTATGTCAGGTTGTTCTTCAGTTGCACCTTCCTTAGCTAGTTTATCAGCTCTTTCGTTTTCCGGGAACTCCACAGTGGGAAGGTATCCACTGCATTACTAAATTACAACGGTTGCCTAGTTCGGATAATAGTGTCCGTATGCTTGGTAATTTTCCAGACTGGAGTGACTGAAGTACCGCTTTTGCATCTGTCTGATCATCATCTGAATGGTGGCACTTTGTGTCACCAGGTTTTGGTCACTCGTTGTGCGGTCCTGATGGGGTTGAATCACAAACAATTATGTGTTGTTGTTGTCGTTGTTCAGTGTCTCTCATAAAACCAGGCAAAGACTCTGACGCTTCAGACGAGATCTAAGCAGTCCTTGTCCGGACTAATCCTTCTCAGAACTATGCCAGCAAGAGACTATGAGGCAAACGGCAAACGTACTTGGCAGAGAACTCACGGGACCAGATATCAAGACCCAAGTCCTGAGGCATCAGACAACGGGTAAGACAATACACCGAAGATCAGCAAACGGCATGCGACATCGACGAGGAAGATACCAAATCAAACTTCCTAATTATAACCCTAATATTTTAGGTTTAACACACACACACACACACACACACGCACGCACACACACACACACACATAAACACACACACACACACACACACACACACATATATATATATATATATATATATATATATATATATATATATATATATATATATATATATATATATAAACTAGGGCTGTACCGAATATTCGCTTCGGGGCCGAATACTGGACAATAACTATTCGGTATTTGCGGTCGGACCGAATATGAACAGTGGTTACCTTACAACCGTTTCTGCACACACTGCGATGGACTGAAATAACTCTCTCATTAACACAGTAGTTGTTGTTGCCTAAGTCTGTCGAAGTGTGGGAAAAAATTGCGACTCGGATGCGTAGTACAGCAGCTGGCAAAGTCTTTGCCTGCTGATTCGAACGAGGCATTACAGCAGATGTCCTCAAACTGGGTGCATATGCCAGGAGTGCCACGGCGAAAATCAAGAAAAGTCGGCTATAAATTGTAACATTATTAAAGAAGGTATGTAGATTTATTTTTTTTTCCCATTTTTTCACACTCAAAGTGTATCATGCTGCATAAAATGCCAACCGCAGCTTGTTAAAAATTGTCTTTGTATTTATCTCGAGGTGCGACCGATCCTCCATCTGTATTCGTGAAGGTGCAGCGGATAAGTAAGGTTGTGATTACATATTGGCTGAAATTTTAAAGTGGAAAATGTGGTCTGTACAATAATAACTGTTAGCCTCGTCAAGTAAGTACTTATATTTAAAGGCAATGCGTTCTTTTTGTTTGCTTGTTTTTGTTGTTGCTTGTGTGAGTGTGTGTGTCTGAGAGAGAGAGAGATAGAGAGAGAGAGAGAGAGAGAGAGAGAGAGAGAGAGAGAGAGAGAGAGAGAAAGAGCCCATGCATTTTTCGTTCTTTCAATGTGTCTTCGCCCAGATCAAATTTGAAGATATTGCTAACAATAACATAAAGGTGCGTTTAAATTACATCGAACGAACGGCCGAGCGAACGATGGTTTTGAAAGAAGGAGACAGTCGTCAATTTTCGGCCATGTTATGAGAAGAGGGAAAATAGAACATGTTGTGACCACTGGAAAGATATGTGGAAGGAGAGATAGAGGAACACAACGAGAGAAGATGCTTGACAGTCTTGTTGCATGGCATGGAGATGTGTCAGCACATGCACTGATACATGCTGCAGGAGATCGCAGATTGTGGAGAGGCATGATCGCCCACGCCAGTCGGCAAGGCACCTGATGATGATGATACACTATTCGTATTCGTGTTCGGCCGAATAGTTGGTTCCACTATTCGTATTCGGCCGAATAGGGAAAATCACTGTTCGGTACAACCCTAATATAAACACAAATCTTTTAGCTGAAATGTGTCTGTGGAAAAAGGGGGGGGGGGGTCCCCTTTAAGAGAAGCAATAAGACAAACATTGCTGAGGGAGGCCCCATGTGCTGACTGGATTTCATCCATGATATCGAAATGATTGCATAGGATCAGTTGGTCAGTCCATCATTTGGCAGCTCATTTACAGAACGTCGTTCTCTTGACGGCACGCCTGAAAGTCTTTGTTTATCTAGCCAGTTCTGCAGCCTGCGTGCTTTCAAAACTAATGCCTCTTCGATGTCCTGTATCCACATCCGCAGAGGTCGATCACTACATCGTTTTCAGGAAACTGAAACCCGCCTTCACTATAGCTGTTGACACGTCCACAATATCTCAGCAGAGGATGCTGTTTAGGAACCAGTTTGGTACTTTCTTATTAGCCGACTACAGATAGCGGAAATCCACAGGTCATGGGATAGTCAAATATTTCAGGGGGTGGTAGTTTAGGCGTATAGTTTTGGTTAGGGTTAAAGTTAAATTAGTTGCGTTTCCTTTACCTGACGATGCAGAACCAAGCCCAGTATTTTTTGGCCGTTGTGGTTTTTCTAGGCATATTTTATGTTCAGTAGTTTGCCATTGCTTTCTGGAGGTCAGCTCTCGGTACTACTGTCGAAACCAAAGGAAGACAAACCGTCCGCAGCTAGGATCGAACCCGGCATTACATTAGCAACGCCTAAGCCACAGACACTGGGTTAAGTAAACGCACAAAAACCTTGGCCTTGGAAGAAACACGGAAACCCTGCTCTTGGTTACATTTCTTTATGTGGTTTGTAGTATCTTCCACTTCTGCTTTCAGTATTGGGGGTCCTTGCCAATACTCCTGACTCTCTATGTCCATTAATATTTCACCTTCTTTTGTTTTCAAGCAGCTGCGCGCACCCAGGTATAAACAAGGGAAACAAGGCACGCCCAACAGAAGAGCTTTTCGCCAGTTCTAAAAGCCACCAAAGAGAGCCCAATGAATATGCCGCCGTCTTCACAGACAGCACACGAAACGATCGCCAGACCTATAGCAGAAGACAGCCACAATGAGACCTCGCCAATTCCCGTTCCAGGCCTCCCCAGGAAAAATTGGCAGCCCTAGGGCTGCCTAAACCACTCCCAAAAAGCCGGACTACGCCCACCAAGTCCGACGAGCAGACATGTTGTAGCCAGGGCTGCCAATGCTTGGGTTTTTCCCCAAGATCTGGGTTTTTTATTAGACGCCTCAGGGAAATCTGGGTTTTTTTAAAAATATATCCTAATATAAAAGTGGTAAATTTTTCGTTTCGTAACTATAAATTTTGTACATTTTTAACAATCTGGGTTTTTTATTTTGTTTTCTTGTTCTTTGTCTATGTATTGCTTGGGTTTTTGTTAAAAAAAGCTGGGTTTTTCAAAAAAATCCTATTGGCAGCCCTGGTTGTAGCAGCAAGAAATCAAACTTAGGCGAAAACGATCGCCACAAAGAAACAAACTAAACTTAGACAGCAAAGAAACCGTCCTTGAAAAAGCAGGCCTTCAGGCGGCTTAAAAAGGGACTAAGTTTTACATTTTTTTTTTCATTTTTTCAAGTTCCAAGTTCAAGCTGCTGGTTGCTGTATATTTTCTTTAACCTGATAGTTTTTGTATTCTTCTGTACATGTCTTGTATGTTCTCTCTTTGTTCTTAAATTTATCTGCACTTGTTATTTAGCCATCCTTCTTTCGCTGCATTAAATTTACGTACAATTTTTGTATGTATTCTTTTATATTCATCTTGGTTGTTTATTTTTTCTTCTAATTTCATTAGATGGAAATTTTCCACTGTCATCCATTTTTTTTTTCTTCGCAAATGCATCCATACTTCAAGAGCTGAATATTGAAGAGGGTTGGCTAGTAAAGACAATAAAACAAAGAAAATTGAAATATTTTGGTCACTTGAAACGTCATGGAAGTCTCGAGAGAACAATAATGGAGGGGTATATGCCTGGGAAAAGAGGAAGAGGAAGGCCAAGGAGAAGATGGGTGCAGGATGTGGCAGATGATCTCCAGATGGGTGTATCAGACGCAGGACATCTTGCTCAGGATAGGAAGGTTTTCCGGAGGGTTGTTATGGCAGCGAGGTTCCGCGAGGGACATGCTACTGAATGAATGAATGAATCTTCTTTACTTCTGGTAATGTTTCTTTTGATGTCTGTTGTAATGACTCTTTTAGCATTTGCCATTGTTCATCTATACGGATTATCTTTTCAATAGCATTGTATCTATTCTGAACAGCAATGGAGTCTCTTATTTTCTTGATTTGATTCCAGCATTGCCAAATCTAGCTTAGTATTTCTTGGAGCCCCTTTTAGTTTCTTCAGCTTTATCCTTAGTTTTCCAATGACTGGCACAAGGTCACTATAACAGTCTGCACTTGGTCTTGTGTTTACTGATAGCAAACTGTTTCTGAATCAGTTGTCTATTAGTATGTAATCAGTCTGGTTCAGGAAATTATTTCCAGGACTTTTCCAAGTCTACAGGCGTCTAGGATATTGTTTAAAGTGAATAGCTATTTCCAGTTATTATTGTATGTGTCCTAGCCAATTCAAAAAGTTTTCTTCCCTCTCATTTCTCCCCCCAATATCATATCCACCTGTAATGTCTTCATCTTTTTCTTGCCCAACCTTTGCATTAAAGTCACCTAGCACTAGTTGTTTCCCTGGTTTTACACTGTGCTAAGGCTATGTATAGTTGTTTATACAAATCCTTGCTCTGTTCTTCCTAGCTGTCTGCTGTTGGTGCATAGTCCCGTATAATATTCACATCTACTAATTTACCACCGAATCCGACTAATTTTTTTTTAATAGTATCCAGAAGCCATCAGTTGTTAATTTTTAGGCTTGGTATTATGGATATCGCAACCCTTCGGCCTTGATTCCGTGATAAATACCGTAAATCTGGGAGAAATGTGGCTTTTCTGCCTACCCCCTGGCATGAACCCAGACCACAAGGAGTTCGTCACCCGGTCACCAGTCCAGTTTAGCCAACTACGCTAGAGAGCCGTTCTAATATTGTCATTATCTTTCCACAATAAGAGCATGGGTTGCCGGCTATTTCTCAGACACTTTGCTCTCAACGTATATGGAGTTATTTTTTTCCTTTGTTTCCACTCCCTTCCCAGTTCCCCCCTACACGCAACAAGATTCCTGGAATTTTGTTCTCAGAAATCAACCTCAGTACCTGTATCATTTAAGCCCCACTTGCACATATCTTTATACTGTAGCCTTTGGAGAAAACTGTTGTAATATCGTGTTGTTTCCTATACCCTAGTGTTTGTGGTCGTGTCTTTTCACTTAATGCCAAGTATTCTTCTTGGGCATCACATGTGAAAGCCATTTATCCTGGTGTGAACGAGTTAATCTTGTCCTCATTTTTATCTTACTTGAAAGCCCTACCCCAGTTGAAGTCTGGGACCCTCCACAACCTAACCGTTGAACTGGGTTTCTGGAACTTCTGCCAGGGGGAATTCTCCTTCCAGTGGTGGCACTTTGAGTCACCAGATGTTAGTCACTCGTGGTACGGCCCTTGTGGGGTTAAACATAACTCCGTCATGAACAAGTTGACCACTACCTTAACAAACATTGAAAAGGTGTCTAACTTGGAGTTTGCTAAACTGAATGGGTTAGTCGAAGGACAGAGATATCAAAGCCTAGCTGTAAACTACAGCACAAGGTGCCGATCGCACTTTAAAGGGTGAACGCTGAAGAAGAGAAAAAGAAGAACAAAGAAAAATAAGAGAAAAAAAAGAAGAAGAAATAAAAAAAATATTTTAAATAAAACAATTTTTTAAAAATCAAATCAAATACTTTGAACTGCCAAACAACAACAAAATATTTTAATTTAAAAATCAACTCAAATATCCACTTGCCTTTGTAAGCACAGGATGTTTATTTTTATGTATATTCAGAAATTGTGAATATGAAACAAAGAAAGAAGACCTGGCTACACGCACAGAGATGCACACGGCAAATTGTAGAAAAATGTACAACATACAAAGCAGGGACAATTTTGATAAAATATTTAAATACATGACCTTTCACAAAACACAGAAACATTTCTTATAAACAAATAATGCCAAATTCAGCAAACATTAAATCCCTTCTCAATGCAGGATCCGAGGCCCCATTTTCCATTCTGGGGGGAAAAGTATAGACTACTGCCGCCCTAACAAGCGTGTCCTAAAAGGCAATTAGTTAGGGGTAGAGAATATGTCTGAGAGATGGAGGACCAACAGAGTGAATACAAACAAGCCAGATCTGTGAACCGGTTGTGCAGGCAAAACTTGAAGTTCTGAGACAAGACCAAAGTCTAGAAGTGGATGAACAACCATGACTTTCTGCTGGAGTTTACAGCTGTTTAACACTGAGAAGAAGAAGAAACACGCAGGTAATTAATGATGTCACAAGCCAGGACTGACATTATCCATGTCCCTAGAATCAAACATTTATACTGTAGCCTACCTTTAGACAGGGGCCAGAGTGGCGTAGTGCTAGATGCTAGCCTGAAAGTCTTGGTTCAAATCCATATCAGGTCTGATTGTTTAAAAAAAAGATGACAGCTCCCAGGTCGACAACAAAGTGACAAATGATCATATCAGACAGACTGTGGGAGCAAGGCCATGCACAAGTTCATTCACAAACAGAAACAATGATTTGATCCTCTCATTAGATTGCAGTCAGAACAACTACCAACACAGACGCTATCACATGACAAGATCTGATGAGAAAGCAAAAGTTGGCCATAGGACGCTGGTCTCCAACCTGGGTGACATGAGAAAGTTTCAAGGCGGGTGTGCAGCAGTCTTGAAATTGAGTGCATTTGTATTTCTAATAATTAGTTAGATAATTTTTTTTTTTAGATTTATTATAGAAAAAATATGTTTAAACTATTTCTAAAAGAAAAAGCTAATAAGGTGTTTTTTTTGTTTTATTTTTCCACAAGAAATTTCACATCTACAGTTAAAGAACTAACTAATATGATGACACATGCATTTAAATATTGATTAAGTACACGCTCTGACCAAAATGTATCTCTATACTTTCTGTTTACCCTGTTGTGGAGTCTACTGTTCTCTTTTTAATCACATTTTTTATGTTGGGGGGGGGGGGGGGGGGGTGTCTTGCCATATACTCAAGGGGCGTGCGACCTGAAAAAGGTAAGAGACCACTGCTGTAAGAGAAGATGGACTGATGACATTGAAGTACATCAACACGGAATGACAGTAACCAACAAGCAATGGATCGCCTACAGGTAAAGGTGGAAACTGATGGCGATGACCCATACATAGTAAACTGAATTTTATGCAAAGAAATGCCACCAGGAAGATATGTGAACTATCTGCTGTAACATTCCTACAGGACAAACTACTGGACGTCAATTTGCTTAGAAAAACCACACAACAGCCAGGGGCTGCTGGGGTTGGTTCTGCAACGTCCTGTAAAGGATATGCAACTAACCTTAATACAGGAAGATATCTGAACTATATGCTGTAACTTTACTATAGGAAGATATCTGAACTATATGCTGTGACTTTACTATCAAATCTGGTCAATGTTAGAATTCTATTCAATAAACATTAGTTATACCCAGGTAGTTTTAGAACTTCAGTGACTTTATTGGTAAACATAATTTTATTCGGCTATCCTCCAAATAACGGTCGGTAAAGATGGCGGCCGCAAAATATCCTTTCGAGCCACAGTCACGTGACTTCATTTGCGGTTCTCCGGCGACTACCGCCACCGCCACGAGTTCCCCAGGCCGCGTGGATTGGGGCTAAACTAGATGGCTAGGACTCACAAGCAAAGCTTCAGGAGATGCGGAAGCTGCTGCTCGTGGGTCCTAGCCATCTAGTTTAGCCCCAATCCACGCCGCGTGAGCGGCGTGGGGGACTCGTGGCAGTAGTTGCCGGAAAACCGCAGGAGAACCGCAAAATTAAGTCGCCGGAAGTGCGCAATTGACATGTGACTGTGGCTAGAAAGGAAATTTTGCGGCCGCCATCTTTACCAACCGTTATTCGGAGGATAGCCTTTTATTCAATAAACATTAGAACCGTATAAAAGAGAAAAGAACTATATACAGTGACTTTACTGTAAAATATAATTTTACTAAATAAACATTAGAGTTATACCCAACTCGAATTAGAACCACAATGATTTTAAATTATTATTCATTCATTCATTCAGTAGCATGTCCCTCGCGGAACCTCGCTGCCATAACAACCCTCCGGAAAACCTTCCTATCATGAGCAAGATGTCCTGCGTCTGATACACCCATCTGGAGATCATCTGCCACATCCTGCACCCATCTTCTCCTTGGCCTTCCTCTTCCTCTCTTCCCAGGCAAATACCCCTCCATTATTGTTCTCTCTAGACCTCCATGACGTTTCAAGTGACCAAAATATTTCAATTTTCTTTGTTTTATTGTCTTTACTAGCCAACCCTCTTCAATATTCAGCTCTTGAAGTATGGATGCATTTGTTCTTTTCTTTACCCAAGATATTCTTAGAACCTGTCTGTAACATTTATATTCAAATGCATTTATGCGCTGTTCCGCTTGTTTAGTAAGTGTCCAGGTCTCACAGGCGTATGTTGCAATGGGAAAGATGCATGCTCTTAAAAATCTGACCTTTGTAATTCTATCTGTACAATTCCATAATTTATTCAGTTGTTTTAGTCTTTGAAGAGCAATTGATAGTCGCCGTTTAATTTCTTTCATTGTGTCACCATTGTTGGTAACCAGTGACCCAAGATATTCGAAATTTTCCACCACTTCCAATCTTTCCTCATTAACATATATTTCCTTCTCCATGGCAGTTTTGTTTGTATGCATTATCTTTGTTTTTGCTGTGTTAAGAAATAAGTTATGATTTTCACTATTTCTTTGGAGTGAGGTTAATAAGTTTTCTAAACCATTTTGTGATGTTGATAGTAATACTGTATCATCAGCATAACGAATTTCTGGTATTTCATGACCACCGATGTTTAGGGCATCATATTGTTCCTTGTTTATATCATCTCTTACATTTCTCATTATATTTTCGGCGTACAGGTTGAACAAATACGGTGACAGCACACATCACTGACGGACTCCTTGCTTGATGCCAAACCAGTCTGATGTCTCTCCATCTATTCTGACTGCTGCTTGTTGGTCTTGATAGAGCATTTTAATGAGCTGCACTATATGTGATGGAAAGCCCATATTCCTCATGATTTCCCAAAGCTTCTGATGTTGTACACAGTCAAATGCTTTTGAATAATCCACAAAACATAAGAACAGATTTACATTAAATTCTCTACACTTCTCTATTATTAAACGCATGTTGAATATATGATCTCTTGTTCCTCTTCCCTGTCTAAATCCAGCCTGAGCTACATTAATCTCTTCTTCCATTTTCTTTTGCAGTCTTCTCATTATAATTTTTAGTAGAATTTTACTTGCATGACTGATCAGGGCAATAGTTCGATAGTTTGTACATAATTTCAGGTCACCCTTTTTTGGTATTGGAATGAAGATAGTTCTCTTCCAGTCTTTTGGCCAAATACCATATTTCCATATCTTTTCACATAATGCATGATAGATTTTTATGCTTTCTTCTCCTCCCGCTTTAATCAATTCAGCTGGTATCTCATCACATCCAGGTGATTTACCATTTTTCAGGCTCCTTATTGCCCATGAAATTTCATCTAATGAAGGTTCAGGTTCTGCCTCTACTGTTACTGGTTCATGTATATCATTCATATCCTCACTGTCATTCATATCATACATTCCGCTGCAGTATTCCTGCCATCTTCCTAGAATTTGTCTAGATTCTGTTAAAGTATTTCCCAACCTGTCACAAATAACATTTAACTGAGGTTGAAAATTTCTTGTCAATAACTTCATTTCCTTGAACATTTCGTAATCTCTTCCATTTTTGTGATGCTGCTCTATTTTAATACAGCAATCTTGTACATACTGATTTTTATCCTTTCTTGTGTACTTTCTTATTTCTCGTGTAAAAAATTTATACTTCATCCTACTATCATTGGTTTCTCCTTTCTTTTTCAGTTCTCTTCGTTGTTTTATTAGTTCTAACGTGTATGGTGTGATCCATGGTTTATGTTGCTTAGTCCTGGTGGGTATTAAGTCTTTAGCTGCTGTTATCAAGATATCCCTAGCTTGTACCGCCAGTTCATCAGGTGTCATTTCCTCTTGTACAGACATCAAGACCTCAAAACGGTTCTTCACTTCTACGTTGTATGCATCTGGTATTTTTGTGAGATCAAATCGAAATGGCCTTGGTCCTCGGGTAAGCTTTTTGAGTTTTAATTTTAGATCTGCTTCTAGTAACTGATGATCTGTATCGCAATCTGCACTTCGCAGGGTTTTTGCAGATGTTATGCTCGATCTCCATCTTCTTTGTATTAAAATGTAATCTATCTGATTTTTGGTAACACCGTCAGGGGATGTCCATGTGAAAAGCCTTCTAGGGTGTTGTTTATAAAGTGTGTTAGCTATTGTTAATTCATTTTCTATGCAAAATTCAATCAATTTTTCTCCTGTTTCATTTCTATTACCCAATCCAAATTTTCCTAAAACGTGTCTCTCATTTTTATCTCTGCCTGTACCTACTTTAGCATTAAAATCTCCCATTATTATTATTATATCATTCTGATTAATTTTATTTAATGTGTCTTGCAGTATGGCATAAAAATCTTCAATTTCGCCCTCCTCTGCTGTTGAAGTTGGTGCATATACCTGCATGAAAGTTATGTTTTTTGGACGGCCTTTAAGTCTGATAGTTAGGATTCTATCACTAACTGGATTATATCCCATAATAGCTTTTGCTGTTGTTTTATCTAAACAAAATGCCACTCCGCTCTGGCCTCTTACATCTCTACCAGAATATACGAAAAAGCTTCCATATTCATTGATAAAATGTCCCTTGCCACTCCAACGATGTTCACAAATTCCTAAGATCTGAATATTTAATCTTTCAATCTCATCCCATACTACTTTAAGCTTTCCTTCATACAGACTTCTCACATTCCACGTTCCTATTCGCATTCTGTTTCTTAGTCTGACACAGTGGATTTCCTTGGTAACACAGTCAGGATTAACTCCGTCATCACGATTACTAGTACCGACCCCTGTATCACACTCTTCCCCAGTGTTATCTGATCTGCCTGGCCTGGGGGTCTCGCCACCAGATCTCTTCTGTGATATGTTTTCTTTCATGATTGTTATGGGTTCTTGGCAAAATTTGCAGAAGGTAGTTTGCCGTTGCTTTCCTCCTGAGCAGTGACTATACTAGTCGGTGGCCATAGCCATTGTCTCTACTGATGAGATCATCTGCCTATCGCCGCAGAGTGCAGACCATAACCAACAATACCTGTCGGCTGCTCTTACACTCCATCCACCACCTGCTTCCATGGCTTCACGTAACCCTGATTGGGGGGCTAAACGGGTACTCCACCTTGCCCAAGGGTGTCCCGTAGACTAGCGGAGGAAAGGAGGCGTCTTACTTCTCCTTTGATAGGGGATACCCCTACCCCGCTAACCGGTAAATTATTATAATTTTTTTTTTTTTTAAAATGAATATTAGAACCAAACAGAAGAGATACAAATACTGTGACTTTACTATCATACCTAGCAACAATTAGAATTTGATGATTAAATAAACATTCAAGTCATTTCCCTGAGATATCACAATATATTGTGACTTTATTGTCAGATCTTGTAAACATAATAATTTTATTTTACAGCCACATCTAGTAAACTGAGAATTTGATTATGCTGTCACATCTCGTAAACAAATTTTGATTTTATGTCATATCTCATAAACATTAGAATTTGATTTTACTGTCACATCTTGTAAATATCAGAATGCAACTTTACGGTCACATCCAGTGAACATTATAATTTGATTTCACTGTTATGTCTCATAAACACTCAGATTTGATTAAAAAAAGATTAGAGCCAAATACAACAAATATCCATGCCCTACATATATAAAATAAAAGTGTCAGACAACGGCTTGTATTAACCCCAGGCAAACTCAGTATTTGTCCCCTGAAGTTGTCATGACCTTGACCGCTTGCCCTTCTCAATGACCCTGACAGCCCTGCCAACAGTAGCTTAGCTACCAGAATGGCATCCTAAACAGGTCAGGTCAAAGGGCAGAGAGGAGACAAAGAGAGACACCTGGGTCCTCTACACTGGGTGGTTGTAGCGTCACATTCGTAAAACTTCATTTCATCACAAATATCTCGGCCTCAAATTCTCAATGATTAAAAGAAGAGGTAGGTACCTTGGAATAGCTGCTGTATCAGAGGCCTAGGCATGCATGGGAATGCTCAATGTGCAGTGACACTGACTGTGACAACATCATCATCCTCAAAGGCTTTGCCTACTGGCTTGGATGATCAGGCCTCTCCACAATCTGCATTGACATGTAGCACTTCATGTGTTGACAACCCATCCATGCAATGACAAAAGCATGCCAAGGATTTTCTTGTGCTGTCTCTCTTTCAAAAGATCTTTCAAGTGGTCACAACATTTTCCAATTTCCTTCTTCTCACAACATGACCAGAGAATGATGACTGTCTCTTTCTGACGTTTGTGGTAAGTTGTCTTCCAGCCTTCGCCTTTATCAAAACATCTGGGATCTGGGTTGCTTTTTTGTTTTTGTTTTTTGCTGTCCGAGGAATTCTAAGGATTCTTCTGTAAAACCACGTCTCCAAGGCCTCAAGAAATTGTTTGGCCTGATTATTACCATCCAGGATTCACAGTCATATGTTAAATTGGCTCAGTATAGCCATATATATGTGACAAAATATATGATGATTTTCTTAAGAAATGGCATTTAGGTGACCTTGGCATTACATCAATGATAATGCCTCAGAAAAAGGGAAAAAAAAAAGAATAAGAATGCATGATAGCATCTCTAGGGTGGGCAAGCAACAAGTATGAACTAGAATAAGAATGCCTGGTAGCATCTCTAGGGTGGGCAAGTAACAAGTATGAACTAGAATAAGAATGCCTGGTAGCATCTCTAGGGTGGGCAAGCAACAAGTATGAACTAGAATAAGAATGCCTGGTAGCATCTCTAGGGGGGCAAGCAACAAGTATGAACTAGAACCGTAAAACTGGCAAGTGTATTCATAAATATACAAAATGGAATCCTCAAAAATCAATGCTCAGTTACAATAAAGTAAACAGTCACAACAAAAGCAGTTTACATTGAATTCAGGCAAGAAATCAAAATTTATGTGTACATTGATACACATGTGTTTTCCTGTATTTTTGTATGAATGCATGCAAGTTTGCCTGTACGTATGTCGTCAGCGCTAGACCAAAGTAACCATAGTGTAAATTTAGCAATTTTGCAGGGTAATTATTTTGGTCAATTTACAACCTGCCACGTGAATTCCTACTCCAAACTATTTCTCTGAGATCTCAAGATTCAAAAGTGACTTTGGCATAGTGCTAACAATATATGCCATATGTATGTTACATAATGTGAGTATGCAGCATGTGCGTATTGATGTGTATGCATACACATACATTAATGCTATGAAACAAAGATCAACATGAATTGCTTAGGTACAACAGGAGTGAGTTGTGGCCCCTGTACTGAAGACAAAGTCACACATGCTGCTACTGACTGCCCCTTGTACGGCAGATAAATCTGTCTTCTTCTTCTTCTCTTCCTCCAGAAACCATATCTGGTGTTGGAAGGAAATGCAGGATCTTCTGTGTGCTTTTTTAGGAAATCATAAACATAGCTGCAGCCTGCGAGTACACAGCAGTTGTCTTCTTCTTTTCAGCATTCAGCAGCTGTAGACTCTAGAGGCAAGTTCTGGTTGTTCATTCACTTCAAGACTTAAGTTTTGCATGCACATCTATTATACAGATCAGGCTTTCTTGTATGCAGATTTTTGGTTACTGGCTGCTCAGGCAGATGGGCTCCAAGTCTGGAGGAAAAATCCCTAATCAATGATCATTTAAGACATGTTAGTGAGGCAGCAGGTTTATTTTTGTTTTCTTTCCCCTCCAAATGGGGCCACGGACTCACATGGGGAAAACAGTCAATGATTATTGAAGCTAGTCTGCCAGGTTCTTCAGAGGATAGGCAAATTACTATTGCTACTGTTCTTTAAAATCAACTAGGCTGAAGGACGAACATAGAAGAACAAAAACATGAAGAAAGAAGGAAGATGAAAAACAGGAAGACGAAGAAGAAAAAAAGGAAGTGGAAGAAAGAAAGAAAGAAGAAAGAAAGAAAGAAAGAAAGAAAGAAAGAAAGAAAGAAAGAAAGAAAGAAAGAAAGAAAGAAAGAAAGAAAGAGAGGGGGAAGAAGAAAAAAGAAGGAATGGCTGAAATATAGGACGAACATAGAAGAACAAAAACATGAAGAAAGAAGGAAAATGAAAAACAGGAAGACGAAGAAGAAAAAAAAAGGAAGAAAGAAAGAAAGAAAGAAAGAAAGAAAGAAAGAAAGAAAGAAAGAAAGAAAGAAAGAAAGAAAGAAAAAGAGGGGGAAGAAGGAATGGCTGAAATATTTCAGTTGCCAACACATAATGCTGATTGTAAGCCACTCCTCTGATGTTCATCAGATTGTGAGCCAGTCTTCTGATGTTCATCAGATTGTGAGCCAGTCTTCTTTGATGTTAATGAGATTGTGAGCCAGTCTTCTTTGATGTTAATGAGATTGTGAGCCAGTCTTCTTTGATGTTAATGAGATTGTGAGCCAGTCTTCTTTGATGTTAATGAGATTGTGAGCCAGTCTTCTTTGATGTTCATCAGATTGTGAGCCAGTTTCCTTTGATGTTCATGCCTTCCCCACCTCCATTGTCCTAATTGTCTGGTTTGTGGCAAGCAGCAGCTGGGTAAGTGTTTAGGACACTGGCCTTTTATTCAAAATACCCAGGTTCAAAAGTTCAGGAAGGTATTGGACATTTTTCTATCAAAGGCAACAAAGAAAATCCTAATCTGCACATTTCTGGGTCACTTCACTTGCCAGGCAACCGTAAGTCCTAAGGTTCAAGGTCTTCTGTCCTATCATCATCATCATCATCATCATCATCAAAGGGCTTACTGACTGGCGTGGTTGATAATACCTATCCATAATATGCAATTTCTGTTTTATTTCGCCATTAAAAGTGATAAATATGAGAAAATTGGGGGGGGGGGGGGGGGGGGATTTAAATTCTCTAAATTGCATGAGAAGCATACCGGATGCACAAATTGTTTTGTCAACCAAAAACATAACCAAAATATAAATTCTTGTCTTTAAAATTGCTTAATCATTTTGGTAAGATGCGGTGATAAATCAGACACTGAAATAATTACTCCCAAAAACATGTCATAATTCAGCATACACACAGAAACAAGAAGTGGGTACTATAGCTGCAAGGTCCTAAACTGCTTTCCTAAACTGGTTAAATAAGACCGCTTTCATAAAATCATCAGATATTACAAAACTGCTCAGATGTTGTCAATTATAGGGAAGAAATTGTTCTCTTCTTCACCATTTAGAAATAAAGAGGCAGGACTCTGTAATGTGGTTAACAGCTAGACTGTGATATCTGTGTTTATTCAAAACCAATAATAGTCGCCTTTACAACATCCTGGTTAGAGAGCAGTGGGTGCATCCCCCTCCCCGCCACCAAAATAAGGCACCAGAAGCCACATGGGGAAGAAATCTGACCCAAGGGAGTCTTCTCTTTCTTGTTCACCAGCTGTAAACTCTGGCAGAAAGTTCTTGTTCACCAGCTGTAAACTCTGGCAGAAAGTTCTAGTTATTTGTCCACTTCTGGACCCTGACCTTGAGTTTTGCATGCACGTCTGTTTTTATAGATGCGGGTCACTTGTATGCAGACTATTTTTCTTGCTTCTCAAGCAGAGGCACGCTGTTGGGAAGGTCACACCACCCCTCTTTCCCCACAAACTGAGCTCCAGAACCAATAGAGGGGACACAAAAGAGGGAACCTACAAGCAAAACTGGGAAATCTGTGATGTCTGCAGAAGGAGATGAAAAATCACCAGAATGCAACAGGCACTCACTTGAGAAACAAGCAGTAACACTGTAAACTACCAAATCTCTCCCTCCACTAAGATTCCTAGTAACTGTGTGTTGTTAATAACCTTTGTCATGGTCATACTGAACAAAAATTCTCAAAAGAATATGTTAAAAATAAAAATTGTATGCAGGTCACTATTAAATTGAAGAAAAATTTATTTATGTACATTTGTAACCTTTTTTCTTCTCTCTAAACTATATAAAGATATATAAAAGCAATACCCAATGCCTGGGAAGGCTAACCCGGTTAACAAATGCCCACAGAAGTCGGATGTGTTGGCCGAAAGGTGCAAATATCGCAGCCATGCTGCAAACGGACACAACGCAATTACATCTTCCGATGAACGCACAAGAAGAAGAAGAAGATATCCAATGCAATACTACAGTTCAAACAGCAAGGCATTAAATGCAGTACATTTCCTGGGTGTATATGTATCGGGCGTATGCTGTGACCACATGACCTCAATCACTGAAACTTACAGGAAACTTTGATGTTTACTAGACTTTTTTTAAACATATGGTTTGAAGGATTCTGCCCCCTTTCCCCTAAGTGCTATTTAGTTAATACATTCCCATCCCTACCTTGTCAATGTTTGTACATACATGAACACAGCCAATAGCATTACCTGTGTGTCTGGTAAATTTTACGCTCGTCTCCCCATTAGCACACCACTACACACTAGCTTGCTTCTGATTGGACAACCCACTGACCACCTTACTTCTGATAGGTCAGCCTCGAGCGATCCGACTTTCACACAAGGTGACGGGGATATTCCGCACTAGTGCTCATACAGCGTGTTGTATATTTCACCATGGCAGAGCTTTTAACACTTCTAAAACATTTAGATTTAGACACTGGGTCTAACACACAACCTCTCCTAGAGAGTGACAAAACCTATGTCAAAGGCCGTCTCTTTCTCGGAAACACAAACGTAAATGCCAGACAACAACATAATGCAACACCCATAACCTCGACCACAGTAAACTAGCCCAACCAATTTATCAATGGAGTTGACCTACAACCGGTGATGAGTAAATGGGGAGACCAGCGTAAAATTCACCATGTGTCTTGTAAACAAGTCATTACAGACATGCTGAAAGAGTGACATTTACAGGGAACTGGCCCCAACTGTAATTTGTTGCTTCTTGAGTAACAAAAATAAATTTACGAATTTTTTTTATAAAAGCTCGATTGCAATCACCATTATTTTCTACCTCTCTTTTTTATTTTTATATTCTGTGGATGGGAGGTGATTCAAAAATATATGGATAACAGTCAGTGGATGGTGAAATGGTTATGTTTGTTTAACACAGTCAGTCTGTAAGTGATTTAAAAATATATGGGTAACAGTCAGTGAATGGTGAAATGGTTATGTTTAACAAACTCGGTGTCTTCTATAAACTTTTAGGAAAGAAAACCTTGCCTTGACAGATGAAGCCTGCTAGCTTGGAGCACATTGACCTTCTGGTGTGTAACCGGTTAAGCCTGAGTACAGAAGGCAAATGTTCTCACCTACAAGTTAGCCACACTGCTTAGAGACACAAATGTCTCCCTTCCAGCAAAAGATTAAAAGCATTTTTATGCTATCAGTACCAGATATGGACAATGAATGGAGCACTAGAACAGAAAATAAGTAAATGTGAAATGCACTGTCTCCCCAAGGTTACTGACAACACCAAACAAGACAAGGTTACAAATATCAGCATTAGAGAGGAATTTGGAATACGACCATATCTGTATTATGTTGACAGACAAAAAATGAAACGTTTGGCCATCTAGTGAGAATGCAGCCAGATCAGACTGCATATGAGACTTTCTACAGTAGAAAGTCCGGGAGGATAAATAGTGTAGATAAAACTGCAAAAATCTGAACAAATCCATCACTCAAGCCACCCGAGAAATGCAAAACAAATACAGAAAAACCACGACACTGGGCTACAACCTGGTAAAAGTAAGACGGCAAAAGAAGAAAAGAAAAAACAACTGGATGTGAGGGACATATATTGAAAGAGGAATAAATAATATGAGTAAGATTTTTATGAATATTATTGGAATATGTTTTGAGTCAAACAGTTTGAAAAATAAAAAAATAATAAACAATTTTTAGAGTTACAACCCTTGTCAAAATATGCCAGTTGTATCTCTCTTCCTGTCTTGTACCCTGTTCCTGCATCACACATGGATCAGACATTCTACTGTTCAGACATCTTATGGGTACTTCTATGACAAACCTCAACTTACAGATAATCTTTACAATATTAGCCTCTTCACCAGTGATCTCAGGTCATGTGCTCAATAAACAATGTGCATAAACTGAGATATTTCCCCTCTTCTCCAGTGATCTGTGGTCATGTGCTCAATCGACTGTGTGCATAAACTGAGATATTTCCCCTCTTCTCCAGTGATCTGTGGTCATGTGCTCAATCCACTGTGTGCATAAACTGAGATATTTCCCCTCTTCTCCAGTGATCTGTGGTCATGTGCTCAATCCACTGTGTGCATAAACTGAGATATTTCCCCTCTTCTCCAGTGATCTGTGGTCATGTGCTCAATCCACTGTGTGCATAAAGTGAGAAATTTCCCCTCTTCTTCAGTGATCTCTAGTCATGTGCTTAATCCACCATGTGCATAAACTGAGATATTTCCTCTTTTCTCCAGTGATCTCTGGTCATGTGCTAAATCCACGATGTGCATAAAATGAGATATTTCCCCTCTTCTCCAATGATCTCTGGTCATGTGTTAATCCAATATGTGCATGAAATGAGATATTTCCCCTCTATCTAGTGATCTCTAGTCATGTGCTCAATCCACTATGTGCAAAAACTGAGATATTTCCCCTCTTCCTCAGCAAGCTATGGTAATGTGATCAATACACTATGTGTCATAAACTGGGATTTCAGGTCTACTGAGTGTGGTCACATCCTGTTTTACAGAATCTCCAAGAGAGGAGAGATCTGTGATCAATGATTGCTATTAGTCTTATTCCACACACTGGACAGTTTGCTCAAGATCTTCATGTGTGCCCTATAGTTGTTCTGGAATGATCACCCCTGTAGACCAGATTTCCTCTTTCCAACTAACAAGGTCTGGACAATCTTATAAGACATATTTGGAATTTGTTTTAGTGCCCCATATCCACACGTGACAGTCAGCAAGACCAATACAACACAGGTGTGCTCAGAGTCTACTGTTCTGTCTAAAAACATTCAGATATGCAAATTTCTGTTAAAAACTTAATTATTAATAAATGCTGTCAATGAGGCTGTATTATTAATAAATTATCTTATTAAGAACTGCATAATTCTGATTCAAATGCACATTTAATTAATAAGTCACATTAATTCTAACATTTTTTCAACAATCCACATAAAATACCTGATAAAGAGTAACATATTCATTATAAAAACAAATGCGGTAACAAAAGCATATAGCCATTCTACAATATAAGTGATTTTGTACATTTTGATTTTTCAGTTAGTTAATCGAAGTTCCAACCTCACTGCAGACAAGTTGCACAGTAACTGCAGACAAGTTGCACAGTAACTGCAGACAAGTTGCACAGCAACTGCACCAATGTGCCTATGGAACATACATAAAATGTCCATCACTGTCTCATTTTAAAACTAGAGAAAAACATGTGAAGCTCGCAAACACAAAGTCAATGACTAAAGACAGCCGCCAGATGTGCCAACATTAACAGTCCCTCACCAGGTTGTAGCTCACAGGTGATGCAAGTGGTTCAGTTATCAAAACAGGAACTGTACATGCAATACTGTTTAAGTACAGGCCATTCTGAACATAACTGGCCAGCTGCCCTTTTTAGTTCAGTTCACACAATAAGCCATCACTGGCATAATAAAAAAAAAATTAAAACATTCCACACATCACAGTGTTGCACCTAGCACTCAACTCAATTGCTGGGTGACAGAACTTTTATACTCCTGGTCAAGAAATGGGGAATTCGGATCAGCAAACCTGACTAAAAACAAATAACTTCCCAGCATCAGCAGCAAGCCAGCTATCTGCCATACTGAACCGCAAATTACCTAAAAAGATTTGTCTCTGGTGAGTGTCAACTTTGTTACAAAGCCCCGATTCCTGACAATGCTTCTGGTGCCTGATAATACTTTCTGGACACTACTTTCTAACATATCAGACAGTGTGTGGCTGGATCCTAACTGAACTCAATCAATCAATGAGTTTCATCTCTACAATGAAGGTTGACTGCAATCAATCTCCACTATTCTTCACTTCTTGTACCAATTCCACTCTCAGAAACTGCTGTTTGTCCATATTTTGATGTTGACTCCCCCGCCACCCCCCACTTGCATTCATATCTATATCTTTTTTATTTCATTCAGCAAATACCCCCCCCCCCCCCAGTCTCTTCGGAACTTCCGCGTTTGATTTTTTTATGTTTCCATAAGATACGACTGATTTTTCTGCACACCCACATCTCCAGGAACCTCTTTAATTACTACTGAAATTGTTCATTTCAAGACCATCTGACATACCCATAAGTGCTCCGATCTTAATGCTAGTGATATTCTTCATTTCACAGCTTCACTGTCCATCGGGCATACCTATAAGTAAGTCGTTAAACAACCCATTTCCTTGACCTTAGACGTATGGACATATAGGACTTTACCCATATCATCTGAGAGACCAATTGGCATTTGGTGCATAATGAGGTCAATATCTCACCAGCTGCCTAAACTTCATAGGACTTTACTTGGTACTTCTTTAAGGCTAGTAGATCAAGGAGCCATTTTTGAAGAAAAATAAAAAACCCCAAAAATGTGGTTTCGTCAGGGGCTGAACACACGACCTTCATATCCGCAGACAAGAGTCTAGCTGCAACACCATGGCAGCTTCTCAAATGCATAAGTAAAAGACCCTTTTCCACGATTTAGACGTATAGGGCATATAGGGCTAGACCTATATTTTATAGGCCAATCAGCACAAGATATGTGATGTGGTCAGCATCATGCCGGCCACCTTTACTTCCCGGGAATGCACTCCGTACTCACTCAAGGCTGGGTCAACCTGGAAGCCAAGGTCATTTTTGAAAAAAGTTCGGCTCTTGTCTACAATTTAATATTCTACTAAAAATAACTGATCTAGTCTACAACTAAATATTTTTCTAAACATAACTGATCTAGTCTAAAACTAAATATTGTACTAAACATAACTGATCTAGTCTACAATTTAATATTCTACTAAACATAACTGATCTAGTCTAAAACTAAATATTTTTCTAAACATAACTGATCTAGTCTACAACTAAATATTTTTCTAAACATAACTGATCTAGTCTACAACTAAATATTTTTCTAAACATAACTGATCTAGTCTAAAACTAAATATTGTACTAAACATAACTGATCTAGTCTACAATTTAATATTCTACTAAACATAACTGATCTAGTCTACAATTTAATATTCTACTAAAAAATAACTGATCTAGTCTACAACTAAATATTTTTCTAAACATAACTGATCTAGTCTATAACTAAATATTTTTCTAAACATAACTGATCTAGTCTAAAACTAAATATTGTACTAAACACAACTGATCTAGTCTACAATTTAATATTCTACTAAACATAACTGATCTAGTCTACAATTTAATATTCTACTAAAAATAACTGATCTAGTCTACAACTAAATATTTTACTAAACATAACTGATCTAGTCTACAATTTAATATTCTACTAAACATAACTGATCTAGTCTACAACTAAATATTTTTCTAAACATAACTTATCTAGTCTACAACTAAATATTTTTCTAAACATAACTGATCTAGTCTACAATTTAATATTCTACTAAAAATAACTGATCTAGTCTACAACTAAATATTTTACTAAACATAACTGATCTAGTCTACAATTTAATATTCTACTAATCATAACTGATCTAGTCTACAACTAAATATTTTTCTAAACATAACTGATCTAGTCTACAACTAAATATTTTTCTAAACATAACTGATCTAGTCTACAACTAAATATTTTTCTAAACATAACTGATCTAGTCTACAACTAAATATTTTTCTAAACATAACTGATCTAGTCTACAACTAAATATTTTTCTAAACATAACTGATCTAGTCTCCTGCCAGAGATAAAATGTAAACGGTTTAATCAGCATAACTGACCAGTTATGTATGGAGTACTAAACAGCTTTTATGGTATGACTTACAACTAAGAATGTGATCTATATGCATTTAAAAAAATACAAACATATTATCCCCCTTGCCCTCAAATACATTTCACAGATAAAAAGTATATGACAGAGGATGTGGCACATCAAATTGTAACATTCCTTCGCAGAATACAAGTCATTATGTCAGTGATGTTTGGTCTTCTTTATGTTGTTATTTGTAACCAGAACCCCGTTGGTGATGTGGCTTTCCCCGGCCTGTGCGGCAAACAGAAACGAATGGTGCTTGAAATCCAGGTAGGCTGTGAAGTTGTAGGCCATGTTGGTGTAGCCGATCACGTACTCACAGACGGAGAACATGCTGAAGGCTGCAATGGATAGATATCAAAGTTATATTCAGTGATTCATTAACATGTCAAACAATATTTACTAAAATAACTACAACTGAGCTCTTTGTTTTGTAAGGAGGAATTTTCAGACAAATGATCTTTAAAAGCAGTTTGTTCAATTTATTTGGTACATTCAACATTTGTTTTTTCAGGGGCCACAGCGGCAAAGCAGTTTGCCTCACGTTCAGAATGTTGAGGGTTCGTTTCTTATTTGCACTGCTCAGTACACAAGTGCAATGAGATCCCTGGGATCATCACTAAAGCTATAGAATTTGTACTTAGTGTGATTCTCTTGGTAGGGAGAGTACTGTCTACTCCCTCTGTACCATTAACAACCTATGTACTATCTACTTCCTCTGTACCATTAACAACCTATGTACTATCTACTTCCTCTGTACCATTAACAACCTATGTACTATCTAGTTCCTCTGTACCATTAACAACCTATGTACTATCTACTTCCTCTGTAACATTAACAACCTATGTACTATCTACCCCATCTATATTAATAAAAATGTTAATTTTCAGAGTTTGTTAACTCTAAACTAGGAAACTACTGAACCAATTGCTTTCAAATTTTAACACAACGTTGCCTCTGACTCAAAGCTTATTTTTTTTTGGGTCATAAAATCGCACAAACCACGAACGACATAGCTCCAGCAACGGTCAAATCATTATTTGTTTCGTTACCGGCCGGGATTTGTTTTTAGTTGATTGGTCTCTTCGACTGCTGAGCAGGGCTGCCAATAGATGCCTTTTCCCCTAGGATCAATCTCCGACATTTCTTTACCGATCGCTTTCAAATTTTCACACAATGTTGCCTTATACTCCACGCGTGTTTGTATGTATGAGTTTTGCACAAACCACGAATGACGTAGCTCCAGCAACGATTATTTCATTAGTTATTTCGTTGCCAGCCCAGATTTGTTTTTAGTCGATTGGCCACCTTTGACTGTGTAACACCGAACTTCACATTATTATTATATACTTTCATTTCTACTAAATGCTTGAGTATTTAGTAGCGTAGTTAGTTATAAGCATTTCGCCTTTTACACAGGTGATAGGGGTTCGATTCCCCGCTAGGTGTCATAATTTTTTTTCGAGGCTTCTAACCGGGTGGCTGCCACGTTTTGTTGTGGTTTATAGCTAGGCTGCAATATCTACGCTTTTTTTTCTGTTCGATTTGGGGCGTTTACAGCTACCCTGCGATAGCGACGACGTGATGCTCAATGTTCATGTCACGGATAATATTCATTCGCCCTTGAGAGGGCGGTTGGCACATTGTGTTGTGGTTTATGGCTAGGCTGCGATATCTGACCTAAAGTCTTTAGTCTTCGGTAGCAGAGTTGTAAGTATGCCGCCCTTCACGCGGATGACCGGTATTTGATTCCCCGCTGGGTGCTAAATTTTCTTTTTCCCCTAAACTGGCAATTGGCACGCTGTGTTGTGGTTTACAGCTAAGTTGCTACATATGCGCCTTACGCCCAAAGACATCCGATTTCAGTACAGTCCAAATTAGCCTCGCCCTGACACTTCACTCGATCAAAAACTATTCGTTGATGACAGAAACTGTTAACTAAGAAGGCTAACGGTCCAGTTTGGTTTGGGTCAACACAGATGCCAAGGTTAATTAAACATCGTCCCTTCGGAGAGGGAGAGATGACGAGTGCGGGTCTTTATTTCCGCTATTTGTGAGTATAGTGTACTTTTTTTTAAATCACGGAATTTTACTGTGGGTTCCACCACTGGTTAGGTGATGGAGTTTTATGTTGGGGACAACGACCTGTACAGACAGTAGTGACTGTTTTGTGTTGCTGTTGTTGTTGTGACGGTGGTGGTGGTAGCAGTAGTACTGGAACTCAATGGGTGATGTGGTAGCTGTTACACTGGGCACATTTACTTCTCAGTACAGATTAATGCTACCCATTTTTGTCTGGGTGGACACGGATGCCAAGCTCAATTTAACAATAATATTTCGTCAGGCGATGACTTTTCCATACTTCGTAGAGGATGATATAATTGTCGGGGAGGGGGGGGGGGGGGGTTGATGCCAGACACTGTTAACTGAGAGAGCTTAAAACATTATTTTACAGTTCTCATTTCCTAACTATTTCTATTTTAACAAGGTCGCCATATAATAATGTTTCAATCATTCGGAGAGGGAGATATTATTGGGCAGATGCTTGAGTCCTTGGTAGTAGCGTAGTTGTATGTTTTGCGTGTTACGCGGATGACCGGCGATCGATACCCCGCTAGGTGATTAAATATTTTTTTTGCCCATAACTAGGCGGCTGGCACGCTGTGTTGTAGTTTACAGCTAGGCTGCGATATCTACGTCTTTTTTCCACTCGGTTTGGGGTTTACAGCGAGCCTGCGATAGTGGCAATGTGATGTTGGTCATGTCACGGGTAATCTTCTTGAGAGGGCGGTTTACAGCTAGGCTGCGATTTCGGATCCAAAATCTTCATTCTTAGGTAGTATAGTTGAAAGCATTCCGCCCTTCACGCGGTTGACCGGTGTTCGATTACCCACTGGGTGCTAATTTTTCTTTTTCCCCCAAGAGGGCTGTTGGCATGTTGTGTTGTGGTTTACAGCTAGGCTGCGATATCTGCACCTTTCGCTCAAAAACATCTGATTTCAGTAAAGTCCCATTTATCCTCCCCGCGACGCTTCACTCGATCATAAACTATTCGTTGATGACAGAAGCTGTTAACTAAGACTGCTTACAGTCCAGTTTACTTTAGGTGGACCGGATGCCGTCATTTAACGTACGTACGTACGTACGTATGTATGTATGTATGTATGTATGTATGTATGCATGGGTATATGTATGTAGGTGCTTGTATGTATTACGTATGTGTATGTATGAGAAAGTAAGAGTATGTGTACGTTAGAGTGTGTAAGATTATGTATACATGATGTGTGTAAGCATTATTTTATAATGTATAATTTTTATTATATACATAACATGCATTATTGATAACAGGCATGGGTACTCCATCTGTACAATCAACAACCTCTGAACCATTTACAACTTCTGTATATCTACAACCGCTGTACTATCTACAACTTTTGTATATCTACAACCTCTGTACCATCTACAACCTCTGTACCATCTATAACCTCTGTACAATCTACAACCTCTGTACCATTTACAAGCTCTGTACCATCTATAAGCTCTTTACTAACTCTGTACCAGCTACAAGCTCTGTACTAACTCTGTACCATCTACAAGCTCTGTACCATCTACAAGCTCTGTACCATCTACAAGCTCTGTACCATCTACAACCTCTGTACCATCTACAAGCTCTGTACCATCTACAACCTCTGAACCATCTACAAGCTCTGTACCATTTACAAGCTCTGACCTAACTCTGTACAATCAACAACCTCTGAACCATTTACATCTTCTGTATATCTACAACCGCTGTACTATCTACAACTTTTGTATATCTACAACCTCTGTACCATCTACAACCTCTGTACAATCTACAACCTCTGTACCATTTACAAGCTCTGTACCATCTATAAGCTCTTTACTAACTCTGTACCAGCTGCTACAAGCTCTGTACTAACTCTGTACCATCTACAAGCTCTGTACCATCTAAAAGCTCTGTACCATCTACAACCTCTGTACCATCTACAAGCTCTGTACTATCTACAAGCTCTGTACCATCTACAAACTCTGTACCATTTACAAGCTCGGTACTAACTCTGTACCATCTACAAGCTCTGTACTATCTACAAACTCTGTACCATCTACAAGCTCTGTACCATTTACAAGCTCGGTACTAACTCTGTACCATCTACAAGCTATGTACCATCTACAGCCTCTGTACCATCTACAAGCTCTGTACTAACTCTGTTCCACCTACAACCTCTGTACTAACAGTAACCTTTGTACCATCTACAACATCCTCACCATTTACTTCCTCTGTACCATCTACAAGCTCGGTATATCTACAAACTCTGTACCAGCTACAACCTCTGCACCAACAGTAACCTTTGTACCATCTACAACATCCTCGCCATCTACTTCCTCTACACAATGTACTACCTCTACGTCACCTACCAGCTCCTCAGTATTTTTTTAAAAAGTGTAGCAACAAAACCCACTCACCTCCAACAACACAGTGAATCCGATGTAGATAAAAAAAGAAGAGAAGGCCGGCCGTGGCGATGGATATGGAAACAAACATGGCTTTCTTCCACCAGTAAGACACTTTCTCCTATCAGGGATGAACAAGCAAAACAGTTGAGATATGAGACATTGATTACACAAATGCACATATTGTGTGAGATAATCAATAAAACTCAGTAGCAGCTGTGTATGGCTAAAAACTTGCCTGCCAGTCATCAGGTCTTGGGTCGGAAACTGCACCAACTCTGATTTTTTTTCTCAAAAGTAACCCCGGCTCCCAGGTTAACCCAGTCTAAAATGGCTAAAAAGTAAAACCCTGGGAAGTAAACCTGACTTGCTAGGTCTGTTGCAGTTTAATGAAGATACACTCCGACTTCGAAGAAAACATCCCCCAGTTGGTCACAGTTTAAGACATACTTGCTATGGGGCAGTGAGCCTATTCCTTTCTCCAGCAGAAACGGGGACCTGATTCCACGTGAGAAATTTCTGTACTTCAATAGGAAGGATTTATTTCTGGGTACTTCATTATATGTTGATGTAACTGCAGAATGTATGTGATGAAACACAGCAAAATGTGCCAGGCAATAAATGATGCAGTGTATTGGTTGTGCCTGCATTTTTTAGATGGGAAAATATGGTTTTGGATTGATTAGAGAAACCAGAAGTGCCAGATTTCCTACAACATATAATAGCACAATAGAAAAACAAGTGAACCGATGAATGAATGAATGAATGAATGAATGAACAAATAAGCAAGTGAATGAACAAAAGAACAAATGAGCAAATGAATGAACTGTGTGTAAATACCAGAATCCTTATATTGAGAAAGAATATATTACAAAGAAAAAATAAAGTGTATGCACAATGTGCAGTGTGAGAATGAATGGACAAAACTGATTTTAATGGGGGGGGGGGGGGGGGGGGGGCAGCAGGCTTGTCTAACATTGGTCCTTTCCAAACACCCATGTTTCACATGGCAAGGAGACAGTATGGTTTTATCTATGAAACATATTATGGTCATACAGTAGCAACATATGATGAGAGAAAATCTACTTACGGTTTCTGTGAAGACACCATTTCTGCTCCAATTAAAGAGAATGGTGTTAAGTAACATATAACACACAGAGGTCACCATAAATACGATAAAAATCTTCTCATGTACGGCTGAAACAGAAAGGGGTAACAAATAAATAAATACACTACCCAAAACAAAACAAAATTTTTTTAAAAACAGCACAGCTACTGAAATTATTTCATTTGGAACGCTTTTTCAACTGTGCCCAATGTGCTTTGTGTTGTGAACTACAGATTAAGAAAATAGCGAGTAGCCTGTAATCAGAGAACTTGTGGGGCCTTATGAGATTGACTGATTGTGCAATTACAGATCAGTTGTCACTGCTGCTTGTATCAATGATCTGCTTTCTGGTGTCGGCACTGCTGCTTGTATCAATGATCTGCTTTCTGGTGTCAGCACTGCTGCTTGTATCAATGATCTGCTTTCTGGTGTCGGCACTGCTGCTTGTATCAATGATCTGCTTTCTGGTGTCAGCACTGCTGCTTGTATCAATGATCTGCTTTCTGGTGTCAGCACTGCTGCTTGTATCAATGATCTGCTTTCTGGTGTCAGCACTGCTGCTTGTATCAATGATCTGCTTTCTGGTGTCAGCACTGCTGCTTGTATCAATGATCTGCTTTCTGGTGTCAGCACTGCTGCTTGTATCAATGATCTGCTTTCTGGTGTCAGCACTGCTGCTTGTATCAATGATCTGCTTTCTGGTGTCAGCACTGCTGCTTGTATCAATGATCTGCTTTCTGGTGTCAGCACTGCTGCTTGTATCAATGATCTGCTTTCTGGTGTCAGCACTGCTGCTTTATGCGTTGAATGCAAATTTATGCTGTTCTATTTATTGAGTCAACTTTTTTGACAAAGGACGGTGATGGACATTATGTGTGCTTCTCGTCGGCAGAGAAAAAGAAAACAACTATGGGGTGACCCATTTGCTACAAAGTGGGAACTGGGAGTATCTGATTACCATAACATTCAATCTATTTGGATCTTGACCATGCAGTATTTTAAGGCCAAAAAAAAAAAAAAAATCATGTCGAAAAAAAAAAAAGGTAGAGAAATAGATGCTGATAAGACTGAAAAGTTAAGTTAATTTAAAAAAGGAAAGAAAATTGGAAGAGAAGAGAAGAGAAGAAGAAAAAGAGGAACTAAAAAACTTTATTTTCAAAGCATTAAGAATTGGGTTTACAGGCCCGTTTAACATTCTGCCCTTATTTCCATCCTTTCATTCATATATTTATTAACAAGTAAAAATAAACATTATCAACAGCAGCTAACTATTAAACACAAGCACTTGAATGTGATGTTAACCAATTTTTACTGTAATAAATCCAGAGGAAATATGCGTTATTTCTAAGGAGGAGGATAAAATGAATCAGAAAATCAAACAGAACCTGTGATGAGCAACTGAAGACAACACATATGCATGCCTCAAACACATATGCATGCCTCAAACACATATGCATGCCTCAAACACATATGCACGTCTCAAACACATATGCACGCCTCACACACAACTTACGATAATTCTCCCGATTGGTGATATACGCCACCAGGACTAAACATGAGTTCTCGATGAAGTTTATCCAGAAGTTAGTTTTGATAAGGAACTTGTATATGGACTGTCTATGAGGCTGGACGTACAGTATCCTGCTGACGTAATAATTATAATGGATTAAACTTAGAGCAAATCGTGGCGCTGAGTGTAGAGCGATGCACGTCCGCCAGAGATATGCCTGGGGTGTGATTCCCGTTACTGCACTTATTGAAGGAACAAAGTTTCTCACCTGAAACAGCACAAAACAGTTTCATGAAAGCAAATAATGATGTCTGATAGTGATAGACTCAATGAGCATGCTTAAGACAAACTGGACTAGAATGAGTTGATAACAACCAGAAGTCCGGCCTCAAGAAACCCTCTTGGTTGTACACACCAGGACATGCCAGGGTGAAAGGAAAGGAAGGAGCAGGCGGACTGGCAGTGTCTGATGTGGTTGGTCAAGGAAAAAGCATCAAGAGGGTAGACATAGAGAATGTGTTGCATTCCAGAGACAAAGAAGTCAGAGATGATGAGCTGCGTATTGAAAATGGGTACTAAACGAGGACAAGCATGCAGAAACCAGTTGCAGGACAAAGCAAGAAAATATGCCAGTCAACTCCTACAGGGTACATTGATCATGGAGACATTGAGATGGCTGCTGTATTGGAGGGGGAAGCACAAATGGGCCGGATTGATGTACTAGAATGTCCATACAGACAACAAGTACTAAGCAAATGATAAAATGTACAGTCTCTTCTCTTCTTGTTCTTAGAAACTGTCGGCTGTAAACACCGGTGGAAAGTTCTAGTTGTTCGACAATTACTGGACTCCAGTCTTGTTCCAGAACTTAAGTTTTGCATGCTCATCTGTTTTACAGATCTTTCTTATTTGTATTCAGACTGTTGGTTCCCTTAACTCTCAGTGAGACTCAGGAACCACCCCTAATCAGTCAGCTTTTACAACATGGTGAGGGTGTTAGATGTTCAGTGACACAGTGGTCTCTGTGCCAGCGCACGAAGACAAGATAAAAGTAAAGAGTCTTTTTAAGTCAGTGGCACATGGGGCATACGATGCTAGACTTAAATCTGTGTATACCAACTGGCACTCGGTGGATGATGTGGTCAACATGACATCGAGCACTTTTACTTACCTGGCAATTACAAGGTACCCATTTAGGTGCGTAGCAAGACAGAACAGGTCAACTGTGAATCAAATTTACTCAGTGCAGATTCAAACCCAAGGCCTTTGGGCCAGCAGGTGAGTGTCTAACCACTATGCTCTCATGGTTCCCCTGGCAACAGATACTAACATCTCCAATCCAGTCAGCCCCAAGGGAAATTTGTGGGATATTTCCCTGCCCAGTGATGGCATGTCACTGACTTAGAGCCACCTGTTCCCTGATAATGTTACCCCAGAATAATCAATACAGCTCAAACTGGGGCAGCAACTGGGCAGAATATTTCCCTTGTGGAGCGTTGAACCCTAGGCTTTTATGCTGTTTAATCTTTGTATTGCTACGAATCTTGCTTTTGTTCAAAAATATTCTGGTGTTACTTTTCCTTTAGAGTAAACAAGGTTAGCAGAGCAAGGGATCATGATGCATTGGCAACACATGATCTCTACAAAACCTCCCAGGCTCTTCTGCAATGTAGAGGAGGAACCTAATTCTATCAACCCCCCCCCCCACCCCCCCCCCACACACACAAATTATTTTACTGAAAATCAAATGGCTTGGTCAGCTGGTCAGAAAGAAATGAAATCAGACAACAGCTACAGCAAACTATACACATGACAACAGTTACAGCAAACTATCCACATGACAACAGTTACAGCAAACTATACACACGACAACAGCTACAGCAAACTATACACACGACAACAGCTACAGCAAACTATACACATGACAACAGTTACAGCAAACTATACACATGACAACAGCTACAGCAAACTATACACATGACAACAGCTACAGCAAACTATACACATGACAACAGTTACAGCAAACTACACACATGACAACAGTTACAGCAAACTATACACATGACAACAGTTACAGCAAACTATACACATGACAACAGTTACAGCAAACTATACACATGACAACAGTTACAGCAAACTATACACATGACAACAGCTACAGCAAACTATACACATGACAACAGTTACAGCAAACTATACACATGACAACAGCTACAGCAAACTATACACATGACAACAGCTACAGCAAACTATACACATGACAACAGTTACAGCAAACTATACACATGACAACAGTTACAGCAAACTATACACATGACAACAGTTACAGCAAACTATACACATGACAACAGTTACAGCAAACTATACACATGACAACAGCTACAGCAAACTATACACATGACAACAGCTACAGCAAACTATACACATGACAACAGTTACAGCAAACTACACACATGACAACAGCTACAGCAAACTATACACACGACAACAGTTACAGCAAACTATACACATGACAACAGTTACAGCAAACTATACACACGACAACAGCTACAGCAAACTATACACATGACAACATTTACAGCAAACTATACACATGACAACAGCTACAGCAAACTATACACATGACAACAGCTACAGCAAACTATACACATGACAACAGTTACAGCAAACTACACACATGACAACAGTTACAGCAAACTATACACATGACAACAGCTACAGCAAACTATACACATGACAACAGCTACAGCAAACTATACACATGACAACAGTTACAGCAAACTATACACATGACAACAGTTACAGCAAACTATACACATGACAACAGTTACAGCAAACTATACACATGACAACAGTTACAGCAAACTATACACATGACAACAGCTACAGCAAACTATACACATGACAACAGTTACAGCAAACTATACACATGACAACAGCTACAGCAAACTATACACATGACAACAGCTACAGCAAACTATACACATGACAACAGTTACAGCAAACTATACACATGACAACAGTTACAGCAAACTATACACATGACAACAGTTACAGCAAACTATACACATGACAACAGTTACAGCAAACTATACACATGACAACAGTTACAGCAAACTATACACATGACAACAGCTACAGCAAACTATACACATGACAACAGCTACAGCAAACTATACACATGACAACAGTTACAGCAAACTACACACATGACAACAGCTACAGCAAACTATACACACGACAACAGTTACAGCAAACTACACACATGACAACAGTTACAGCAAACTATACACACGACAACAGCTACAGCAAACTATACACATGACAACATTTACAGCAAACTATACACATGACAACAGCTACAGCAAACTATACACATGACAACAGCTACAGCAAACTATACACATGACAACAGTTACAGCAAACTACACACATGACAACAGTTACAGCAAACTATACACATGACAACAGCTACAGCAAACTATACACATGACAACAGCTACAGCAAACTATACACATGAGAACAGTTACAGTAAACTACACACATGACAACAGCTACAGCAAACTACACACATGACAACAGTTACAGCAAACTATACACATGACAACAGCTACAGCAAACTATACACATGGCAACAGTTACAGCAAACTATAAACATGATAACAGCTACAGCAAACTACACACATGACAAGAGTTACAGCAAACTATACACATGACAACAGTTACAGCAAACTATACACATGACAACAGCTACAGCAAACTACACACATGACAAGAGTTACAGCAAACTATACACATGACAACAGTTACAGCAAACTATACACATGACAACAGTTACAGCAAACTATACACATGACAAGAGTTACAGCAAACTATACACATGACAACAGTTACAGCAAACTATACACATGACAAGAGTTACAGCAAGCTATACACATGATAACAGTTACAGCAAACTATACACGTGACAACAGTTACAGCAAACTATACACATGACAACAGCTACAGCAAACTATAAACATGACAACAGCTACAGCAAACTATACACATGATAACAGCTACAGCAAACTATACCCATGATAACAGCTACAGCAAACTATACACATGATAACAGCTACAGCAAACTATACACATGATAACAGTTACAGCAAACTATACACATGACAACATTTACAGCAAACTATACACATGACAAAAGTTACAGCAAACTATACACATGACAACAGTTACAGCAAACTACACACATGACAACAGTTACAGCAAACTACACACATGACAACAGTTACAGCAAACTATACACATGACAACAGTTACAGCAAACTACACACATGACAACAGTTACAGCAAACTACACACATGGCAACAGTTACAGCAAACTATACACATGGCAACAGTTACAGCAAACTATACACATGACAACAGTTACAGCAAACTACACACATGACAACAGTTACAGCAAACTACACACATGACAACAGTTACAGCAAACTATACACATGACAACAGTTACAGCAAACTATACACATGACAACAGTTACAGCAAACTACACACATGACAACAGTTACAGCAAACTACACACATGACAACAGTTACAGCAAACTACACACATGACAACAGTTACAGCAAACTACACACATGACAACAGTTACAGCAAACTATACACATGACAACAGTTACAGCAAACTATACACATGACAACAGTTACAGCAAACTACACACATGACAACAGCTACAGCAAACTACACACATGACAACAGCTACAGCAAACTACACACATGACAACAGCTACAGCAAAATACACACATGACAACAGTTACAGTAAACTACACGCATGACAACAGCTACAGCAAACTACACACATGACAACAGTTACAGTAAACTACACACATGACAACAGTGGAAAGGGGGAGGGGGAGGGGGAAATAAATCGACCAGTTCATCTCTTTTGAGCTGCTACCTAAAGGTTTGCCACACCATCCAGAGATTTCAAATTTCAGTCTGTATGGCAGATGGAGCAGTGCTGTTATTTTTCATTAGCCATTAATTTTTCTTGGATTGTTCTATTCTCTCATCATGGACTTCCTATTTTTGTACATTTCCAGAGCAGGGCACTATGTGTTTTTTATTGCAGCAGCGTGTATTTTTGTTATGTTTTGTCGGAGCAGGATAATGACTGATAGATTTGACAGCCTCCGTCGTGATGCCTTTGCAATCTTTTGACTGCGGCAGCCCACTATCTGGGAAGACAGAATCTCGTCAGCAGGGGACTGCTGCAACTTCTAGAGAGCAAACATGATAAAAGCTTTTCCCAGAAAGAGAATGTGTCAACCATTTGTTTTATGGGGAGGAATCGACACACGCGGTTAACTCAATGGCCATGCTCACATATTTATCCAACTTGGGATAAGTGTGTATGGTACCGTGGTACTGTAACACTTGGCAACAATCAAGTGAAAGCAGGCCTTGCACCTGAATCTCTAACAGGTTTGCCCTTAGCCACCAAAAGCCATGCGGCTTCCTTTGTTGCTAGGGGAGGACAAGGTATCCCTTCTAACGGTGAGGACACTCGTCCATCCCTAGTAGTCATGCAGTGGAACGCAGAAGGTGTATTTAATACAAAGGCAGAACTAGGGGAGTGCCTGCGAGCAGAGAAAGTAGGTATTATCTGCATTCAAGAGAGGCACCTCAATCCAGGAAATAGATAACATATTAGAGGATATGAAATATTTCACCAGGATAGAGAAATCCGACATAAAAGTGGGGTAACCAGGTTGGTTCGTAAATCAATACCAGCTGTTGAATCACATAGATCCAACCAGCTGAATACTGAATTCATTGCTGTCCAGCTGCAACTAAACAATAAAAATATGTCAGTCTACAACATTTACTCACCACCAACACACCTTACCAAACTTGAAGTTATACAGGTTGAAGAAAGTAACTTACTAATTACAGAAGATTTCAACAGTCACTCACCAAGCTGTGGTTATGAGTGTTTAGATTCCCATGGAGCACAGGTCTTCAATCAAAACACACTTAGCCTTTCTATCCTTTCCTGTCTCCATGTAATTCTTCCATCTCATGAACTCTAAACTCTCTTCTCCCCAACACCATTTCCCTTTGGTTATGTGGGTTCCTGGGTAAACACATTCTAGTTATATGATTATCTTGTTTTCTAACTGAGGGTCACTATATCACCAGCATATGTTCTTCACCTCTCAGCAGGAATTGGAATATTACTAATTCATATCTTATATATTTCCCCTCCAGGATTGGTTTCTGGGATATCCTATGAAAAACGGCCACATATTGTGGCTGTAAAAAACACCTTGACAGGGCCTCAATAACAAGTAAATTGCAAACTTTTTTTCTGCCGAATATACCGCGGCAAAAGTATGATAAATTTCCGGCTATGATGTCGCACAACGCAACAAACCGCCAAGCTAAACTCGCCACCTAGATTTTCCCTGTGCCACGCGAAGTGGGGCTAGACTAAATGGCTGGCACTCACTAGCATTAGCTACTGCATCGTGCAGCTTCCTCATTTTATTTGCTTGTGAGTCCCAGCCATCTAGTTTAGCCGTCCTCCACGCTGCGCGTAGCGGCACAGGGGATACTCTCAGTGGTGAAAACTGCGTTACCAATGTGGCACTTGTTTCGATCATATTTAGCCGAGTTACAATGGCGCCAGTCACAAAGAGCAGATTTTCGGGCACTATTTGCAACTTCTGGGCCACAATTTTCAGATATAAAGGCCTCAATTATCGCATTTTCCCTTTTTTCTTCATTATTTTGAGTTCAAGTTTTTTAATGTTTACAACAAACGACATGAGGCCCTGACAGGGTGTGTTTTTGGCCGCCATAATATGTAGCCGTTATTCGGAGGATTGCCGATTTCTGGAAGATTACCACCCAGAACTCAAAAGACAATGTTTGGAAGTTAATCCATTAGGAAATCCCTGAAAACCCTGTTCAACCCTATAAAAAGTTAGGGCACCTGACGTTACAAAGTAACATGTGAATAACTTTACTTCAACTTACTTGATGGCTTTTTTTTAAGTGCTAGTGTAAATAGACATCTTGTGACGACTACCCGCATTTTTTTTTTTTTAACTATATGATGTGAGCACAGACACCCTTTTTCCAGAAAATTAGCTTTGTTCAGTCGAATAAATAATCAAATGTTGGCTTTTAATCCAGTAAAAAAAAATGACAACACAATAGTGTCAATAGGGTGGGCGTTAACCACAACATACTTTTAAATGTTAAACCCACAAATAAAACAAAGGTGATTCAACATTTTACAATACATCAACCGCTAATTAGGTAAATAAAGGCTTTATTTAATACTTACATTACACATTGTCTCATTGACTTCATCAAATCGAAATAAATACGCCGTAATGAAACAAACAGCCAGAGATATCGCAGGCAGTGCGACAGTCACCAGAGCAAACGGCCACATAGAGATCTTCATGAACGTCTCCTCGACCACCCATCGCTTTTTAATCTTTGCGACCATGTTGTGGGTAAGTTGGGTTGACCAGGGTGTTGGAGGGGTGAGTATTTGCTAGCTAGAAAGGTTGGGAACCGGAGGGTCTCGGGGTTTGTCATGTAGTGACTGGGGTCTGTCTGGCTTCTGCGTCGATGAGATCCGGAAATAACCTCACGGGCGTCAACTGGGTTTCTTCAAAACTTGGATCACGCATAGCAACATTATCCTTATTTACCCATTCAAGATTCATTTATTATCCTGTTGTGCATTATATGTCACATTAGCTCGCAGTCTATTCCTCCATTCCATTCTACCATGTTGATCGGTTCAGTATCATGGATGGAATCCAGTCCGGCAGCTTTGGCCTCTCTTATCAACGTTCGTCTGTGGGTTTCTTTTTGGGCGTCCTCGCCTCCTTGATCCCTTAATTTCGCATTGTAAAGCCTTCGATAGAGTCGACAGGAATATGTTGTGGGAATGTATGGGGGAAAAAAGGAATCAGTAATCATCTCATTAATATTTGCAAAAGCCTGTACACACGTAGTAAATGCTGCATAAGATCGAAGGCAGGGTTGTCAAGAACTTTTATAGTGAACTCTGGTGTGCGTCAGGACTGTGTACTAATACTATCGCCGCTTCTTTTTAAACATACATGGATACCATATGTAGCGAAACGAACTTTAATCATGAAGAAGATATTACAGAATTACTCTTCGCCGACGACCAGATACTCATAGCAGAAAATACGAAATGCCTACAGAACCACCTAAATCAAATTAGTAACAAAGGGGAGGAAAATAATATGAAAATATACACTACGAAGACAGAGACAATGATGATAGGAAGACATAAAGACAATTTAGAAATTAAATTTTAAAAACAACACCCTGAGACAAACAGAGGTATTTAAGTATTTAGGAGCAATTTTTACATCTGACGGAAAACTGGACAGAGAAATTAGCTCAAGATGTGCCAAAGCTAATCAAGTAATGGGTCAACTATCTTCCCTGTTGACACACAAGCAAATACCTCGGAGTACTTCTTCAGATATATCCAGTTTCGTCCTTTTTAGGACGAAATTTTTGTTATTTGAAGCCCCACCCTGGCTTTTGCCAGGGGCCGCAATATAGGCAGGCCATAAATATGTCCAGTTGTCTGAACGCGGTTTCTGGGACCTCTCCACGCGATCCTCATCCACATGGTGGCACTTTGTGTCATCGGGTGTTTATCGCTTGTGTGATGTCCTGGTGGGGTGGAAAGTCAGTAAGTCAGTCGGAGTACTAAAGTAAATCTCTTCAGAACTATTTTTTGGCCAACACTATGCTATCAATGCCAAACGTGGACAATTACATCCTCCAATGAACGTAAAATTGTGACAACAGAGATGAAATGCCCCAGAAGAGCTGCAGGAGTTTCAGGGAAGGACAGAATACAAAATCATGAAATCAGACGAATGCTAGGAATAAAGCCAGTCTTACAAGTCATTAAAGAACAACAAATGAAGTGGTTTGGACACCTAACAAGAATGCCCTGGTACTATCCGCCACAGCGAGCCACACTAAAACGTTACAACGGGTATAGAGGTAGTGGAAGACCTCGGAAAACATGGAGTGATGGCATTAAGAACAGCCTTACAGAAATGAACATCAGTCTTAATAGTGCTCTTGACAGAGCCCATTAACGAACATTACACCCCTCCCCCCCCCCCTCCCCAACACTTCGATGAGGCACAAGGTGGAAAAGAAGAAGAAGAAGAATAACTGTTTTCTGGTTTCTTCTCTATGTGTGTCTAATGTAGCCAAGTTTTTTTCTGTCTAATAACTGTTGATATTAATGGTTGCCCAGATATTTCATTACTTTTTTTTGAAGTCATCCCATTTTCCCCCATCATTTTTTTTTTCAGAGATGTGTTTTCGAATGCATTTAACTTTCGTTCCATGTCTTTAGTAGTTCTTTAACTTTCAATTTCTATTAAGGATATTGAAGAATATTTGAAACACCTTAAACTAATTAAAGCTGAACAAATGATGTGTCTTATCAAATAAAGCTGAACAAATTATGTGTCTATCAAATAAAGCTGAACAAATGATGTGTCTAACAAATAAAGCTGAACAAATGATGTGTCTATCAAATAAAGCTGAACAAATGATGTGTCTATCAAATAAAGCTGAACAAATGATGTGTCTATAAAAAAAAACATGGCCAAAACACTGCAGCTTTCAGGACAGGATGCTATTTACGAGCCAGTTCTCCTCGATGCTCAGATTCTACAACAGTGATTACTACTACCATCACCAAAACTAATTCTACAACTACAGCAACAATTGTTACTACTACTATTCACCTACTGCTAGCATAAAAAAACTAAGCTGACTTCTACAACAACAGCGGTTACTACCAACACTTCTACAACTTTAAAAACGATTACTACCAACACTTCTACAACTTTAAAAACGATTACTACCACCACTTCTACAACTATAAAAACGATTTCTGCCACCACTACTTCTCTTTTTGGTTTTCGATGTCTCATTTGTGTGTGTGTGGGGGGGGGGGTGTTTGTTTGCTGGGGGGGGGGGGGGGGCAGTGTGTGGGGGGAGGGGGTAACAGAGCCGCTGCTTTCCCAACATGCGTGTGGTACCTGGCGACTAATTAGGGATTTTCCCTCCAAAATCTGAGTGCATCTGCCTGAACGGGAGGAATCAACAGTTTGCATACAGGTAAGACACGCAAAAATTTAAGGTTTAGAACAAGACTGAAGTGGACGAACAACCAGAACTTTCCACTGGATTTTAAAGCCGATAAACACTAAAAAGAGTCATCCTCCTCCTGCTCTAGCTCATCCTCCTCCACCTTTTTTTCCCTACTACTGCTACTACTACTACTGTTGCTGCTGCTGTTGCTGCTGCTACTACTACTTCGATGTTTTGTTTTTCATAAATAGAAGGATGGACCTGCCGGCATTCCTCCTCATATCATCGTTCCTAAGTCGATCATTCCTTGCTACACCTAGCATAGTCATCATCATTTAGCAGGTCCTTTGCAGAACGTCGCTCTCATCAAAGTCTGCTGAAAGAAACTCGGTCTCTCGCCAGTTCTCCCGCCTCATGTACTTTCATACTCAATGAGTCACTTATATACTGTGCCCATCTTGGTGTTGGTCGGCCCCTGCCCCTCTTTCCTGGTACCATGTCTTCTGCTATAATTTTTTCCAATCCGTTGTGGCGGTTGATATAACCAAAATAATTCAACTTCCGAGACAGGATGCTGTTTATTAGCCAATCTTCCTTGATGTTGAGATCTTTCAAGATGTCAGTATTTCTCCTCTTCTTTTCCAAGATATTCTGAGAATCTTTCTATAGCATTACACCTCAAAAGCCCCTATTCTTTTTCTTAAGGACTGAGAGATAGTCCACGACTCACATCCATTTGTAGCCACAGGGAAGATGCATGCTCTAAAAATTCTAACTTTGACCTCATTGCTGGTGCTTAACCATAGACTTTTAAGGCTGTTCAATCTTTGCATTGCTATGGCCATCCTCCTTTTAATTTCTGTCAAACACTAGCATAGTAGGAAAACATTATATTTTTACCTTGGCAATTTTTCTGCTGTTTTTTACAGTAGCGCTAAACATGATACTGTACATAAAGGCGTTTACTGCATACAGTTGCTCAACTGCGAAAAAAGCCCTTGTAGTAGTAGTAGCAGCAGCAGCAACAGCAGCAGTAGCAGTAACAGTAGTGGTAGTAGTAGTAGTAGCAGCAGCAGCAGCAGTAGTAGTAGTAGTAGTAATAGTAGTAGTAGTAGTAGTAGTAGTAGTAGTAGTAGTAGTAGTAGTAGTAGTAGTAGTAGTAGTAGTAGTAGTAGTAGTAGTAGTAGTAGTAGTAGTAGTAGTAGTAGTAGTAGTAGTAGTAGTAGTAAGAGTCGGCACAGAACCAATTCTTAACTTTATAGGTAGACAACAAATCAAATTGTTTAGCCATGTAACAAGCTTGCCAGCAGACAGGACACCACAGTGAGCAATGTTATACAGATACAGCAGTAACAGATCCAGAGGTCGACTAAGCAGAATATGGACCTCAGAAATATCAGAGACACTGAAAAGTACTATATACGAAGCTAACAGAAAGGGCAGGTCGAGAGATCTCTTCCTGTCGTGATGCCGCTAGAGTAGAGACAAGAAGAAGAGTAAATGGCTCATTGTGGTAAAAACCGGTACCTTTTTTAAAGGGAAAAAAGCTCTGGCTACAACCACAATTACAACGACCAATACTACCATTGCTGCTGCCGTGTCTACTACTACGACCACCACCACCAATACTACCATCATCACCACTACTCTTACAACCACTAACACTTCTTCAACCACTGCCACTACCACTACAAATCAGCTTCTAGTAAATATCAAAGATATTAAACTAAACGAAAAGTACAAACATTTACATTGAAAATATATATAGTAATAAGACAAGTGGTCCCAACACTAAAATGGTAGCATGAAAATGTGAACACTACAAGAGCACTGTTGAACACAATATTCTTACCAACGCTGTGCTATCAGTGTTAGTTAGTTAGTTATTCGACAGATTATCATCATCGCAAATAGAACCATTCAGTCCATAAGTGCTCAGATCATCACCTCAGTATCTCCCTCAGCGTGTAGTGGCTTATGACACCAGTTCCATGTTAGTTTACTAATCTTTTTTAGGCCCCCATGTAGCGCTCTTGTCTGGCTTCTCCCCTTTTGATGTTATGCTCGTGTAGTCTGGTCAGTGATGCAAATTCACAATCATTACTTGATTCGTTTAATCGAGCTGCCTCTGTGAGGGTATTCTGTATATCAGCCCTGTCCATTGCTCGTCTGTTTCCCACATGAGCATCACTTGCAAGTCTATCAGCTCGTTCATTGCCCTTTACATCAGAATGCTCCGGAACAAACATGGATCTGATTTTTGTATGCCTAGATCTATTCAGGGACTCCACTTAATTGTCTTCGTATGCAGCTCTTCTCGGTATTTTTGAGCATATTAATTTTATCACCCAAAAAGCATGCCCGTGTTTCTAGCCTGGCCATTGCTTTAGCTGCTGTCTTGACCTCCACAGTCAAACTGCTTGTCGTCAAGGCGAAGGCGTTGCAGTCTTGTTCGAAAGTTCTCCCTCCGACCTGAATCACGACAGCAGTAATTTTTCTAAAATATCACGTTCAACCCTCAGGGTTATAACTGATATATAGTGTTAATTGAGTTCTCACGGTGTATATTTGTTAGTTTAAATTTACATATCATCTTTACCAAGATGTAATTTGAATTGTTTGTTATTTTGCTTTGACAAGATGTAATTTGTATTGTTTGTTATTTTGCTTTGATTTTTAATAAGAATTATGATAGAAATTGTATTATGAATAATTAGCCAATGTTGCTAACACTGTGTAATTAACATAGTGGATACATTGTTTCCTTAGTGTGCAATCGTTGATTATTATAATCGATTTTGCCTGTAGTCGAAACTTCTTCAAAGATGCCATAGGTATATCATGTTTCGTGTTAAAAAAAAGAAGAAGATGGACGTAGGAACGATTATATCAGAAGGAGAGTCGGCACAGAACTAATACCGAACTTTATAGGGTGACAACAGATGAAATGGTTTGACCATGTAACAAAACTGGCAATAGACAGAACACCACAGAGCAATATTATGCATATACAAAGGCAACAGATCAAGAGGTCTGCTATGAACAAGTGGACTGCGGAAATATAGGATATAATGAAAAGTACTATGTACGAGAAGCGAACAGAATGGAACATTCAAAAGATCTAATGCAGCGAGGTATACTAGGAGTAGAGAAAAGAAGGAAGATGAAAATATATTAATTAATTCGCGGCTTCATAATACAACACTTCATTAGATTGCACTTTTTATAGGAATCATATCAAGATGTCTGCCGCTGTTAAGGCATGTTACTTGTTACTTTCGGTTTCTGTGTTATTAAATATTATTTACCTGAACTCTGAACCTGTTTCATAATTGTTCATAATTCATAATAGAACTCAGATTAAATCAATTTTAATGATGCAGTATTAATAATATTATATAAATATTCATAGTAGTAGTAGTAGTACAATTTATTTCATATTTACAACCCAAATCAATCAAAATGAAAATAATTATAATTATACAATTAATTGAATTATTGGCTCTACTGGCAAATCCGGACGAAGAATAAACAGCCTTGGACGACTTAGTCAGAGTTCTCTCCCGTGGCCGCACTCCAAACAGTGATCGGAAAAGCCACAACGAAACAAAAAAGACAGTCACGTCGACATCAGGGCTGCCAATGCTTGGTTCTTTCCCCCAGATCTGGTTTTTTTTTGACGCTACAGGACAAATCTGGGTTTTTTTGGTTGTGTTTTGTTTGTTGGTGTTTGCCGATTTGTATGCGTTAATGATCGATAAATTTGCGTGGTTAGGGTTAGAGAGTAGGATTAGGGTTAGCGGTAGGGTTAGGTTTAGCGTTAGATTTGACAATTTTGACGCCGGAGTACCCTATAAACGCGCACAGTCCCATACACACACAAACAATCGAGGGCCTCTGGATGCTGGTAAAACGCACAATTCGCCAACGATTGGGGGCACCAGCCGCACGCTATTGGCGTCATATTTGGCAGAGTTTCAGTGGCGCCACTCCCACAAACATCAGATTGTCGGCCAGTATTTCGAAATCCAATGTCAAAATTTTCACCTAACCCTACCCCTAACCCTACCCCTAACTCTAACCCTAATCCTACCCCTAACCCTAACCCTACCCCTAACCCTAACTCTAACCCTAATCCTACCCCTAACCCTAACCCTACCCCTAACTCTAATCCAACAACCGCATGATGATGACTACACAACCATTCACACTGCCTCACGCAACCGTACGCAACCCTGCACGCAACCATATGATGATGCCACGATGCCTCACTCAACCGTACGCAGCCCTACACGCAACCGCAGGATGATAGCTAAGTGTGTCGTTTGTTTCGTTTGTTTTCCGATCACTGTTTGGAGTGCGGCCACGGGAGAGAACTCTGACTAAGTCGTCCAAGGCTGTTTATTCTTCGTCCGTATTTGCCAGTAGAGCCGAATTATTAATTGCATATATATTTAATCGTAATAAAATATTTAATAAATAATCGATGAGCACTGTCAGCTATCACTATACTAATTATAACCTCAAGGGTTAAACAGGATATTGGAATAATCACTAGTAGTTAGTACTATACTATGTGTTTTTGTTTTGTGCAAATGTTGAATGAATTAGAAAGTAACTTATGGATGTCCCCATGTGCAGTAGTTGTTAGTGTAGTCAGTAGTTAGTGTAGTCAGTAGTATACTGTTTTATCTCAGAAGCACAGTGACTGCTACTGCTAGTACAGTACATGGTAACAAGCCAACGCCTACACTAACAACATTATGCTGTAAACAAAGCCGATCAACATATGTGTTGTTATTTGATATTTTAATTTTTTATGAAACCGTTCTGCAGTAACAGAATGCAGGCAGACAAAATTAACTCTTTCAGGACCACATTTTTTTCTGGGGTTTGGACAGCATTAATTTTGAGCAGAATTATTTTACGGCAACATGACAAAGCGCTGAAGAAAATTTTTTTGGCTATATCGGGACATAATATATCCAGTAAAGATAAATGAGTGCAGAATAAATCTAAACTATTTAAATGTCAGTATAACAACCAAATAATATTAAAATCACACAACATTCAAGGATGTTAGACACATATGAAGTCTGTTTACACAACAAATGTTTTGCTTAGCTTACTTTTTTACTTGTTCAACAACACTGCTATCCAATTTCTAAGAATGCACATGCTTTATCTGTTCAGTTATGTATCAGCTAGTGGCTCTTTTCTAAACTTCTACCCCATATTATGGTGGCCAAACAATTTTCCTAACAGGGCCTCAGTCCTATGCAAGATGGAACCAACTTTCTAAGTGTAACCACTTTAGCCTTATGGATTTGTTAACTTTCAGCGCTAGATAGTTGTTATGTCAACACATTCTACCCCAAGTTTGTGTTCTAGATTATGAGTGATAGTTTTTGAATTTGGTTGAGAACCTGGGTTTCTCGCATGAGTGCCCATCAATTTTAACCATTTGACCAGCTGCTTCTCTTAAATCTTAATATTTAAATTATTACAATATAATAATTTATAGGACAGGAGTTGAACAATGGGGATATAGGGCAATAGTCCTTAAACTTGTTTGGCTCAATGAAAAAAATTGTTTCATTGCCTGCCATGCCTGTAAGCATAGTCAGTCATGATTCGCCATCCTGTAAGATCAGCAAAATCACGGATCGGGTCAGTGCTCTTGTCCCACCCCAGACTTGTGGTCAAGCCATCAAGGTATTTACTTCTTTGCTTGCTTCACGCCATCTGTCTATCAATCTTGCCAGTTATCTGTTCCTTGCCAGGAAATAGATCTTGTGTAAAACTGTAATCAAACAAATATAATGATGCAATGAAATGTTTTTTTAATTGTCTTTCTTCCAGTTTTCAACAGCATCCTCTGCTCTGTCTCGTCTTATTGTTGTTTTCAACAGCATCCTTTGGTCTGTCTTGTTGTTTTAACAGCATCCTCTGTTTCAACCAAAACCTGTACTAACCAGCAAAAAGCACTTTCTAGAAACAATAGGTTAGGAGAATATTGGAGTACTGATGGATCTGTCTGATGTGCAGTTAAAATGATCTTTTAGACTGTTTCCTGCTGTTTTTCTGTTAAGGTGCTGGACTGCCCAAAGGATTTAACATTTGAGGATCTCGTCACAACCATACAGTGTCATCCATCAAAGAACCTTGTTGCTTCCGGGTTGATTAATGGAGATGTTTTTATGTAAGTCAAATGTTTTAATGATTACAGTAGAACCTTAACATACAAATTAATCCCTTCCATGAATGAGTCTAATGGTGAATAACCCGTATCCTGGAAAACAGTTTTCCCATTTAACCTAATTATTTTAATTTGTTGCGACCCTCCAAAAATCACCCGATTAGTTTCTTTCTACTTGTGTTTATCACATTAACTGTATTGCTTACAATAATAATTGTGTGAAAACCAAATACTGAAATAAAATTCAAATAAACTCTTAATTTACATAAAGAAACTTGCAGAAACTTTCTTTTAAGGTGATAGCTAGGGAGATGTAGGTGAAGCAAATAGTTTTGTTATCACTAAAACAGTACACTTGATTTCTATCTTTCTTTCTGAAAGGCTGTCAGGTAACAGCGAGTTCTCTTCTCTTCATTTCATATCCTGGATTTTTCCTCGCATTCTGGGGCAGAAGAATTAGTGAGCCTGACCTCCTGCTCTACAAATCTCATGTTTGGGTACACTGATATCATGGAGTTCCACTGTATTCTGGAATTCTTTGTTGGCTGCTGTGGAAGGGGACTGAGCATATGTGGGAATGGCCCAACAATGATGTCAGTTCATCATTCTTCTCCTTCTTCGATCCTTCTGACAGAAAACTTATATCAGGAGGCCTGTAGCCTTTATGAAAGCTATCGTGCAATCCATATCCTCTCGTGTACCATTCAGTTTTGTCTTCATTGTGGTTGGAACAGGCCAGATTGTATCTCTATTGTCAGCACACAGTTGACAGTGTTGGAGCACATGCTCAGCATTTTCGGGTGCCACGCTGCAGGGACACGTCTCCGTATTTCCTGCACCGAAAAATTTGAACATATGTTGACGAAATCTGTTGTGCCCAGTCCTTAGTCTGAATATAATAGACTGTCCCTCTCTAGAGAGGCGATGAAGTGAGTCTTGGGGAGAAAATCTGTTGTGGGTATCCAGCCACCTTTCTTGGATACTAGATTGTATTAGTGTTTTCATCTCTTGGTGGGTTAAGTCGCTATTTGGTTGTACCATGTCACTGCCGCTTCTGGCCAATCTGTCCGCTATTTCATTGCCTTCCAAGCCACAGTGACCTGGAATCCACTGCAGTACAGATTGTTCTACTGAAGAGCCTAAGTAAATCAGCTGTTGCGTCAAGTCTACAAACTGAGTGTTTTTTGGGTTAACAATAGCTTGTAGAATTGACAAAGCATCAGTCAGAAAGACCACTCTACTATATTTGCTGTGCTGTTGTCCATTCAGGAAAGAACATGCCGCTAGAATTGCTTCTGACTCTGCTCTGTAATTGGAGGAATATGAACCTGTTGGTACAGCCTGGTTGATTTTTAAACCATTTGGGCATTCAATGTATATTCCTCCTCCTCCGTCTCTTACTGCTCTCTTGGCTGAACCATCTGTATACACTCGAATCCAACTCTGGTGTGGATAAAGTCTATTGATCTCTCTTTCTGTAGTTGATTTCATATCAGTGCTGCTCATTGATGATTTGGAGGAGATCCCTGCTACAGTGGTTCTGACTGTTGATAGGCTATCCCTAAGCCAAGGGGGGCAGTCGTAGGGTTTAAGTGGAACATTTGTTTTTATGAGGGAGTTTAGGGACAGCGAGCTTGGCATTTGCGTTCTTAATAAAACAAGTTCTCTTTAGTCTAGCCTTCTGGGGTTTCTGCAGTCGGCTGTGCATGGGTTGAGCATATGGTTGTGAATCATGGAAATCTAACTTTTTAAGTCCTAGACAATTCACTAGTAGATGCCTAACATAAACTATAGCCACAATGAATAATGTATGAGTGTAATACTTTAACAAGGGCAATGCTTATACCCTTGCATGTAAACTTGATTATGTTGCATTTTGAAATAGCTAGCCAGATTTCAACAGTATGTGTCAGATCACATCGTATGTCACATGATTCACATGTACAGTAGTTTATCATACAGTCCATTGTTTGGGACTGAAAGCTAGAAGCGAAGCCTTATTACAAACTCTTGAGAAAAAAGTCCATCAAAGATGTAAACAGCGGATAATGGATAGTGAGAAGCAACAACAAAATGCATAATCTTACCTTTAATTAATAGCATCATGAATGCTAGCAGACTGCAATGGTTGGGGCGATACAAGAGAGATACAAAAAAGTTTGCATACAAAAGAGTTGAACCAGAGTAGACCATACAGCAGACCAAGAAGACATGTAATAGCAGACTTACAAACCCTTGGAGCCACAAACTGGAAAGAGAAGGTTAAGAACTTTAGGGGCTTGGAATGTTGAGTATCGCAAACAGATATCCATCTAGAGGGAAAGTAGAACCTGTTAGTTTCACAGTATCCCAAACACAACAAGTGAACGTTAAGGCTAGAGAGCCCTCATCAGCACATAATAAACAGTGAACAAAAATACACAGACTCACTTAACTGACTTATCTCCAATAGAAGTAACACTTCTGTCTGGTCATTAGAATTAATATATGCATGTGTGGCCGCCACAATTGAATACAGGCCAGAAAAATTTCCTGAGCAACAAGGGCCATAACTCTAAGATGTATAATAGGTTAGAGTCCCCTAGAGGATCGGGCACCCAAAAGATAAATAAAGCGATTCTCAAGAGACTTACAGAATCTCTGAATGCTGAAGTAGAAGAAGACATTTCTATGAAGACAACAGAAGGGTTTTACAGGTGAATGTAAACTCCCCATACTAGTTTATAGATGAAGTATACTAACCACATCAAGCATTAGATGATACAAATATGGAGGTGGCATCATATGCCAGATATGTATCAAAGCATAATAAAAGAGTCCTTTTCTTACTTTTATTTATGTTGCAAAACAGACGGCCAATTGAAAGAAATGCAAAATCGGAGGAATTATGTGTGTATGGTCAAGAAAATGTGAAACAAATAGGATGAATCGACAGGTTTCTGTGGGCTACAGAAATCTTGCAGCTCCATCGAAACAGTGCGTCTGGCAGTTCTCAGAATCTAATTAAGATTTTCTTGACCAAAAATATTGATGTGGTTCATCAGGGTCCACGCTGTCCCAACATGGCTTCATAAGGTATTTAAATGTTGCCGAAGCTGACAGTACTGCTAAAAGAGATGTGTCTTGAGTCACAAGAAGATCAGTAGAGTGCAGCTTTCTGCACTGTACTCCATTTCCCAAAAAAACTTCTGGAATACCTACAGCAGGGGCTGAAGCACTAACAGAAGTGCAGCCCCGAATGAAAAGTTCAGAAGAGAGCATGAGCACTAAAGAGGGCTTCAGCCCTTCGGGTGAGTAGCTGTATTTTCTTAAGCTACAAGTTAGATACCATTTATACAGACCTTATATATTGTGTATAAATTGTCCAATAAATACATGATGCATTGCATTGTTATAAAAGAATTAAGTTTAGTTTGAACATCTTCAGACATTCCTTCAGCTGTGAAGCAGAAAATGCAGAAGTTCACCAGTTTGTTCATCACAGGAAAACTTGTAGGGCCCTAAGGTTCTCAGATGATGGCAGGCGTTTGTTTTCAGTGTCCAAAGACAAGTCTTTGTACTGCGTTGACGTGGAGACGGGCCGGCTCAAGAAGAAAATCAAAAATGCTCATGAGTATGTCAGCTTTATTTTAACTGATTGTATGTCAGCTTTATTTTAACTGATTGTATGTCAGCTTTATTTTAACTGATTGTATGTCAGCTTTATTTTAACTGATTGTATGTCAGCTTTATTTTAACTGATTGTATGTCAGCTTTATTTTAACTGATTGTATGTCAGCTTTATTTTAACTGATTGTATGTCAGCTTTATTTTAACTGATTGTATGTCAGCTTTATTTTAACTGATTGTATGTCAGCTTTATTTTAACTGATTGTATAATTTATCAGTATTTAAAGAGCCAGATTATTGTTGTGATTATTGTTGTTATGTCTTCCCCGTGTGGGTCTCAGTGCCCCATTTTGGGGGAACCAACGAATGAAAAAACTTTATTTTCAAAGAGGTCAAATAGTGAGATAATATTCAAATAGCTTCCAATTGTATTTATAGAGGTTATTGATATTTTTGATTGGTTGTGGAAGTTGGTTTGCCATTGCTTTCTGGACGGTCAGCTTCTCAATACCACTGTCGAAACCAGCGCAAGGCCCGCAACACTTTGGCATTACAAAGAGTGTTCGCAACCCCTAAGGCACAGACACTGACTCCATGATTGATACTGACTCTTTTTTGAAGTTCTGTAAGCGGTTTCATTATTGAACTTGGACAACCATCCCATATTGTGGAGCAGCAATCTAGATGGGTCTGAATATGTGTTATCACAGTTCCAAACTTCTCAGTAACTCTGTTTGATTATATTAGGTTCCCCGTGTGGGTTTCGGGGCCCTGTTATAGGGAAAACAAGAATAGACTCACTACCTACCCAAAAGCATGTCGTAAGAGTCGACTAATTGGGAGCTTCCTTCGAAGTCGGAGTGCATCTGCCTGAGAGGCAAGGAACCAGCAGTCTGCACACAGATGAGTCAGATCTGTAAAACGGATGCACACGCAACACTCTGGTTTTGGAACAGGACTGCAGTCCAGAAGTGGATGAACAACCAGAACTTTCCGCCAGAGTTTACAGCTGGTGACCAAGAAGAAGAAGAAGATTATATTAGGAGTGTTGATTTCTGTCAGAAACAGAATCTATGCATCATGGGATGATACCTACATGGTCTTTTATTCATTGCACAGTACATATCACATGTCTATGACATGGTCATGTTCAGTATAAACAGTTCTGTGCGGTGCGGCACTGACAAGCTTCAAATGAACACTCCTAAAAGGTAAAGCATATAAAGATACAGGGTCGGCACCATATGCCCTATATGCAAATGAGAGGAGGGATGTAGAGGTACATCACAAGTGTGGTGGTGCGCTAGGGCCTGTCTAGACCTAGAGGCATATCTCCATGGTCATCCTAAAAACAGATTTCCAGCAGCAACCCAGGTCAGAGTAGATTGAAGCAATGTTTACTTTCCAGACTGCAAAGCCTGAGGTGTGAGGAACCAACAGTCTGCACACAAAATAGCCAGATCTGAAACACTGATGTTCACACAACACCAGAGTCCTGGAACCGGACCAGAGTGCACAAGTGGATGAACAACAAAGACTTTCTGCTAGAGGTCTCAGCCAATGAATGCGAAGAACCTTTGCATAGGTTACAGGTCAGAGATGATTTGTTGCTGCAGTAAAACATTAACAGGACCTTGCTGAAGGTGAACAGTTATCAGGGATACAATTTTGATTCCAGCAGGGTTGTTTTATTAAAAATATATCTGTTTGTCCCTGGTTAGCACAGATTTGTTTAAGACAAACTCTTGATTGTTTGCTCTCTTGGAATTTGTATGAATGAGGCTTTACTGTGCTTGTTTATTGGGCCTTTTCATATGTTGCATGTCTAAGAGGATATGTTTCTGTCTCCTTCTCAGATCCCCAATCTACAGTTTAGCTCTCACCGGGGACACATTTCTGGCTACTGGAGACGACGATGGGGTTCTTAAGGTCAGTTTTTCTATGATTTTGTTACAGTATGTCTGGTGAGCTGTGGTGGCACAGTAGTTAGTGCACTTGCCTCCAAGTTCCTCAGTTCATATGATATCACATCTAGTTTGTAGAATGGAGGATGAGGCGGTCAGTTCAGCGTTGAGAATCAGCTGCACACACACACACACATTGTGATTGTAAACTACCTCCACCTTTCTCAAGATGCTCTGTGAGCCAGTTACAATCACACAATGTGCATGCGGCTGGTTCTCAAGCAAGCGGAAGGCTTCAGTAACCACCTCAGCCTCCATTCTCAAACTACATGTCATTTGCCAGGCTTTGTTGCACTTAACAAGGTAAGCGGAGGATAAGAAGAAGACCAGGCTGCCTAATTTTCTGGGAATTGTCATGGAAGTAAAAATGATGAGGCAGGGAACCACTACCCAACCTTGAATATCATGGCCAAGAATATATGAAGGTTGCCACTTTAGACCCCAGTAACAGCTCTGGGACAACCTTTACAGCAAATTTAGTTATCTGCTCCATCAGTTGAGTCAAGACACCGCTGTCAGCATTCTGGGGGCCCCCCAAAATCAGACCCACTGCACCCCCACCCCTCCACACGCACACACACACCCAAAAAGCAAATGAAAATCCACCAATTAAAGGTGTTCACTTGGAAGTCAAGAGTGCGTCTGCCTCAAAGGTGAGGGACCAGATTGGTAACACAGATGTGCATGCAAAACTCAAGTTCTGAAAGTGAACAAACAACCAAAACTTATTTGGAGATTACAGCCAGTTAACGTGAAGGAAAATTAGAGTTGAGTTAGGAATTGACATCACAGTTAGGCCTTATGAATTTAGTTTTCCTGTGCAAGCTTCACAGTTTTGCTAGGACTGACATGATACATACTAGTTTTCAAATGGGACAGTGACAGACATTTTGTGTGATTTCCACTAGCTTAGGAATGGAGCAATGTGTATGAATCTCGAGGTAACAGCTAACTGATATCACAGCACTGGAGACATCACATGTATGCTCTATCCCCATATTCAGCTGCCAGCATAGAGTGCCACCGTACCAGTAGCAGTTTGATTATATGTCTGTCTTGCCTTTCCCCTGAGTGTAGAATGTTGGCCAGATCCTTCATCACTTCTCACACACCGTAATGATCTCTTTGTACCTACACATAGTTTACTCACTCTCAAAGGGCATTTAGTTTGTCAACTTCACAGAACAGTGAATAGACAAAGCACATCTTCAGATGATAAGCTCAGATCTGAAGAACCCTCTGCACCTCATGTTCTTCAGGAAAAAGGGCAATAGACTTAAAAGGGGCAAATCATGGCTGGGCAGTGCAGATGATATCATATATGTCTGAGGCCTTACAGATATCCATCCAGATGATATCATATATGTCTGAGGCCTTACAGATATCCATCCAGATGATATCATATATGTCTGAGGCCTTACAGATATCCATCCAGATGAGGAATGGATACCAGTATCTAAAGCACCCTATCTCACATTCTCCTGGGTCGTGACACTTGGTAGGAGTTGTCGGGAGCGAATCTTGCTGCTGTCAACGCTGTGGTATGCATCCTTATCAGTGACAGGTCAGATGAGTCAGGTGTGCTGATCTTCACAGACAGGTCCGTTATGTGAGGACATAAGAGTGCATGGGCATTTACAGTTTGCCTTTCAGGCAGAACAGTTCAAGATGCCAGCAGTGCCTTTTATATGACTACCAGCAGCATGACGATGAAGGTGATGGTGGTGACACAAGCTTTCATGTGGCTAGAATTACAGGACTATTCCTATGTGTGTGTGCTGAGTGATTCCTTGAGCATGCTCCGATGGGTCAAGGCAGGCTGGTTACGCAGACAGTGGATTAGTCATTGCAGAACTCTCCTGTGTGTGCAGTTACCTTCATCTTTGTCCGAGGGAATGCAGGTGTTGTTGGTTATGAAAGAGCTGATACACTGGCAGGTGCTGCATTAATTGAAGATGCCGGCCCATGGATCACGCAGACATTGAGATAAGACGTTCTGAGGATTTTGGAAGCAGCGTGTCCACATCACTGCTAAGAATACGCGAATTGGGAGTAAAGATCGGCACAGCCAAGCATGACAAGCACACTGGACGCCCACAAAGTCTTGTCTACCAGCATAGGAGTGGCACTAATAACCACGCGACACTGATGAATATGTTGAGAGTGGAATCTGAGCACCTCATAACTGCTCAGATCACTGCTGTAGATCTCAGAAATAACTACACTGCAGCATTAACATGTGTACACAATTAAACAGAATAAGAGTAAATGAGAGAATGGTCTAATACACAGTAGTTACCTGAACTATTCTGAATTTTACAAAGGAAATCATTTCTTTTGAAATGAAAGTGCATGTTACTTACCTGGATGACTCCAAACTTACACTTTTTCTTCATCTTCATTTGCATTTACCAGCTGTAAACTCTAATGAAAATCCCTGGTTGTTCATCCAGTTTTGGACCTTGGTCTTATTCCAGAACTTGGGTTTTGTGTGCCTATCAATTTTACTGATCTTTTATTTTATATATTTGGAGTAGTCCATGTAAGTATCACCTGTGTACAGCGAGATATGTCAGGCGGTCAAGTACAGCCAGATATGTCAGGCGGTCAAGTACAGCCAGATATGTCAGGCGGTCAAGTACAGCCAGATATGTCAGGCGGTCAAGTACAGCCAGATATGTCAGGCGGTCAAGTACAGCCAGATATGTCAGGCGGTCAAGTACAGCCAGATATGTCAGGCGGTCAAGTACAGCCAGATATGTCAGGCGGTCAAGTACAGCCAGATATGTCAGGCGGTCAAGTACAGCCAGATATGTCAGGCGGTCAAGTACAGCCAGATATGTCAGGCGGTCAAGTACAGCCAGATATGTCAGGCGGTCAAGTACAGCCAGATATGTCAGGCGGTCAAGTACAGCCAGATATGTCAGGCGGTCAAGTACAGTCAGATATGTCAGGCGGTCAAGTACAGCCAGATATGTCAGGCGGTCAAGTACAGCCAGATATGTCAGGCGGTCAAGTACAGCCAGATATGTCAGGCGGTCAAGTACAGCCAGATATGTCAGGCGGTCAAGTACAGTCAGATATGTCAGGCGGTCAAGTACAGCCAGATATGTCAGGCGGTCAAGTACAGCCAGATATGTCAGGCGGTCAACTGTAATGTATTCTTCTTCTGAAGTTGCTCTTGAAAGCTCCGTTGGCACGTTGTTGTTTACAGCTAGACTGCGATATCTGCACCTTTATGACCAATACATCCAATTCAATCAAATTTGTATTTACGTTTACAACGTTCTTGCTAAGGGACGGTGAGTCTGTTCTTTTCTCCCAGAACCCACACAGGAAGTGTTTGTCTTCATTATTTAGAGTTATTTTTTCATTGCTATGGTCATCATCATTCAGCCGGTCTTCTAAAGAACATTGCTGTCATCACGGCATGCCTGAAGTCTTTATGTAGACAGTTCTCCAGCCCTATGTGCTTTCATGCATCCTCAGTGTACTGTGTCCACCTTCAGAGAGTTCTATCTCTGCCTGGTTTTCCGGAAACTGTACCCGACGTCACTGTTTTCTCTAGGTCACCATGGCTTTTAGCATGACCAGAATACCTCAGCTTTCATGACAGAATGTTGTTAACGAGCCAGGTCTTCTTGATACTCAGATCATGTAGTATGACAATATACTTTCTTTAAGAGTTTTCGGGATATATAATGTGGTAGTCTCCCCTTGCTTTCCACATCCTTATCGCTAGAGTCACATTTGTGTAAACTAGCCGGTTTATAAACTACCGCAGTATTATCACAAGAAGCTTGTCTTGGCAGCCAAAAATCAAATAACAGCAGAAGGCATGGTACCAGGAAAAAGATACAGGAGCTGATCACAAGGGACGTGGGTACAGGATACAAGGAACACCTTGGGGGGGGGGGGGGGTGCACGAGGCGGGAAAGCTGCCAAGAGACTGTGATGGTAGCGTCATTCTGTCTATTACCTCTGCATGGTGGTTATGGTGAGGCAGTTTTATTGTACTGTGTTTATCTCATGGACTTTTCAGGTATGGGACATGAGAACCAAAGCAGCCACCATGGAATTGAAGGAATGTGAAGATTTCATCAGTGATATGGTTGTGGAGGACAACAAGAAAATTATCGCTTCCAGGTTTGTCTGATGTGTTCATATTTCTCTAAACAAGACACTTGTTGCTTCCAGGTTTGTCTAATGTGTTCATATTTCTCTAAACAAGACACTTGTTGCTTCCAGGTTTGTCTAATGTGTTCATATTTCTCTAAACAAGACACTTGTTGCTCCCAGGTTTTTCTGATGTGTTTAATATTTCTCTAAACAAGACACTTGTTGCTTCCAGGTTTGTCTAATGTGTTCATATTTCTCTAAACAAGACACTTGTTGCTTCCAGGTTTGTCTAATGTGTTCATATTTCTCTAAACAAGACACTTGTTGCTCCCAGGTTTATCTGATGTGTTCATATTTCTCTAAACAAGACAGTTGTTACTCCCAGGTTTGTCTTTTGGCTAGAAGAAGAAAAAAAGACTTATAGGTGTGCCGTGACAAGAGCGTCGTTCTGAAAGGACCTGTTGATTGATGAGGATGAACTTGCTCTACAGGCAGACTTGAGACTAGAGGCAAAATGAAAGTAACAAATCAGTTGACTTTTTTTAGGTAGTTATTTTGACAGTCAAGGAAACATAAAAACAGAAACCATGGCATGCATTGGCTTGTCATCAACAGTTTTTAAACAGACTGAACAAAATATGGAACTCTAAATAGTTTCAAAAACCACTTAACGTATTTTCAGTTCTTATGTTTTTTTTTCAGTTTTAACTTTTGCCCATGAAAGTTTGAGAACCACTGAAGAGATGGAACAAAAGTTAAATATATTTGAAATCAAATCCCTGAGGATAAAAATGAACATGGAATGAATACAAAAGGGGTTAAAGAAGTAAGAGTAACGTCTGGGCAACCATTGATCATGACAAAGAAGATGGCAACACATTAGACACCATGTGATACGAAAAGAGCGGAGAATCACCAAAAAGTCACTATAAGAGGAAATCATAGGGTTGAGGAAGCAAGGATGTCCAAAAGAAACTCTAAATCGAATGTTGAGGAGAGAGGCCAAAGCTGCTGGACTTCATTCTGGCTATGATATTTAATGGAGGAATAGACTGTTAAGCCTGTGGGACATAGAATACACAAAAGGGCAATGATGATGTTGATGATTCTACTCCACAGTGGTGAGGGTACGCTGACGTGCTTCAACATTAGGCAGAAAAAGATGGAGAGTCAGTCCGAATTGTTCGACTCTGAGTTGCTCTGTCTGGCAAGAATGAAGGTTGGTAACTGAGAAAGCTGGTTTGTGTCTTTTCCATATTTGTCAACATTGTTATGATGATGGCCACCATCATCTCTATCATCACTGTCTCCATCCCCTCATCTCTTTCACCGTTGTCTTAATCGTCATCATCACCAATGTCTTCATCATTTCTTTCACAGTTATCTTCATCATTATCATCGCTTTCACTATTGTCAGAGTTATTATCATCCTAATTAGCATTCTCATAATTTCTGTCACCGTTGCATTCTCCGCTGTCCTCATCGTCATTACTAGAAAATCAATCTCATCTATCTCTTCAACATCATTTCTGACGTCACTAGAAAATCATTCTCATCTATCTCTTCAACATCATCTCTGACATCACTAGAAAGTCATCCTCATCTATCTCTTCAACATCATTTCTGACATCACTAGAAAATCATCCTCATCTATCTTTTCAACATAATCTCTGACATCACCAGCCTCATCTGTGTTTTCATCACCTGTGTTTTCATCATCATGTATATAATATCCTCATCTGTATTTTCATCACTGTGTATATAAACAGTAATATTATCTTCCTCTGTATCTTTATTATCATTATCTATTCTTTTCTCCACCATTATCTTGTCTAAAATATTTGTTTGGTTTTCTCTACTGTCATGCCCACAAAACACTGTCATCAGTATCTTCGTTATCTGCATCATCATTGTCATCATCACCTCCATTATCATTGCTTATTATCATCTTTATTATAATAATCATGACAATAATCATTTCAGTAATCCCCATCCTTCCAACCAAAAGTTTCTCATCACCACTCCCCACCGCTCCCTAAGTTCTACAACTGGCTCATGTGTGTTCCCAGGGTGGACGTAAACTGGTATGTGGGACCAGTGAAGGTGTGTTGAATGTCTTCAACTGGGGCCAATGGGGGAACATCAGTGATCGGTTCCCATGTGGGGTTGACCAGATAGACAGTGTGGTTGCCGTCACAGACGATGTGTTGTGTGTGGGGACCAGTGATGGTAATATCAGGTTAGTGTATTTATTCTGATCTTCTTCTGTTTCCTTATCTTAAGTAATAACTCTTAGATGACCATGGATGTGGCCCTTAGCCTTGGCTGGCAGCTGGTTTAGAAGGGAAGCTCCAACTAACAGATAGGCCCAGCAGCATTGGCTGCATGCTTTGATCCAAGTGCATCGGTGTTGTTACCGTTTCTTTGTAGTTATCTTCACAGCACTCCGGACACGTCCCTTCAGATTCCATCTTCAGCATATACATCAGCGTCCCAATATTAATAGTGCCAGTCCTACGCCACACCAGACCGCCTCTCCAGAACTCACTTCATCACCTCTCTATAGAGAGAAACTGTGTGTCATATTCAGGCTAAGGACAGGGCGCAGCAGACTTTGCCAGTATATATTCAAGTATTTTTATGTAGGAAACACAGAGGTGTTCCCAGCAACTTGGCACCAAAAAATGTTGAATGTGTGCTCCAACACTGTCAACTGTATGCTGCCAATAGAGATGCAATCTGGCCTGTTCCAACCACAATGAAGACAAAGCTGTGTGGTACAAGAGATATTTGGACTGCACGATAGCCTTCATCAAGGCAGCCACCTCCCGATATAGGTTTTCTGACAGAAGGATCGAAGAAGAAGAAGACATTCTTCAGGATCAGTACCAACAGAGTCTGGTGAGAGACCGAGTTTGTTTCAAGCAAACCGTCATAAGAGCAATATTCTGCAATGGACACGCTACGTGATATTGATGATTCATTTTATAAATTGATTTTAGGACTGAGTTGTAACTTGAGTTGATTTTAGGACTGAGTTGTAACTTGAGTTGATTTTAGGACTGAGTTGTAACTTGAGTTGATTTTAGGACTGAGTTGTAACTTGAGTTGATTTTAGGACTGAGTTGTAACTTGAGTTGATTTTAGGACTGAGTTGTAACTTGAGTTGATTTTAGGACTGAGTTGTAACTTGAGTTGATTTTAGGACTGAGTTGTAATTTGAGTTAATGTTTGTTAAATTTTCAGGGCAGTACACGTGCTTCCAAACAGAGTGCTAGGAATTGTGGGACAGCACGAAGAAGGATTTCCCATAGAAGACATGAGTTTGACGAGTGACCAGGCTTATGTTGCTAGCTGTTCTCATGATCGAAGAGTCAAATTCTGGAATGTGGACGAGCTGAAGACACAGACCGTTGACACCAGCAAGAAAGGCACAAAACAGGCCAAGAGAAGGCTGGTCAAATTTGGCAAAGTCAAGAAAAATGACTTTTTCTCAGGTTTGGTTGAGGATAATAATGGTGATGATGATAAGGATAATGATAAAAGTGATGAAGATGATTCTGATTCTGATTAAAATTTGTTTGTTAGATAAATAATGGTATATTTGTTTTTAATTGTTTCTCCTGTTTCTTTGTGGAGATCCTGAGTTGAGGCAGGTACCACCATCATAGGACTTGGTACCTTTCCTTGGGTCTCCATCCTAGACTTTGATCTGATTTCAGTACTTTTGCATACACCTCCATATTACAAATGTGGTTTATTTGTATGCAGACTGTTGGTTCCCCACCTCCCAGGCAGGTGCACTCTGACCTCAAAGATAACACCCCTAACTAGTAGCCTTTTACGAATTCTTAAGGAAAGCGGTAAGTCTATCCACTCCCTGCCCCCTTACACAGTGGGGCCCTGGAACTAAGGATACATCTCTGCTGGTATCACTATTGTGTTCATGTTAACTCAATGTTTGTTCTAAGCACGTTTGTGTTAACGAGGTTTTATATGACCCAGCTGAAGCTTAGACTTTTGCTAGTTAGTCCACTCATTTCTGGGAAAGAACAAACACCCACAAAAATGACCCCCTTTCATGCTGGTCAAGTGAAGGATACTTTTCCACACCACTAGGGCACATACAGACCACCCGTCACATGATGCTTGATCTGATCAACATCATGGCGGCCGCCTTTACTTTTCAGGACTTTACCTTACCCATTTCAGGCTGTGTAGACCTGGAAGCTGGATGTAGATTAGAACTTGCAACTTTTGAGTCAAGGTGGAGCATCTAACTGCTACACCATTTTGGCTATCTTATCATGTTGCTCAGTGACTGTATGATGCCAGCAATATTTTACTAGATTAATTATTACATGGTGGGTTATATAGTCAATGCCATGATGGCCATCTTTACTTCCCTATAAATTTCCTGTTACTCGTGCTAGATGAGTTTTTATGGATGTGCTAATTAGTGTGAACCCACAGATACATACACACACACACACAAGTAATAATCCAAGGAAATGACATGTAAGTGATCAAATAACACAATACTTTTGAATGTGGTATATAATTTAGTAATACATATATATACATACATTACTTTAGGAAAATCTGTGTAAGTAATTGATACATTTAGAACTTTTCAAAGGAGCTTTAGGTAGTTCTTTACATTTGAAATGGCAGACCTAGAGTTGAGGCTTCAAAATCCCTTGAAGGAATATACCTTTGTGAACCATGAAGATGAAAAACAGATCTATTTTGATCTGAGCTGGTTAGCAACGTGTCCCACAAGCTGAGCTGATCAACTACTTCCTGTCCCACAAGCTGAGCTGATCAACAACTTCCTGTCCCACAAACTGAGCTGATCAACTACTTCCTGTCCCACAAGCCGAGCTGATCAACAAATTCCTGTCCCACAAGCTGAGCTGATCAACAACTACCTGTCCCACAAACTGAGCTGATCAACTACTTTCTGTCCCACAAGCTGAGCTGATCAACTACTTCCTGTCCCACAAGCTGAGCTGAGCAACAACTTCTTGTCCCACAAGCTGAGCTGGTCAACTTCCTGTCCCACAAGCTGAGCTGATCAACAAATTCCTGTCCCACAAGCTGAGCTGATCAACAACTTCCTGTCCCACAAGCTGACCCTGACCTGGTCAACAACTTCCTGTCCCACAAGCTGACCTGGTCAACAACTTCCTGTCTCACAAGCTGACCTGGTCAACAACTTCCTGTCTCACAAGCTGACCCTGACCTGGTCAACAACTTCCTGTCTCACAAGCTGAGCTGATCAACAACTTCCTGTCCCACAAGCTGAGCTGATCAACAACTTCCTGTCTCACAAGCTGAGCTGGTCAACAACTTCCTGTCCCACAAGCTGAGCTGGTCAACTTCCTGTCCCACAAGCTGAGCTGGTCAACAAATTCCTGTCCCACAAGCTGATCTGGTCAACAACTTCCTGTCTCACAAGCTGAGCTGATCAACAACTTCCTGTCCCACAAGCTGAGCTGATCAACAACTTCCTGTCTCACAAGCTGAGCTGGTCAACAACTTCCTGTCCCACAAGCTGAGCTGATCAACAACTTCCTGTCCCACAAGCTGAGCTGATCAACAACTTCCTGTCCCACAAGCTGAGCTGGTCAACAACTTCCTGTCCCACAAGCTGAGCTGGTCAACTTCCTGTCCCACAAGCTGAGCTGAGCAACAACTTCCTGTCCCACAAGCTGAGCTGGTCAACAACTTCCTGTCCCACAAGCTGAGCTGGTCAACTTCCTGTCCCACAAGCTGAGGTGATCAACAACTTCCTGTCCCACAAGCTGAGCTGGTCAACAACTACCTGTCTCACAAGCTGAGGTGATCAACAACTTCCTGTCCCACAAGCTGAGCTGATCAACAAATTCCTGTCCCACAAACTGAGCTGGTCAACAACTTCCTGTCTCACAAGCTGAGGTGATCAACAACTTCCTGTCCCACAAGCTGAGGTGATCAACAAGTTCCTGTCCCACAAGCTGAGTTGATCAACAAGTTCCTGTCCCACAAGCTGAGCTGATCAACTACTTCCTGTCCCACAAGCTGAGCTGAGCAACAACTTCCTGTCTCACAAGCTGAGCTGGTCAACAACTTCCTGTCCCACAAGCTGAGGTGATCAACAACTTCCTGTCCCACAAGCTGAACTGATCAACAACTTCCTGTCCCATAAGCTGAGGTGATCAACAACTTCCTGTCCCACAAGCTGAGCTGATCAACAAGAAGTTGAACAGGGATGTGTTGGGACACAGGAAGAAGTTGAACAGGGATGTGTTGGGACAAAGGAAGAAAAAGTTGAACAGGGAGGTTTTGAGACAAATGAAGAAGTTGAACAGGGATGTTTTGGGACAAAGGAAGAAGAAGTTGAACTGGGATGTGTTGAGCCTCAGGATTTAGGGCCGCATGGCTAGTGTAGTCACCATGAAATGGGCAGGTTTATCATCACCAAGTACCTTGCCGACATGCTTGGGTGATTCTCTCTGTCCACAAACTGCCACCTCCAACAGCACCAGTTTCCTTCGATGCAACGACAAACAGCTGTCAAAAATCTTCTTCTGTTGGCTTCCCTGATCTCTGTTTCCACAAATCTGACAAGTCTTCCCAGCAGGTTCCAGTTTCTTTCCTCTCACGACTTTGTTAAGAAAAAAATGATGACGGCTCTTTCCAATATTTGCGTTAGGTCTTCTTCAGGCTCTCGCCTTTTTCAAAACATCAGGATGATTCATTTCGGCTATCAAAGGGGTGTTAGGCATTGTTGAGGAAAAACCATATTTCTAAGGCCTCAAGAAGTTGTTTCGGTTGTTTAGTAATTGTTCAGTGCAGACAGGGCCTATTTAGGCTAACTGCAACATGTGCAGCTGCACGGCACAATTCTGAAAGCTGAGAAAAAGAACGATTGAAAACAATAGAAGTATCTTTCTGGCTTTTATCAGTTTGAAAGTATTGTCTTGTACCTCGCATTATTGTTCAATTAGGAACCCACATTGCTCAGTTGTTTTATCTGCCGTGTATTCCATTCAGTTTAAATACTTTAATACAGTTTAAAACTCCCATTAGTAATTTCACAATTTATTGTTGGTAGTCCGTGAACGAACGGCGAGCCTGAATTGTAGCCGATAGGTCAAAGGTGGCATAAAACGATTGCACACAAGGACTACATCCTAACTACCCTTTGGTCCTGCAAATGCTAAAGAAAATGGGTAATGAACGCAGAAGAATCCTTTAAAAAAAGTGTTACACATGTCACCAATAAGTAGAAGTTTTCAAAACTATTTGAAGATATTGAGCGTGGTAATCTGTAAACACAAGCAGAGCGAAGCATTTGAAAAGAATGCATTCGCTGTGCCTAAAAATAATATGTATTGGATGACTCATTCCATGATCTGTATCACTGAGACTTACGGGAAAATTTGACGTGGACTTAGCTTTAAAATAGGCCATTCGGGTTATAAAGTAACACTCCTACCCATTTTTTTTTTCATTTTCCAAATGCTGTTTTTAGTTACTGTATTCATATCCTGGCATATAGAACGCTGCGAGGCGCACATAGAACCAGTGGAATATAACTAGACTTTTCGAGAACAAGTTACTGCAGGCATGGTGATTATGTGCATATATACGGGACTGTGTCAGAACCGGAAGTGACTAGCTTTAGTTGTCTTGCAATGACAGGGTTAATTTTGCCTCCGTAAAGAAGAATGAAAAAAAAAAAAAAAACTTCCGTCGCCCTCCTGGGGATTTGAAATCTATGGCATTACTAAATCGACAGAAGTAGACAGAGTCTGTCGGTAGGTTTCATTGCACTGGGCTTAACACCAGAGTTCTCTTGAGGAGCTCGGATGTGTCCATCGTAGTTGTAATTAAAGTAGCCAGATTTTGTTAGCTCGCCTAGGAGATGGCAAGGCCGCGCACGTTTACAAATATCTTCCATTTGGGACTGGTGAAGAGCTCTGTATGTCTCAAATTGGATTGTGGCTTCGTCAGTGTTCTCATCTGATCGAAGTTCTGTCAGACAGGAAATTTTTATTGTTTAAGGAAAAATTATAAGCAAAGATAGGGCAATAAAGGCATAAGGTATGATTAGCAGTCACAAAAGAAGAGAAAAAAAAAAACCAGGAAAGATTAATCTCCAGGCAATATACAAGCTGAGCTGAGTTGACCGACATAACAGCACTCAGGACATTCACATAAGTGTTTCGTCTCTCATCATTAACAGCCCATACAGGTTCCAGTTCTGACGGTACCAGTGGCAGCTTTTATTGATTGCTCGTTTTGCCTTTCGCTGAGTGTCGGCCAGATCTCCCCATCACTCCCGGCGGCATCAGTCTCTCCAGACTATGACGATCTACTTGTGCTTCCGTACTGCTCACTCATTCCCAAAGGGCATTGACGTCAGCTAGCTCGGCATGCATCAGTTCACCCCTAACTTGTGCAGAACCAGGAGATCTATCTGCTTCTTTGTTTCCTAACACACCTGTTTAACCTGGAGACAAGGATACAAATGACGCTAACAAACCAGGACCACTGACAAACAAACTGAAAGCAATGGTGGCCACAACAGGATCCGTTTCTTGTGTTTAAAAAAATGTGGCCAAAAATCACGAATGCATCTGTCTGATGTTTGAGATAAATTATTTTGATGTTGAATCTCTCTCTGTCCACCTGTCACCTCTTAAGTAACATGTTTTTGTGTCTTAGTCTTGTTCAGATTCTGTGATTACTTGTCTTATACCTGAGTCCCCTTCTGTCATTGATATGTAGCTCTGAGAAAGAAAGGATATGGGGTTTGGCAGTAGCTCTGAGAAAGAAAGGATATGGGGTTTGGCAGTAGCTCTGAGAAAGAAAGGATATGGGGTTTGGCAGTAGCTCTTAGAAAGAAAGGATATGGGGTTTGGCAGGAGCTCTGAGAAAGAAAGGATATGGGGTTTGGCAGTAGCTCTGAGAAAGAAAGGATATGGGGTTTGGCAAAGTGGTCTCTGTGTCGAAGTAGTCAAGCCGTTTGCCTCATGGTTATGAATTAATCAAGTAGCAAAAAGTGTATTGATCGGCACATAGAAAGAGTAGAAATATAGAAGAATACACTAGACATAAAAATCGAAAGCTGTAGTTACCGTGCCGGGAACTGAACCTGTCACCTCCAGACGGTGAGTTCACCTCGCCATGGATACAAATGCACTACGGTTACTATAGTTTTCGATTTTTATGTTTTCTAATGTGTTCTTCTATCTTTCTACTTCTTTCTATGAGCACTAGACTAAACTATTTTAAAAAAATGGTTCCATAAAACTACAGAAAAATTATGCGATGAAACAATAAAGAATTTTGGACGAAATGATGCTCTGTATACTGAGATGAAGCCCAAAAGGAAAAATGGTGAGCTGTGGCTCTAATACAAGAGCATTCATTGGATGCAGTTTTATTTAAAAAAGGATGAGGTGAAACTGTATAAATAAGGGGTGAGACACAGAACTGAGGCACCATCAGAATGAAGCATGCATCGTGGCCCTATGTAAGAATCCTAACATCTAGTACAGACAGTGTTTGCTTTAGAAAAAAGACACAACAGCATTAGAAGCAGAAACAGAAAACAGACACATTAAATCTCATTATAACTCTAATAATTTAAATGCTATTGAAAAAAATATATAATAACGAAGTTGAACAGGATACAGCCTGTTGTAAACATCTAACTTGTCTCACCAATGTACAGCTCTTCCTCATCGTCACATATCTCACTCTCCCGTCCCTCTTGTTCCTTCAATCGCCGCTCCTCCGACGAGTTGACCGCTCCATTTACCATTTTAAGTGTTTCCCCTTTGCTGGCAATATCCATCTTCACTGGACCAGGGATGAGGTTTTCTGACGACTTATTTTTGGGGCTTCCGGCCAGTTTGGTTGTGTCTGGGGAGTTGGAGCGGGTTAATCGTGTTAGAGAGGTGAATGAACAAGCGAACGAGCCCTATTTCTAAAGGATCACAAACTCGGCGTGCAGGCCCATCTTACAATCGGCACTTTCACATGTTAATCTCTAACACAGAAAAGATAAACGAAACGAAAAGTAGAAACAGTCAGTTTATCAATTTTACGACACAAGCGACAATGGAACGCTGCGGCTAGGAAGCCTTTATCAGCACATTACATAAATCTTTAATACAGCAAATAGGAACAAGACTCGAACTCCACTGTCTGCCAGAAAGCTGGTTATCGCCTTATAGGCAATGGCTCATTGGCAGTTCCATGACAGACGTGTATATCTCAAACACAACTAACCCAACACAGTCGAAGCATAAACAGCAGGTTTTATTGTAATTACAACAAGCATTGGGCAGTTTGCCACAGAGACGGTCTGTGTTTCTAACTCCGCCACAAATCTGCCGGGTGCTTCACAATCACCACCCATGTACTGGCCTCACTGTTGCTAACCGGGTCCGAAACAACAGTCTCCAATATAAGCTCTTTCTCGAGCCCTTGCAACTTACACTTCAAATGCGGTGGCTCTTTCCGTTCGTTTAATTTTCATATTATAGACTTGTATGTGGCCGGAGTTTACATTCTTTTCCTGTCTAGTTAATATCATGTATTCTGTCTTATCTTGATTGATAACTAGTCCCATTCTCTGAGCTGATTTTTTTCAAGACATTCAGTGTTTTAACTTTTACCATTGCATCCTTCATATACAGTGTAGATAAGCCAAACAGTCAGCAGTGATTAAACTCTAATCACGGCAGAAATGCAAGGTTGGGCCAGACTTGTTGCACCATCAATAACTTTTGTGCCTCGCTGTGGCTGTATGTCCAGTCAGAGGGAAGCACATCCTTTCTTGCCTAACAGCAGATCAAAGCTTCTTGTTTCGGGGTGAAGGCATCCTTTTTGTCACTGAGAGTTGAATCAAAGCTTCTTGTTTCGGGGTGAAGGCATCCTTTTTGTCACTGAGAGTTGAATCAAAGCTTCTTGTTTCGGGGTGAAGGCATCCTTTTTATGTCACTGAGAGTTGAATCAAAGCTTCTCGTCTGTTCGCTGCCGTATCGGGCGATGGAAAACAGTCACTGTCCTGGCCTCAGAGAGATACTCTGAATATCTCTTCCTAGCTAGCTTCTGGGTCCAAAAGCTTCTTGTGCCCAACTTACTCTGCTCTTTACTCAGAGTACAGTGTTGCCATCTGAACAAACCATGCTGGTCAAAGTCTATGGTCTCACAAATGTCCTCTATCACATTAGGCGTGTTTATGGAAATATTGGTTAACGCTTTAGCTGTGCTGCATGGAGTTTTGAGGTTTTAACGCCCCCATAAGCTTGATGTGTTAATGTTAATTTTGTGTATAGTCTGTTTGAACTAAACTAATCTTGTGCTTGAGCCAAACAAACCTTGACATGCTGTTTCTGACTGGACTAACTGTGGCACATGACACTAGACATCTTCAACTATCTGGCCACATGGTTTACAGCAAATACTTAGCGGCCTATGATGTTAAGAAGATCAAGGGGCTTTTGTGTTACGCACATATTAGAAAGGTAGGTCAGGTAGATAAACCGGCTCTACTTCCAGCTCTGCCTTTTTCTCATCTTTAAAGAAAAATAATATAACAGACCAGGAATACGCCTAGTGCCAAGTTTGGACGGATAATAAAGTGGCAAGTTTAAGAGACGTTTTTAGTTGGTAAATAACAAAGAAGTCGTCCTTTTTCATAGAAGCCTAGCAGAAAACGTCTGACTTTTATGCTGCCATTTAGGTTGACTTGTTCAAGGAAGCTAACTCTGAACAGGCGTCTGCCATAAATATATATTACAGACTACTCCTAGCAACATGTCCTTATCTCTAAACAGTAAAAATTAAAGCAGATGTCCATAATACCCTTAGAGAAAATATAGTGGGAAAACCTAGTATAATTTTCTAAATACATCATGAAAAAACCTATATCAGAGGGGTTGAGGTAGTGCAGAGTATTAACGGTTATGGTTCCAGAGCTATGTATCTGTAGACGCTTTCACAGCTGATGCCTACCGGTTTTCCTATTATAAGGACCAAAGTACAAGGGTTCAAATTGAATAAAACGATTGGTGCCATTGCTTTGAGCCATGAGTTCCAGAGAAGTAAGTGGCGAGCTTGGGTTGCCACATCCTCAGTAAGTAAGTAAGTAAGTAAAGGACCCTTTTCCACGCCTAATGGCGTATAGGGCATATAGGGCTAGACCTTTATTTTTATAGACCAATCGGCACAATATGGGTGATATGGTCAGTATCACGCCGGCCGCCTATACCTCCCGGGACTGCTCCAGGTACCCACTCAAAGCTGGGTCGACCTGGGAGCCAAAGTCATTTTTGAAGAAAAAAAAGTCCGGCTCCGCCAGAGAGCGAACCCACGACCTTTCGATCCGCGGCGAGCGTCTAGCCGCTCGGCCACGGCGACTCCCACATCCTCAGTACGGTACTGAAAACCCAGTTCAATAGTCGGGCGATGTCTCTGAGGGTTGGATATATCAGGGTTTATGGCTGGGGTAGAGAAACTCGGACAGTCTACCAGTTTGTCTGTTACACGGCCACCCATACTGTCCCCTCACCCACAGCTCGCACATGAACCCTGTAAATAAGAAAGCTTTCGTTGACTTGTACGAGAAGAACAAAGAGATTCCTAGTTTCTGAGGGAGGAGGTGGGGGTCAAGGTAATGAAGATATGGGAGTTTGAGTTGGGAAACCTGAAAAAGTCTTCTCCTTATTAACCCTGTAAATAAAAAAAAATAAAAAACATTTTTTTGACTTGTGCGAGAAGACCAAAGATATTCCTAGTTTCTGAGGAATGAGGTTGTTCCCAGTAAAAGTTCTATATATGTATTATATATCGACTTATTGTTATTTGTATATATCTAACGGTTCAGCTGTACGTCTGTTTGATTGTATGTGTATGTTTGCTCAAGTCTCTAACTATTCAACTAACTATTTGTTCTGTTGACTAAATGATTGTTAAACCTCTAACAAGCTGTGTGTTTAGAGACACTAGATAAGACAAAAGGTTGAGCAAGAGCTTAGATTCAACGTTAGTAGCTGATTTAGAAGAGAGCTGCTACAAGGGTTGCTCCATGACCTCCAGGCCCATCATGCAGACATGCAAGAACCTCGACTAACTTCATTTGACCCCTGAGTCACGTGTCCGGAGCTGCGAGCAGCCTCAAATAGAAAAAAAAAAAAGATGCCAACTCGGCCGGTTTTCCATCGATTGGTTGGGCAGCGGAAATCATTTCTTTCTTTTATGAAGTCATACATCCGTGAAGTGTTTCCTTATTACATCATCTGAACCACCTTTAGCTAAGGTTAAAGAAATGCCAGAAAAATTATACCCGTAAAACTTTACTTTACTACTGACATCCTAATTCAATAAATACCTAAAAAATCGCCTTTTATGAATCCGTGTTTTAGGAAAAGAGCGGGATGTGAGTCGTAGGCGAAGAAGGAGGCATAGATAAATGGTCTATTCTTTTTTTTTTCTAAAATAGGGTCAAGAACCCTGACAGAGAAAAGGTACTTACTCAGTTGAGGGGAGCTCTCCAACCTCTGTTTGATCAACTGTTTGACCTCTTTGGCTAGCTGGCTGTAAGGGTTGGGTTGCTGTGAGACTGTGTTTGCATTTGCTGACCTGCTGGAGGTGCAATCACTGCTGCTCCCTGTTGATAGCGACCCACAACATTTGTTATTTGTCCTAAACATTGTTTGCCTTACGATCTAAAGGTCATGGATTCGTTTTACGGACACCTTATATATTTTACGAAGGCATATTTTACTTCGACAACCATAGATCGTCGTCTGTGCTGTGAAGTTCGTGTTTTATGCGACACTCTCGGCAGACGGCTAGCCGTTCTGTGGTAAACGACTGAGTCATGTGGGATAACCTTATGCAATGAAGTTGGTCCTTCCGATATAACGTTCGCTTAAATGGGTACCAGGGAATGCCCTGTGAAGTAAAGGCGACCGCTAAAAATACGTGTAGCGTCATATGCCCGATTCATCTAACAGGAGTAACAGAAATAGGTCATTGCGAGTGAAGGCGACTGGTAACAAATGAGTCTAGCCATTAATTGAGCTAGAGAATTCTTAAAATCTATATAAATCCTATCCTGATATGCGGAAGTGAACCATGGACAGCTGGTTGATTAATAAACAATTATTCGGAAGCGGCAGAAATCTGGTTTTATAAACGAATGATGAGAATACTCTATACAGATAAAAAGAGTAATGGAGATGTCTTGAAATAAACTAGCTCCAGAATTGAACTGACTGTTCACATCTGTGAGAGACAATCATCAGGATACAGCATCATGACAGTGGGAAAGTTGGAGGGGAAGAGAGGCAGAGGGACTTCAAGAGAGCAGATGCTGGACAGTCTGACATCATGTCGTGCAAGATCATCTGTCATAGATGTTTGATAGTACACGAGACAGAAGGTTGTGGCTAGACATGACTGCTAAAGCCAGACTTTAGGAATAAGAAGCATTACATTCCTGATGCTATCTAAATCGGTGTCATGGGAAGTTAAGGCAACCCGTAATATTATGAGTCTAACAGCATTCAGTAATAGCATTTGATTTTCCATCTTCTAGCCATTTAAGCAACTGTCACTATTACGACTACTGCTGCTGCCACTAATACTATTGCTGCAACTACTGTGACTTCATACAACTATTACAATTACTAATGAGTAATTGTAATAGTCTAATTTCTTTGTAAGTGTAATGAGTAAGTGAGTGAAATTGCTGACCCGCCGGAGGTGCAATCACTACTGCTTCCGGTTGATAGCGGCCGACACCGTTTGTTATTTGTCCTAAACATTGTTTGTCCCAAGTTCTAAAGGTCGAGGATTAGTTTTACGGACACCTTATTTATTTTACGTCTGCCTTTTTTCGACAAGGAAGAACAAAACAATGTGCAACGTAAAACAGTCACCATAGGCCCACCTGATGATGATAACCCTCAGGATCGTTAGGTTCGTATTTACACAGATAGGTCAGCACAAAACCGACAGAAACCGAGGAGCAGGAGTGCACATCGACCATTCAAATAACACCAGATTTATCGTCAAAATACCGGCAGGAAAGCACTGTCATAACTACGATGCAGAAGTTCAAGCCGTCAAGACAGCAGCAGAGAAACTGTTAAATACCAGTCATATTTCACAACCCGTAGTATACCTGACAGATGCAAGAGTGGTACTTCAGGCACTTCAGTCTGGAAAATTACCTGGTATAAGGGTATACCTGACAAATGCAAGAGTGGTACTTCAGGCACTTCAGTCTGTAAAATTACCTGGTATAAGGGTATACCTGACAGATGGAAGAGCGGTACTTCAGGCACTCTAGTCTGGAAAATTACCTGGTGTGAGGGTATACCTGACAGATGGAAGAGCGGTACTTCAGGCACTTTAGTCTGGAAAATTGCCTGGTGTGAGGGTATACCTGACAGATGTAAGAGCGGTACTTCAGGCACTTTAGTCTTGAAAATTGCCTGGTGTAAGGGTATACCTGACAGATGCAAGAGCGATACTTCAGTCTGGAAAAGTACCTGGTGTAAGGACACTACTCTTCAAATTGGGGGACGGGTGTTAGGTAACAATGAAATCGATAACATATAACTGTAGAGTTTCCGGAAATAAGAGAGCTTAAAAACTAGATAAGGATGGTGCAAGCGAAGAACAACTTGATGTACCCGTTTCTTAACAACAGAAAAAAAAAAATTATAAATAATAATACGACTACTACAATTAGTATTCTATACTACTGCTGCAGTTATCACTACTTGTAGTAGTACTTTTGTTGCTACGACAATTACTCCTATACTACTACATATCTCACCAGTTTCACTGCTTGTTCGACTACTACTACTGCTACCACCACAACAACTACTACTACTACCACCACTACTTCTATTATACTACTACTACTACTACTACTACTACTACTACTACTACTACTACTACTACTACTACTACTACTACTACTACTACTACTACTACTACTACTACTACTACTACTACTACTAAAATTATCACAACTACCACTACTGTTATCATTACAGCAAATATACTACTACTACTATTACCACCACCACCACTACTACGACTAACTACTGCTGCTGATGCTGCTACCTCAGTTACATCTAACACCACTCCCATCAACTATTCATCCCAACAATGTGCCCGGCCGATAAACGTCGGTAGTCGTTTAATAACTCTACACGGTCACGCCAGTGTCCTTGTCCTCCCCAACCAATCACGTCAGTGTCCTTGTCCTTCCCAACCAATCACGTCAGTGTCCTTGTCCTCCCCAACCAATCACGTCAGTGTCCTTGTCCTCCCTAACCAATCACGTCAGTGTCCTTGTCCTCCCCAACCAATCACGTCAGTGTCCTTGTCCTCCCTAACCAATCACGTCAGTGTCCTTGTCCTCCCCAACCAATCACGTCAGTGTACTTGTCCTCCTCAACCAATTGCGTCAGTGTGCTTGTCCTTCCCAACCAATCATGTCAGTGTCATTGTCCTCCCCAACCAATCACACCAGTGTCCTTGTCCTCCCCAACCAATCACATCAGTGTCCTTGTCCTCCCCAACCCATGTGGCAAAGCCATCCATTTTTTAATATTCTTCTGGCGTTTTAAAAATAAGTTTTGCCACTTGTCGACATGTTTTCAAGCTGATCCACCTGTCGCCATGTTTTCAAGCTGACCCACTTGTCGCCATGTTTTCAAGCTGACCCCCCTGTCGCCATGTTTTCAAGCTGGTCCTCCTGTCGCCATGTTTTCAAGCCGACCCACTTGTCGCTATGTTTTCAAACAGATCCACTTGTCGCCATGTTTTCAAGCTGATCCACTTGTCGCCATGTTTTTAAGCTGATCCACTTGTCGCCATGTTTTTAAGCTGATCCACTTGTCGCCATGTTTTCACGCTGATCCACTTGTCGCCATATTTTAAAGCTGACCCACTTGTCGCCATGTTTTCAAGCTGACCCACTTGTCGCCATGTTTTTAAGCTGATCCACATGTCGCCATGTTTTCAAGCTGACCCACTTGTCGCAATGTTTTCAAGCTGACCCACTTGTCGCCATGTGTTCAAGCTGACCCACTTGTCGCCATGTTTTCAAGCTGATCCACATGTCACCATGTGTTCAAGCTGACCTACTTGTCGCCATGTTTTCGAGCTGATCCACATGTCGCCATGTGTTCAAGCTGACCCACTTGTCGCCATGTTTTCAAGCTGACCCACTTGTCGCCATGTGTTCAAGCTGACCCACTTGTCGCCATGTTTTCAAGCTGATCCACATGTCACCATGTGTTCAAGCTGACCTACTTGTCGCCATGTTTTCGAGCTGATCCACATGTCGCCATGTGTTCAAGCTGACCCACTTGTCGCCATGTTTTCAAGCTGACCCACATGTCGCCATTTGTTCAAGCTGACCCACTTGTCGCCATGTTTTCAAGCTGACCCACTTGTCGCCATGTTTTCAAGCTGACCCACTTGTCGCCATGTTTTCAAGCTTATTCCTTCTCATAAGTTGTCCAAAATAGTGACTGGTAACCTTGAGCTTCAGAGCAAACGGGTCAGCCCAGAGGTCAGTTCCCGTGCAAAAGAAAAAAAAAACGCAAAAGTTCATCACTGTCCCTTGCGAAAACATTGAAACAGACTGCAGTCTCAGCATATCCACTAGCGTACGCATGCATTAACAGCAAAAGGCAGCCATAAGAAGTGCTAACACAAACAATCCGACATTAGAAATTCCGTTTATCATTGACGGAAGCAGCAGTTGAAAAAAAAAAAAAAAAGGCCATTATTAATAATCACCTAAGGCACCAACAATGTTGAGGCGAACGGCCACTCGCGATTTCCTAAATCTAGAGTTTACAGTGCCTGTCTATTCCCTGTTGTGTTGAGCTGAGTCAGCACTCCACATCACAGCACTTGAGATATGCCCTTAAACGCTCCGTCCTAATCTTCAGTAGACAGTTTCCATTCCGAAGGTGCCAGTGACAGTCCGTCTTGCCTTCACCCAGAGTGTTGAGTGTCGACAGTCCGTCTTGCCTTCACCCAGAGTGTTGAGTGTCGACTCAAATCCCCTGGTCACTCCCCGCTGCACCCTTCTCTTTAGAACGTGGTGATTTATGTGTGCCTTCGCATTGGTCACTCACTCCATTAGTTCACCATCAAATTGTGCAGAACCAGCTAGCCTGTCTGTTTGCCAACCCGTGCAAATCCTGGTAGACCGGTAATGATAAACAAAGGACACTAGCCACATGCGACCTCTGAAGTCTGCTACCACTGCTACTACAACAACAACAACAACAACAACAACAACAACTACTACTTCTACTACTACTACTACTACTACTACTACTACTACTACTACTACTACTACTACTACTACTACTACTACTACTACTACTACTACTACTACTACTACTACTACTACTACAACTACTACTACTAATACTACTACTACTACTACTGCTACTGCTGCCGCTACTACTACTAATAGTACTACTACTACTACTACTACTACTACTACTACTACTACTACTACTACTACTACTACTACTACTACTACTACTACTACTACTACTACTACTACTACTACTGCTACTACTACTGATATTTTAGCTATTACACTACTAACACTACTACTGCTGTTTTTGCCACTACTACTATTATTACTGCTACTGTTATTGATACAAATCAGAATGTTATGCAACTACTATATCTACTGATATGATTATCCCTGATATTAATATAATTACATTAAGACACAAACCAAAGCTCTTGTAGCCAAACATTGGAGGCAACAGGTACGACCCGACCATACTACAGCGAGGAGCTCCTAGGTAGACACGTCTGCAAGGCTTCCGTTTTCTCTGGTTGGAATTGTTGATGTAGTTACTGATCCTTTGTGTGTTTCCAACAACTGTCTGAGTTCGTGGAGAACGACTGACTGACGCAGTTACATGAGGTCTTGAGTTAGGCAGACGTCCTGGCTGAATGGCTCTTGTCCGAAGAGTTCCTGGCGGTGCCGATCTAGAGCCTGGGGCGGTACACTTGGGCAAAATGCCCAGCGAAGTGCTCATGATTTCCTACCGACAAGTCAGAACCGTTCAATTTTCGTGATCATCATTGATGCAAGTGGATTGACAAAACTCAATTCTGAAACGTTGGAGGGTAAATGAATACAGGAATGCCAGCGGAAGTGACGTGTGCCTTCGCTAGTCTAGAGAATTACTTAAAAGTTGCATGCTTAACGAAATAAAACAAAAAGTAACATCTTAAATAATTACGATGTGTATTCACTGTAGTTGTTCTTAAATTTAAAGAAAACGAAAATAATGTTCAAAGATAAAACTGGCTGTCACCCCAAAATAACAATAAATGATGAAGAAATTGAAAATGTTACAGACTTTGAATTCTAGGCTCTATAATAAATAGCAATGGAGACTGTTTGAAAGAAATTAAAAGGAGGATGGTCATAGCAATAAAAAGATTAAACAGTCTTAAAAGTCTTTGGACATCAAAATAACAATTATGAGAGCATGCATCTTCCCTGTAGCAACATACGGATAGAATCGTGGACTATCTCCTAGTCCATAAGAGAGAGCATTGGGGCTTTTTAGCTGAAATGTTGTAGAAAGATTCTCAGAATATCTTCGACAAAGAAGAGGAGAAATACTGACATCTTGAAAGATCTGAACATCAAGGAAGATTGGCTAATAAACAGCATCCTGTCTCAGAAGCTGAAATATTTTAGTCATATCAAGCGCCACGACAGATTAGAAAAATTTAGAGCCGAAGGTATGGTACCAGGAAGAAGGGGAAGGGCTGACTAACACGAAGATGGGCACAGGATATAAGTGACTCCTTGAGTATGAAAGTACATGAGGTAAGAGAGCTGGCGAGAGACCGAGTTTCTTTTAGGCAGACCGTGATGAAAGCGACCTTCTGCACAGGAGCTGCTAAATGATGATTCAGTTTAGACATACTATGAAAATATCAGGTTAGAATAATAATCGTCAACTCGTAGTTAACCTTTAGCACGATGTAGAAGATATTCATCAATAAAAAGATGTCAGCTGCAGTGATCTAAAAAGAAACAATAAGCTATACAGAAGCCGTGTTGTTATAGGGAAGCCAACCACGGATAATAAACAGACAAGTTAATACAGCTACCAGCACTGGAAATGTCGTTTTTGAGTTGACTTGAGTGCAGTAAAAAAAAAAAAAGGGGGGGGGGAACCTTCATCCTGCATGATCTGAGAGAGGAGAACGAGCTCATAAACAGCATCCTGTATGATCTGAGAGAGGAAAACAAGCTCATAAACAGCATCCTGCATGATCTGAGAGAGGAGAACAAGTTCATAAACAGCATCCTGCATGATCTAAGAGAGGAGAACAAGCTCATAAACAGCATCCTGCATGATCTGAGAGAGGAGAACAAGTTCATAAACAGCATCCTGCATGATCTAAGAGAGGAGAACGAGCTCATAAACAGAATCCTGCATGATCTAAGAGAGGAGAACAAGCTCATAAACAGCATCCTGTATGATCTGAGAGAGGAGAACGAGCTCATAAACAGCATCCTGCATGATCTAAGAGAGGAGAACTAGCTCTTAAACAGCATCCTGTATGATCTGAGAGAGGAGAACGAGCTCATAAACAGCATCCTGCATGATCTAAGAGAGGAGAACTAGCTCATAAACAGCATCCTGCATGATCTAAGAGAGAAGAACAAGCTCATAAACAGCATCCTGTATGATCTGAGAGAGGAGAACGAGCTCATAAACAGCATCCTGCATGATCTAAGAGAGACGAACAAGCTCATAAACAGCATCCTGTATGATCTGAGAGAGGAGAACGAGCTCATAAACAGAATCCTGCATGATCTAAGAGAGAAGAACTAGCTCATAAACAGCATCCTGTATGATCTGAGAGAGGAGAACTAGCTCATAAACAGCATCCTGTATGATCTGAGAGAGGAGAACGAGCTCATAAACAGCATCCTGCATGATCTAAGAGAGGAGAACTAGCTCATAAACAGAATCCTGCATGATCTGAGAGAGGAGAACTAGCTCATAAACAGCATCCTGCATGATCTGAGAGAGAAGAACTAGCTCATAAACAGCATCCTGCATGATCTGAGAGAAGAGAACTAGCTCATAAACAGAATCCTGTATGATCTGAGAGAGAAGAACAAGTTCATAAACAGCATCCTGTATGATCTGAGAGAGAAGAACTAGCTCATAAACAGCATCCTGCATAATCTGAGAGAGGAGAACAAGCTCATAAACAACATCCTGTATGTTCTGAGAGAGGCGAACAAGTTCATAAACAGCATCCTGCATGATCTGAGAGAGGAGAACAAGTTCATAAACAGCATCCTGTATGATCTGAGAGAGGAGAACAAGTTCATAAACAGCATCCTGCATGATCTGAGAGAGGAGAACAAGCTCATAAACAGCATCCTGCATGATCTGAGAGAGGAGAACAAGTTCATAAACAGCATCCTGCATGATCTGAGAGAGGAGAACAAGTTCATAAACAGCATCCTGTATGATCTGAGAGAGGAGAACTAGCTCATAAACAGCATCCTGCATGATCTGAGAGAGGAGAACAAGTTCATAAACAGCATCCTGCATGATCTGAGAGAGGAGAACAAGCTCATAAACAGCATCCTGTATGATCTGAGAGAGGAGAACTAGCTCATAAACAGCATCCTGCATGATCTGAGAGAGGAGAACCAGCTCATAAACAGCATCCTGTATGATCTGAGAGAGGAGAACTAGCTCATAAACAGCATCCTGTATGATCTGAGAGAGGAGAACTAGCTCATAAACAGCATCCTGCATGATCTGAGAGAGGAGAACGAGCTCATAAACAGCATCCTGCATGATCTAAGAATGGAGGAGAACGAGCTCATAAACAGCATCCTGTATGATCTGAGAGAGGAGAACGAGCTCATAAACAACATCCTGTATGATCTGAGAGAGGAGAACGAGCTCATAAACAGCATCCTGCATGATCTGAGAGAGGAGAACGAGCTCATAAACAGCATCCTGTATGATCTGAGAGAGGAGAACTAGCTCATAAACAGCATCCTGTATGATCTGAGAGAGGAGAACTAGCTCATAAACAGCATCCTGCATGATCTGAGAGAGGAGAACGAGCTCATAAACAGCATCCTGCATGATCTAAGAATGGAGGAGAACGAGCTCATAAACAGCATCCTGTATGATCTGAGAGAGGAGAACGAGCTCATAAACAACATCCTGTATGATCTGAGAGAGGAGAACGAGCTCATAAACAGCATCCTGCATGATCTGAGAGAGAGAGGAGAACGAGCTCATAAACAACATCCTGTATGATCTGAGAGAGGAGAAACACAGCTCATAAACACATCCTGCATGATCTGAGAGAGAGGAGAACGAGCTCATAAACAACATCCTGTCATGATCTGAGAGAGGAGAACTAGCTCATAAACAGCATCCTGTATGATCTGAGAGAGAGGAGAACGAGCTCATAAACAGCATCCTGCATGATCTGAGAGAGAGGAGAACTTAGCTCATCAACATCCTGTATGATCTGAGAGAGGAGAACTAGCTCATAAACAGCATACTGCATGATCTGAGAGAGGAGAACGAGCTCATAAACAGCATCCTGCATGATCTGAGAGAGGAGAACTAGCTCATAAACAGCATCCTGCATCATGATCTGAGAGAGGAGAGCTCATAAACAGCTCATCCTCCTGTATGATCTGAGAGAGGAGAAAGCTCATAAGCAGCATCCTGCATGATCTAAGAGAGGAGAACAAGCTCATAAACAGCATCCTGTATGATCTAAGAGAGGAGAGAGGAGAACAGCATCCTCATGATAAAACAGCATCCTGTATGATCTGAGAGAGGAGAACGAGCTCATAAACAACATCCTGTATGATCTGAGAGAGGAGAACGAGTTCATAAACAGCATCCTGCATGATCTAAGAGCGAAGAACTAGCTCATAAACAGCATCCTGTATGATCTGAGAGAGGAGAACAAGTTCATAAACAGCATCCTGCATGATCTGAGAGAGGAGAACTAGCTCATAAACAGAATCCTGCATGATCTAAGAGAGGAGAACAAGCTCATAAACAGCATCCTGTATGATCTGAGAGAGGAGAACGAGTTCATAAACAGCATCCTGCATGATCTGAGAGAGGAGAACTAGCTCATAAACAGCATCCTGCATGATCTAAGAGAGAAGAACTAGCTCATAAACAGCATCCTGCATGATCTGAGAGAGGAGAACAAGTTCATAAACAGCATCCTGCATGATCTAAGAGAGAAGAACTAGCTCATAAACAGCATCCTGTATGATCTGAGAGAGGAGAACTAGCTCATAAACAGCATCTTGCATGATCTGAGAGAGGAGAACTAGCTCATAAACAACATCTTGTCCAGAAAGCTGAAGTATTTTGGCCATGTTAACCACCATGATACCCGGCGAGAACGGTGAGGGAGCGGACAGTTCAGGAACACGAGGCAGAGGCAGACCTCGGTGGAAGTGGATACAAGACATTAAAGATGCATACGCTACCAAGGCGTATAAGGCTGGAGAATTAGCTAGAGAAGAAGAGACTTTCAGGCTTGCTGTGACGAGAGCGACGTTCTGTAGAGGACTGCTGATTAATGAGGACGATGTGTCGCCTTCAGAATCGACATCAAATCGCTCAGTACTTTCCCATCAGCGGTCAATCTTCACCTTTAGCAGTCAATCCCTATCTGCACTGCGCTCTGTCCACATATGCAGCAGTCAAATAGTAGTAGTAGTAGATTTCTACCCCACAAGGACATCACACAAACGATAAACACCCGATGACACTATGTGCCACCATGCGGATGAGGATCACCCGCGGAGAGGTCCCGGAAACCGCGTTCAGCCATTAGACCATATTTATGGCCGGGCTATATTGCGGCCCCGAGCAAGCCTAGGCGGGGCTTTAAAATAACAAAAAAATTGCATCCCACAAGGGGGTGTCTGGTAATGCAGCAGTCAGTCCCCACCTCCAGCAGTCTATGTTCATTTAACAATATAGTTTTTATGAATATATAATAAAAATAACAAAAGCATGGACGGTAAAAGCATGCATAGACGCATATTTACACACACACACAAGCTTACCTACACACCTAGAGGGCGGCGTGGTCTCGAGTTATGCCTTCCGAGTCCAGTGCTGGAGTCCCGGGTTCAAGCCCTGGTGAAGACTGGGATTATTTCATGTAGACTTTCAGTAATTTCATTGAAGCTCTGAATAGTAAGACGGAACCCCCGTGTGTATTGTTGCGCACGTAGAACAAGGACATCGACAACATACATGGTCCGTAGATAGCAAGAGAGTGAGACTGATAAGAAAGAGAGAGAGAAAGGATAGAGAATAGAGAATATGACAGAAACGCGAAATGACATGATAAAGTACTGTTGTATTTCCAAAAATACTTCTGTCTGAAATCAAATTCACCTTTTCTGTTTTAAAGGCATTCTGAATGTGTTATCTCCCTTGTCTGTGTCATGTTTTTCTTCCCCCGTAGAAACTGTACGAATCAGGGGCCAGTACTGGTCAAATTAATATTATTTGTTATCAAAAGCCCATCTGTCGTAGACAGACATCGCTAATCTATTGGCAGGGCGCCATCTTGTCGACGCCTTGGTGTAAACAGTCTTCGTGTAAGAACTAAACAAATGTTATGTTACATTCATGTGTTGAGCCTGTGTAGTCAGGTCTGGACATCTGGCAGTCAGGCACTTTGAACATCCGACACACACCATACATTTTTTACTCTATTATTATTATTATTATTATTATTATTATTTTTAAATTCATTTTGTGAAGCCCATTATTATTATTTCATTAATCCATTGTCCTTGTGTGCCATTATGTCACATAGGGCTCGCAGTCTGTTCTTTAATTCCTTCCGCACATCAACAAGTTTCGTCCTTTTCAGGACGACATTTTTTGTTATTTGAAGCCCCACCCTGGCTTTTGCCAGGGGCCGCAATATAGGCAAGCCTTAAATATGGCCAATTGTCTGAACGCGGTTTCTGGGACCTCTCCACGGCGATCCTCATCCACATGGTGGCACTTTGTGTCATCGGGTGTTTATGGCTTGTGTGATGTCCTGGTGGGGTAGAAAGTCAGTCAGTCAGTCGTCTTTAATTCCGTTATATCGAGTGCAATGACTTCGAAATCTTGGATGGAATCCAGTCAGGGCAGGATACCTGATGCCCTAAGCACCCAACAGATGTGGTCCCTCTACCCCCCCCCCCCTACTCCTCCTCCACCCCCACCGAGAATTTTAAACAAAACTATGGGCCTCTGTGCAAACCAGTGTGCTGAAACCCTTTCGACAACCATCCACAGAAATGATTGCACATAGATTAACATTGACCCTTTATGCTCGTAGGCCTCCGAGCAAGTGGCCAGCAAACCCCTGTGTTGAGACGGCAGTAGTGCTCCCGTATACGCCTAATTCAAAATATAAACAATAATAAACTATAAAATAAAATTGTATTTATCGAAATTAAACAAAATTTATTGTAAGACGGAAAATGATGTCTATTTTGTATACCTCCATTTTATTTATATTTGAAAAGTTGTCGACTTCTTTTTTTTTTTAAATTGCCAAGTCTGTGATCAGATCCTTAAAACTAATCTTCTGTAAGATATCTGCTTCTATACTTAACACAGATCAAGCACCTACCTTGTTGTATAGTTTTTCTAGTGGGATTGTTTTCTCTCTATACTTCAACTGAGAAAATGAACATGTTCAGCTCTAGAGCTATTGTAAAAATATATGTGGCGCTCCTTCTATTTGTGACGCACTTACAGTTTCATCCAATCATCAATCCAGTTGACACATCTGGCTTTTGCACGCCCTTGTTTCCTCTTTCGATGTTTCTCATTTCAGTGCATTAATATCTTGTCATCCCTGTGTGAGATGCAATTGTTAGTGATTTGAAGCCCTATTCTGGCTCTCGCCAGGGGCCGCATATTTCTGGGACCTCTCCACTGGTGATCCTCATCCACATGGTGGCACTTTGTGTTTTCGGGTGCTTATCACTTTTGTGATGTCCTGGTGGGGTAAAGGAAGAGAGACAGATAACAAGATTTCAGTGCCTATGTATTGATGTTTTGTTCGCCTAGGCACGTCTCATATCTAGGCTCCTCTTATCATTTTCATCAGGCATTTGTTTATTTTAGAAGTTTCGTTCCATATCTTCAGTGATTCTACAATTTTCACTGACAAATGTTAAAACTGATAAAACATTAGAATTGAAAATAGTTCTACAACTATATAGTCTAGAGTTCTATATTATATTTAGGCTATTAAAATCTGGCAGTGTCTTGCCAGTGCGTGTCATAATGTCCCCTTTGGTCTCCAATGTTAGAGCTAATTAACTAAAGTGACAAAGTGTCCCGGATATTTTCAAAGACAACTTTTCGAAGTAAAATGAGCTCTCAAATAAAATCAAGGACAACAGATTTGATGCAGGGGCTGCCCTCGACAACCTGCCACAAATGGTCACCATATGTTTGACCTGTCCTGGTGTCTTCAATATGTTTATCTTTTGATAACATATTTGAGCCTCAATTTTGATGCTATTTATGCTTAATTGTCAGTTTTCTTTGCATTTTATTGCTGATCTTACTTATCCGAACAACATCAGATACAAAACTGAGTTGTGTGTTCTTAGTATATTTTCACCGCTCACTGTATAGTAATACCAGATAACAATGGAGATCAACTATATCCATGTTTAGCAACAAAGAAATTTATAATCTGCTTACATCACCATTTATCTCTGGTATCATTAGATACAATAGAATGAAATGGCCGGGACATAGTGAGATAATGACAACTGACAAAAGAGACAAAAACCGCGAACATAATGGAGTTGAATGACCGTAGGCCACAGGGGGACTAAGAAGACGGTGGACATATAATTTCTCCATACTTGCTCCGTTCCTGTGTCAGTAAAAATCAAATAAAATGTCCCTCATTGTCCCATGTGAAACACTGGTAGATAAACAATAAGTCCCGAATCAATCCAGAAAAATGGGCAAGCAGTAAATGCAAATGGCAATTACTAGAGACGCCAAAGCCAAAAGTCGCTACCAGAAATGCAGTTTCTCGTTGATGGAAGTAGTCGGGCACAATAAGTTGGCCACCCACACACAGAATTATTACATAAGGTATTTCACCAGCTCCACGTAAACCGGCTACTTGCCATGAATACCCCGTCACAACCGCTGTACAAGTGAAGAACACTACACATGGAAAACAAAGCTCACAAGGCTGCACCAAGCACTTAACTCAGTAGCTCAAGCAGCGAAACCCTAGACTACCGTCCATACGTGGAAACCGCATTGACAAAGCGCTGTAGGATACAAACATAACTTCGAAGCTAAACATTCTGCCGTGCCTAGTCCTTAATTTTAGACCAGAAGTCTCCACTGATTTATCTTCCGTGAAACCTCTTCTTCTTCTTCTTCTTTCGTTTGCTTGAAATAGATTATCTATATTTGCAATGTTGTCTCTGGTATGAACTTCACTGTCTTTTGTAATTCACTCAGCGACCTGTAAAGTTTGACTTGCACCGATGTTTCTTTTGGCTAAAAGTCTTGCCTTGATATGTTGTATTTGGGACAGTCTTGGAGGACGTGATCTGTTGTTTCAGTTGCCAATCCACATGTGCACATGGCTGATTCACTAATCTTAAATTGTGTACATGTGGCTGTGAAGTCGATTGTGCCCTGTTCTAAGGCGTAGAATAATAACTTGCTCTAGTCTGTCTATAAAATGGTAATCGTCTTGTGTCGGTTTTGTGGCTTTCTGATTGATTAAATTATTCTCTTCTTTTGTTGAATTGAAACTGGCACGTCAGGTTGTTCTTAATTTGCACCTTCCTTAGCTAGTTTGTCAGCTCTTTCATTTCCAAGAACTCCACAGTGGGATGGTATCCACTGCATAGTTACCTTACATCGACTGCCTAGTTTGGAGACTAATGTTCGTATACCAGGTAATTTTCAAGATTGGAGTGCCTGAAGCACCGCTCTTGCATCTGTCGGAAATACCACAGGTTGTGAAATATGACGCCTATTTAACAGTTTCTCTGCTGTTATTTTGACGGCTTGAGCTTCTGCATCATAGTTGTGACAGTGCTTTCCAGTGGGTATTTTGGCTGTATATCTATCTGTTCAGTAAAACTGACAGTAAAATTCATGGCCGCTTCTCTGTGTGTAGTATCTTGCGTTGCATTTTCTATTCAAGCGACTTTAGGACATTGTTTTATTCGCGATGACGCGCTTTTGTCAACATCTTCTTCTTAAAGTTCATGCTGTGTTTCGCTGGTAGTCAAATCTATCCACAACCTTCTGTCTCGTGAACTTTCAGCCAACTCTGATACAAATGATTCCCCCATGCCGTGTGGCGCTGGTAGTCATGTCTATCCACAACCTTCAGTCTCGTGAACTTTCAGCCAACTCTGATACAGATGATCTCCCATGCCGTGTGGCGCTGGTAGTCATGTCTATCCACAACTTTTTGTCTCGTGAACTTTCAGCCAACTCTGACACAGATGATCTCCCATGCCATGATGTCAAACCCTCTAGCATCTGTTCTCTCAGTATTCCTCTGCTTCTCCTCTGCTCCAACTTTCCTACTGTCACGATATACATCAGTTTTCTCCTTCTCATCACATGACCTAAGAATGTAGATAATCTATTTCTGATGTAGGCAACCAGTTCTCTTCGTGTGTCATTTTTTTTTTTTTTTTTACAAAACGTCTTCATTATTCTTTTTATCTATCCAGTTTAGCCTCACCATTGGTCTATAAAACCACATCTCCGCAGCTTCCAAAAAAGTGTTCAATAATTGACCCACTGTCAATGAGTCACTTCTGTATACCAATATAAGATTTATTTAGCTTGTAACAATTCTCTTTCTCGTCTTTATTGACAAAGAAAGACTGAATAAACTATTATCAACATACTGTCCTGAAAACAAAACCAGCAATCGACCAACAAATTTACCAGCCAACCACTTATCCAAAAAAAAAAAAAAAAAAAAAAAAAAATTGCAGTTAATGCAAGCAACAAAACAGCCAACCAGCAAATACATTTAGTTGTGCATCCTTCATGTTGTTACTGTTGTAAAGATCTGTGGACAAAACAAACAGAGGAAGACAAGGGGAGAATATTTTTGACAGACTTTTGTCTCAGCATGGAGGTGTGTGGGCACATAAACTGATACATGCTGCTGAAGACCGCAGATTGTGGAAACATAAATGCAAGACGGTCTGCTGCCAAATCTCCCCCAGGTGAGATCGAATCACCTACTTCAAGATTACACGCCAACCCAACAATATCCTTTATAGAGCTGTAACCGTGTGGAAGCAAGCGTAAAGAAAACCAGAGGACAACTGAACAAATGAAATCAATGGAAAACAAGAAGTCAACAGAAACCAGAAGTCAACAGAAACAAGAAGTTAACAGAAACAAGAAGTTAACAGAAACAAGAAGTTAACAGAAACAAGAAGTTAACAGAAACAAGAAGTCAACAGAAAACAAGAAGTCAACAGAAAACAAGAAGTCAACAGAAACAAGAAGTCAACAGAAACAAGAAGTCAACAGAAACAAGAAGTCAACAGAAACAAGAAGTCAACAGAAACAAAAAGTCAACAGAAACAAGAAGTCAACAGAAACAAGAAGTCAACAGAAACAAAAAGTCAACAGTAACAAGAAGTCAACAGAAACAAGAAGTCAACAGAAAACATGAAATCGATAGAAAACAAGAAGTCAACAGAAACAAGAAGTCAACAGAAAACATGAAATCGATAGAAAATAACAAATCAACAGAAAACATGAAATCGATAGAAAACAAGAAGTCAACACAAACAAGAAGTCAACAGAAACAAGAAGTCAACAGAAAATATGAAATCGATAGAAAACAAGAAGTCAACAGAAACAAGAAGTCAACAGAAAACATGAAATCGATAGAAAACAAGAAGTCAACAGAAACAAGAAGTCAACAGAAAACATGAAATCGATAGAAAAACAAGAAGTCAACAGAAACAAGAAGTCAACAGAAAACATTAAATCAACACAAACAAGAAGTCAACAGAAAACATGAAATCAACACAAACAAGAAGTCAACACAAACAAGAAGTCAACAGAAAACATGAAATCAACACAAACAAGAAGTCAGCAGAAACAAGAAGTCAACAGAAACAAGAAGTCAACACAAACAAGAAGTCAACAGAAACAAGAAGTCAACAGAAAACAAGAAGTCAACAGAAACAAGAAGTCAACAGAAACAAGAAGTCAACAGAAACAAGAAGTCAACAGAAACAAAAAGTCAACAGAAAACAAGAAGTCAACAGAAACAAAAAGTCAACAGAAAACAAGAAGTGAACAGAAAACATGAAATCAACAGAAACAAAAAGTCAACAGAAACAAGAAGTCAGCACAAAACAAGAAGTCAACAGAAATCAAGAAGTCAACTGTTGAGTTGAGTTGAGTCAAGAATTTACATCACAGCTCTCGGGACATTCCCATGCGTGCCCCGTCCTCATCTTCAGGAGCCAGCGCAAAGTTCTAATACTGATGGTACCGGTCACAATCTGGTTATATGTCCGTCTTGCATTTTCTCTGAGCCGGCCACTCGGGCGCCTCATTTTCTCTAAACCATAATAATCTTGTTTCTCTACTGATTCCGTTGCTTGTTCCCAAAGGGCCTTAACCACACCTTCACTGACATGTATCAATTCACCACACAGGGGTGCAGATCCAGCTAATCTGTCTGCCTGTTCATTACCCACTACGCCGGCATAGCCTTGAGAAGTCAACAGAAAGAAAACCAAATAAACAGAAAGGAACAAGCAACACAAACAACAAAATCAACAGAAAATAAGAAGATAACAGAAAAAAACAACAACTCAATCAACTGAAAACATGAAATGAACGGAAACAAAAAAATCAACAGAAAACAAGAAGTTAACAGAAAACAAGAAATAAACAAGAAACGAACAGGAAAAAAAACCGTAGAGGAAACCCGTGCTATACAAACACTACGGTTTTTTTTCCCCCCAGTTGTTTTGACAAATGCTTTCTCCTAGCAGGAACGCTGGAACTGGGTGAGCCCAACCCCCACCCCCCCGCCCCCCCCCCTTTTTTCCCACCTCAGACATTACATTTTAGAGAGCTAGGCCTCACCATAAATCCTGAAGAAGTTTTCTAGCTGGAAGTTTTTTTCAGGCTGGAAGTTTTCTAGCTGGAAGTTTTTTTCAGGCTGGAAGTTTTCTAGCTGGAAGTTTTTTTTCAGGCTGGAAGTTTTCTAGCTGAAGGTTTTCTAGCTAGAGGTTTTCTAGCTGGAAGTTTTCTAGCTGGAGGTTTTCTAGCTAGAAGTTTTCTAGCTGGAGGTTTTTTAGCTGGAAGTTTTCTAGCTGGAGGTTTTCTAGCTGGAAGTTTTCTAGCTAAAGGTTTTCTAGCTAGAGGTTTTCTAGCTGGAAGTTTTTTTCAGGCTGGAAGTTTTCTAGCTGAAGGTTTTCTAGCTGGAAGTTTTCTAGCTAAAGGTTTTCTAGCTAGAGGTTTTCTAGCTATAAGTTTTCTAGCTAAAGGTTTTCTAGCTGAAGGTTTTCTAGCTGGAGGTTTTCTAGCTGGAGGTTTTCTAGCTGAAGGTTTTCTAGCTGGAGGTTCTCTAGCTGGAAGTTTTCTAGCTAAAGGTTTTATAGCTTTAAGTTTTCTAGCTGAAGGTTTTCTAGCTGAAGGTTCTCTAGCTGGAAGTTTTCTAGTTGAAGGTTTTCTAGCTGGAAGTTTTCTAGCTGGAGGTTTTCTAGCTGGAGGTTCTCTAGCTGGAAGTTTTCTAGCTGGAGGTTTTCTAGCTAGAGGTTTTCTAGCTGAAGGTTCTCTAGCTGGAAGTTTTCTAGCTGGAAGTTTTCTAGCTGAAGGTTTTCTAGCTGGAGGTTTTCTAGCTGGAAGTTTTCTAGCTGAAGGTTTTCTAGCTGGAGGTTCTCTAGCTGGAAGTTTTCTAGCTGGAGGTTTTCTAGCTAGAGGTTTTCTAGCTGAAGGTTCTCTAGCTGGAAGTTTTCTAGCTGGAAGTTTTCTAGCTGAAGGTTTTCTAGCTGGAGGTTTTCTAGCTGGAAGTTTTCTAGCTGAAGGTTTTCTAGCTGGAGGTTCTCTAGCTGGAAGTTTCCTAGCTGAAGGTTCTCTAGCTGGAGGTTTTCTAGCTGAAGGTTCTCTAGCTGGAAGTTTTCTAGCTGAATGTTTTCTAGCTGGAGGTTCTCTAGCTGGAAGTTTTCTAGCTGAAGGTTCTTTAGCTGGAAGTTTTCCAGCTGAAGGTTCTCTAGCTCGAAGTTTTCTAGCTGAAGGTTTTCTAGCTGGAGGTTTTCTAGCTGGAAGTTTTCTAGCTGGAGGTTCTCTAGCTGGAAGTTTTCTAGCTGGAGGTTCTCTAGCTGGAAGTTTTCTAGCTGGAAGTTTTCTAGCTGGAGGTTCTCTAGCTGGAGGTTTTCTAGCTGAAGGTTCTCTAGCTGGAAGTTTTCTAGCTGGAGGTTTTCTAGCTAGAGGTTTTCTAGCTGAAGGTTCTCTAGCTGGAAGTTTTCTAGCTGGAAGTTTTCTAGCTGAAGGTTTTCTAGCTGGAGGTTTTCTAGCTGGAGGTTTTCTGTCTTGAGTATTTGATGATACATGCCCCATTTATGTCAGAGATATGATTACATTTACCATTCAGCGCATTATTGTTATCTTGGTTATTATTATTGACAATATATCCTCAACCAGCAAGCAACAAATCTACTAATTTACCAACCAACAATACACCAACAATCAACCAATCTCCCCCAAACAAACAATGGGCTCTTTGTCACCCCCTACCCTTTTTAAAAAAAAAAATATTCCCGCTTTAGAAAAACACGTGTAAGATGGTTGAGTTATTCCCCCCCCCACCCCGCCCCACCCCCCCCCACCTCCCCCACCCCCGCCCCCTTCATACAAAGTTTCACTTGTGTCTACGCCGTTGCCTACTTCTTGCTGTTTGGCAGTTTTGTTTCCTATTCTGTTTGGTAAAACACAACAACGGGCAGCCTTCAATGACATCGGTGTCTTGGTTTGGCCCAGCCAAACGCTCATAAACATCTGCTGCCGGATGGATATTGACTGCGCATGTCTGCCCCCGCCCACAGACACATAGAAGAGAGGACAACAGATATTACGAAAACAACTGTACTAATTTACGTAAGAAAATTGATGCAGCCAGTTGGCGCGGTTGTAAAATAATAACTGGGAACCGACTCCAGGCCTAGTGACACAGAGAAAACATCTGCGGTATGGCTGTGCCACCCCAACTCCCATTATTTTTAAAAGCGAGGGGTAGAAAGTGGGGGTAGTGGGGGGGGGGGGAGGGGGTTGAAGGAGAAAAAAAGGGGGGGGGGTGAATCTTGGTTAATTTGTGCATTGACTTTAATAATAACAATTATTGTTGTTATTGCATAATAAAACAAGGCCCTATACATTTATTGTGTAATCAAACAAGGCCTAGCCCTCCCCCACCCCCTTTCCACGTCCCTGTACATTTATTCTCATGCGGTTTTAGGTTTCTTAAATTGTCCAATAATAATGACAATCATATATACTACCACTGCTGCTGCTACTACTACTACTACTATGGGATGTTTGTTTGATGACTGTAGACTTTTTGAAATTAGTTATTTGCGCAACGAAATTACATTTGTTTATTACGCCATATTTCAAGCGCCATATAACCGTTAGTTTAGAGCATCCCTGCTATAGACCAGTGTTTTAGTAATTTATCTCACTTAAAATGGTGTCAACTATAGAAGAAAGAGTATTTTTGGTCAAACATGAGTTCCTTCAAGGTGGCAGGTATTAGATTGTTGATATTATTTCCTGATATTCAAGTGCCTCGTCCTAATACTGTGAACAATTTAACCAGTGGCGAACTGAGCTGTAAAGAGGAAAACAGTGTCCAAAATAAGACACATTGCATTAACTTCACAAACGTTTGTTACAAAAATAGGAACGGCAATATTTCCACAAAAAAGTCGTAAAAAATTATTATGATTATGATGATGATGATGATGATGATTAATTATTATTATTATTATTAATATTAGTATTATTATTATTATTATTAATATTAATATTATTATTATTATTATTAATATTATTATTATTATATTATTATTATTATTATTATTATTATTATTATTATGTCCAATGGCAAAGCAAAATAGCCCACAGGGTTTAGAATTCTATGAATAGTGTAAGGAGCTTCATTTGAAACTGCACGTACTGCATAGCGCGTAATTACGTTAGTGTAAGTTGACCAGGATCATGAATAAAAGAGCACGTTCTTGTCGTTTCATGGGGCATTATATCTTTTTCTGACCGCTGAAAAAACGATCATTTGGAATCAGTTGTAACTGTTTTATTACAAAAGCATGCAAGAAATATGAACAGTTGTGGCAGTATTCATCAAAGTATTCCTTCTAAATGATTTATGCACCATTGGCTAGTCAAAAGACATCGTCTTAGGCATTTAGGGCAAGCTTCCCATTGCTTAGGGGGCTGCCTGGTCTCGAGGCATGGCATCTGGTGCTGGAGGCATGGTTTCTGGTGCTGGAGGCATGGCATCTGGTGTTGGAGGCATGGCGTCTGGTGCTAGAGGCATGGTATCTGGTGTTGGAGGCATGGCGTCTGGTGCTGGAGGCATGGTGTCTGGTGCTGGAGGCATGGTGCCTGGTGTTGGAGGCATGGCATCTGGTGTTGGAGGCATGGCGTCTGGTGCTGGAGGCATGGTGTCTGGTGCTGGAGGCATGGTGCCTGGTGTTGGAGGCATGGCATCTGGTGCTGGAGGCATGGCATATGGTGTTGGAGGCATGGCGTCTGGTGCTGGAGGCATGGCATCTGGTGTTGGAGGCATGGCGTCTGGTGCTGGAGGCATGGCATCTGGTGTTGGAGGCATGGTGTCTGGTGCTGGAGGCATTGTATCTGGTGCTGGAGGCATGGTGTCTGGTGTTGGAGGCATGGTGCCTGGTGTTGGAGGCATGGTATCTGGTGCTGGAGGCATGGTGTCTGGTGTTTAAGGTATGGTGCCTGGTGTTGGAGGCATGGCATCTGATGTTGGAGGCATGGTGCCTGGTGTTGGAGGCATGGTGTCTGGTGCTGGAGGCATGGTATCTGGTGCTGGAGGCATGGTGTCTGGTGCTGGAGGCATGGCATCTGGTGCTTGAGGCATGGCGTCTGGTGCTGGAGGCATGGTGTCTGGTGCTGGAGGCATGGCATCTGGTGCTAGAGGCATGGCGTCTGGTGTTGGAGGCATAAGGTCTGGTGCTGGAGGCATGGTGTCTGGTCCTGGAGGCATGGTGTCTGGTGCTGGAGGCATGGCATCTGGTGCTGGAGGCATGGCATCTGGTGTTGGAGGCATGGCATCTGGTGTTGGAGGCATGGTGTCTGGTGCTGGAGACATGGCGTCTGGTGCTGGAGATGGCGTCTGGTGTTGGAGGCATGGCATCTGGTGCTGGCGGCATGGCATCTGGTGCTGGAGGCATGGCATCTGGTGTTGGAGGCATGGCATCTGGTGTTGGAGGCATGGTGTCTGGTGCTGGAGGCATGGTGTCTGGTGCTGGAAGCATGGCGTCTGGTGTTGGAGGCATGGTGTCTGGTGTTGGAGGCATGGTGTCTGGTGCTGGAGGCATGGCGTCTGGTGTTGGAGGCATGGTGTCTGGTGCTGGAGGCATGGTGCCTGGTGTTGGAGGCATGGTGTCTGGTGCTGGAGGCATGGCATCTGGTGCTGGAGGCATGGCATCTGGTGCTGGAGGCATGGCATCTGGTGCTGGAGGCATGGTGCCTGGTGTTGGAGGCATGGTGCCTGGTGTTGGAGGCATGGTGTCTGGTGCTGGAGGCATGGCATCTGGTGCTGGAGGCATGGCATCTGGTGCTGGAGGCATGGTGTCTGGTGCTGGAGGCATGGTGTCTGGTTCTGGAGGCATGGCATCTGGTGCTGGAGGCATGGCATCTGGTGTTGGAGGCATGGCATCTGGTGTTGGAGGCATGGTGTCTGGTGCTGAAGGCAGGGCGTCTGGTGCTGGAGATGGCGTCTGGTGTTGAAGGCATGGCATCTGGTGCTGGCGGCATGGCATCTGGTGCTGGAGGCATGGCATCTGGTGTTGGAGGCATGGCATCTGGTGCTGAAGGCATGGCATCTGGTGCTGGAGGCATGGCGTCTGGTGTTGGAGGCATGGCATCTGGTGCTGGAGGCATGGCATCTGGTGCTGGAGGCATGGCGTCTGGTGCTGGAGGCATGGTGTCTGGTGTTGGAGGCATGGCCCCTGGTGCTGGAGGTCCCGGGTTCAGGCCTCGGTGAAGGCTGGGAATTTTCCCCATGTATTCTAGTAATTTCCCCTGGTCTCTGGGTAGCAAGATCGGACGCCCGTTTGTATTATTGCGCACGTAAAAAAATCCGCTGGCAGTTGGAAATTGAAAAGAGGAGATTAACGACGCTGCCCGGGTAATCTTTGGAATTAAAAAATATACCCAAAATATTTTAGCATCCTCGCCGGTGTTCGTGCACCGAGCTGAGATTCTTCGGACTTCGAAATAAAACGGAGCACTTATGCATTACTACTCTCTTGCCATGACGTTGATAAAAAAAAAAAAGGATTGTTGATGCTGAGTGCCACGTCGAAATCAGTAATACCTACTGTAAACACACTGTCTAATATTGCTGTTTATTACAAACAGCCTTTTGACCTGTCCAGAATGAGAGATGGAATGCTTTCTCTAGCGAACATGTGCTCGGCAAAGTTTCACCGGTATTGCTGGATCCAGCCATGGAAGATCTGCCACGAACTCACGTTCGTTCTGAAATAGCCATACTCTGTGTCGCGAGCCCACGTGGGTAAATACACTCATATAGTGAGTGTCTGGGTTTGAACTCTCACAGTGCCCACCCACGTGAGAAAATGGACTATCTATCTAGGCTATGGTGATCCTACACGGTCATGGATAGCCAAGAAAACAGCGAGTGGCTCGTTCCATTAAATGAAAGTTGCTGTACTTGTATCCACAGGAGTAGGAGAAGGGATAGATGGGTATCAGGATAAACCTACTGTGATATTATCAAGATACACAGTTAACCCCTCCGACTTTCTCCTCTCCTGGCATTACTTAAAAGCCCCCATCAAGTGATTTAAATATTTGTTAGCTGAAGTAAACTAATATGCACAAAGACACTTGAACCTAAGTACACAATTTACTCAACTATTTTATAACAACATGAACAAGATTTATTGAATAAATCTAACCAAAATAAAATGAACGTGTTTAGGCTAGTAGAGTGAAGATGGTGTTATTGATGGAATTAATATAGTTAACTCCTAGTTGGAGAAAATAAACCTTGGACAGTTCTCGGTTTGAGACCCTGCCTATTCTTTTCCAGTTTGTCGTCCTCACTGCTTTCAAGCAGGTCGTTACACTCAGACGGTCGGCAAAGAATGGATGCCTACTAGTTTTTGCCCAATGTTGGAACTGTAGTAAAGAAACAAGCGCATATGTGTAGTATCTAATCTTGATGTACACTAAGCAAGTATGTTTTAATAACACCAAATATGCCTATTCTAAAAAAAAATTTCATCTCTCCCTCATTTTCACATTCACTCCTGTGCAGTTTGGAATAACTTATGTCTCACATTCCAGCCGTTACATTTTCTGCCTTCCTCCACTCACGTCCTGTAATGATAGTCAAGTCTTCTATGTCTAATGTCATCTCTCGTAAAGACTCAAAATGACAATCAGTTAGACAGAACAAGTTCTGGAATCCATGCTTGGATCAATGGACGCACCCAGAATGCGAACAAAATTTCTGGGGCGAATCAAGCAACAAATCTCAAGGATTTACTCTCCGGGATCAATCTCCGCATTAGCCTCCCGAGAGTTAAACACATTTCAGTGTGTTAGCTGTATGTAATACAGATTCAAATTAACCACACATGAAAAGACTGCCAAAGTTATCTTCACGCTTTATGATTTTAGACAAATGATAATTCATTATATTTCAATGGTAACATCAACATTTAAGTTATACAACATTGAAACACATGTGCACGAAAAAACATTCACGACACTATCAGTTACCATATAAAGCTATGTGTCAGTGCCCTAAGAGAATTGAGAAATGTCCGCTAAGGAGTACTACAAAGTGATGAAGACACACACTTGAGCAAAAAAGACAGTTAGATTTCTATCAAGAAATAAAGGTTTCAATGGTTAGTCATTATCACGTGACTAATGCATTATCATGTTCCACGCATGCGATTACGCTCGCTGCGAGACGATCTAGTTCCTAATAAACTCTCTTATATTTGTATCCTCTCTCGCTGTGGCTACGTAGATGCGAACGCTTCGTAATGCCGGGATGCCGGGTTCGATCCCAGCTGCGGGCCATGCGCCTTGCGTTGGTTTCGACAGTGGTATCAAGAAAGTCAACCGTCCAGAAAGCAATGGCAAACTACTGGACGTAAATTCGCGTAGAAAACCCACGCAACAGCCAGGGGCTTTTGGGGTTGGTTCTGCAACGTCCTGTAAAGGATACGCAACTAACTTCTCTCTCTCTCTATGGCAAACTACTGGTGTAATGGGGGATATTTTCACCCACATTAGGAAGGTTGGGGGGGGGGGGGGAGGCATAAGGTTAACCCAAAACACCGAGATATTCCAGATACTCGGATTATACGAGGTTTTCAAGATGGGTGATGTCACTTATAATTAGTTCTTTCTGTAATTTTTTTAAAACGGGTGTATGATTATTGTCACTTATAATCATTATAATTTTTGAAACTTTTTATAGGACCAATGTCGTTTGCTATCAGTACATTTAGACAGTTGAACAATTTTTTGGTAAACAGTGGATAGTTTCGTAAATTATTTAGTACATTTACTTGATTAATCTATAGGTAAAATGTATATCGGACGGGCACCCACTTGCAAAAAGCTAGGTTGTAATACCTCGTTGTCTAGAGGATGTTTATATGTGTGTCGTGAATGTTCTTATCACACATTCTACATTGACATAACTGGTACAAGCCGACACCGACTTAGCCGTACGAAACATCAGTTTATTGACGTGTTCAAACTTACAACAGCGTCTAGTCGTTGTCCTACGGAACAGCTTTCGCACACCACATCACGCAGACTTCAACAAGCAGGTTCCTCACGCAGTCACTAACCAGAGTCTGCACCGATGTATCTGGTTGATCTTCTGGACATTACACAGACTGGCCTAGCTGGTCTTAGCTTCAAACGTCGTCGTCTGGTTCTCCTTTCACAACAAGCAATCTCACGTTGACATTCTTACGCTCAGTCTCCCGTCCTTTCACTCCAACAGTTCAACACATACTAACTTGATCAGAATCGAGTCTACCTTATACCACGGGTTAGTTTCACATGGCAACACGTGGTGGTCCTTTACTACACCGTGGCGACCTGTGGTCGCGTCAACGTGTCTCACGTGATCCCTCGTGGTCATCACCTATCTTGAAAACCTCGTTTAATCTGAGTATCTGGAATATCTCGGTGTTTTGGGTTAACCTCAGGCCTTTCCCCCAACCTTCCTAATGTCGGTGAAAATATCCCCCATTACAACTTGACGTAAATTTGCCTAGAAAAACTACACAACAGCCAGGGGCTGTTAGGATTGGTTCTGTAAATAAAACGCAACTAACCTAACCTTTCTGTCTGTCTGTCTGTCTGTCTGTCTGTCTGTCTGTCTGTCTGTCTGTCTGTCTGTCTGTCTGTCTGTCTGTCTGTCTGTCTGTCTGTCTGTCTGTCTGTCTGCCTGTCTGTCTGTCTGTCTGTCTGTCTGTCTGTCTGTCTGTCTGTCTGTCTGTCTGTCTGTCTGTCTGTCTGTCTGTCTGTCTCTCTCTCTCTCTCTCTCTCTCTCTCTTTCTCTCTCCCTGGATGTATGTGTGTTTTTTTTTTTCTAGCTTACCCTCTTGAACTTATCTTATTCTTTATGTTTTAATTTTCTTTTATCTTTCCATGTGTGTCTTGTAACCCAACCCTCCCCCCCCCCTCCCCTTCCTCTTTTTTTCTCTTACTCTCCTCCTTCTCCTCCTCCTCCTCACTCTCCCTCCTCCTCCTTCTCCTCCTTCTCCTCCTCCTCCTCCTCTCCTCCTCCTCCTCCTGCCTCCTCCTCCTCCTCTTCCTCCTCCTCCTCCTCCTCCTCCCCTCCTCCCTCTCTCCTCCTCCTCCTCCTCCCTCCTCCTCCCTATCCTCCTCTCCCTCCTCCTCCTCCCTCCTCCTCCTCCTCCTCCTCCTCCTCCCCTCCTCCTCCTCCTCCCCCCCTCCTCCTCCTCCTCCTCCTCCTCCTCCTCCTCCCTCCTCCCTCTCCTCATCCCCTCTCCTCCCCCTCCTCCTCCTTCTCTCCTCCTCCTCCTCCTCCTCCTTCCCTCCTCCTCCCCCCCTTACCCTCCTGCCCCTCCCCCTCCCTCCTCCTCCCTCCCCCCCCTCCCCCCCCCCCCCCCCTCCCCTCCCCCCTCCTCCTCCTCCTCCCCCTCCTCCTCCTCCCCCCTCCCCCTCCTCCTCCTCCCCTCCCCCCTCCTCCCCCTCCTCCCCTCCCCCTCCCCCCCCTCCTCCCCCCTCCTCCCTCCTTCCTCCTCCCCTCCTCCTCTCCTCCTCCTCCCTCCCCCTCCTCTCTCCTCCTCCTCCCCCTCCTCCTCCCCCTCTCCTCTCCTCCTCCTCTCCTCCCCTCCCTCCTCCTCTCCCTCCCCCCCCTCTCCTCCTCCTCCCTCCCCCCCCCTCCCTCCTCTCTTCTCCTCCTCTCTCCTCCTCCCCTCCTCCCTCCCCCTCCTCCCCTTCCCCCCCCCCCCCCCCCTCCTCCCCCTCCCCCCTCCTCCTCCTCCTCCTCTCCCCCCCCCCTCCTCCTCCCCCCCTCCTCCCCCCTCTCCTCCCCCCCCCCCCCTCCTCCCCCCCCTCCCCCTCCCCCTCCCCCCCCCTCCTCCTCTCCCCTCCCCCCCTCTCCCCCCTCTCCTCCTCCCCCTCCTCCCTCCCCCCTCCTCCTCCCCCCCCCCCCCTCCCTCCCTCCTCCTCTCCCTCCCCCCTCTCCCCCCCTCCTCCTCCTCCCCCCCCCCTCCTCCTCCTCCCCTCCCCCCCTCCTCCCCCCTCCTCCCCCCTCCCTCCTCCCCCCTCCCCTCCCCTCCTCCTCTCCCCTCCTCCTCCTCCTCCCCCTCCCCCCCCCCCCCCCTCCCCCCTCCTCCCCCCCCTCTCCTCCTCCCCTCCCCTCCCTTCCCTCCTCCTCCCCCCCCCTCCCCCCCCTCCCTCCTCCTCCCTCCTCCTCCCCTCTCCTCCCCCCTCCCTTCCCCCCCTCCTCCCCCTCTCCCCCCCCTCCTCCTCCTCCCCCCCCCTCCTCCTCCCTCCTCCCCTCCTCCCTCCCCCTTCCTCCCCCCCCTCCCTCCCCCCCTCTCCTCCCCCTCTCCCCCCCTCCCCCCTCCCTCCCCTCCCCCCCCCCCCCCCCCCTCCTCCTCCCCTCCTCCCCCCCCTCTCTCCCCCCCCCCCCCCCTCCCCCCCTCCTCCCCCCCCCCCCCCCCCTCCTCTCCCCCTCCCCCCCCCCCCTCCCCCCTCCTCCCCTCCCTCCTCCCTCCCCCCCCTCCCTCCCTCCCCCCCCCCCTCCTCCTCCTCTCCCCCTCTCCCTCCCCCCCTCCTCCCCTCCCTCCTCCTCCTCTCTCCTCCCTCCCCCCCCCCCCCCCCTTCCCCTCTCTCCCTCCTCCCTCCCCCCCCCTCCCCTTCCTCCTCCTCCCTCCCCTCCCCCTCCTCCCCCCCTCCCCTCCTCTCCCTCCTCCCCTCCCTCCTCCTCCTCCCTCTCCCCCCTCCTCCCCTCTCCTCCTCCTCCTCTCCCTCCTCCCCCCTCCCCTCCTCCTCCTCTCCTCCCCTCTCCTCCCCCTCCTCCTCCTTCCTCTCCTCCTCCCTCTTCCTCCCCCCCCCTCCTCTCCCTCTCCTCCCTCCTCCTCCCCCCCCCCTCCTCCTCTTCTCCCCCCTCCTCCCCTCCCCTCCTCCCTCCTCATCCCCCCTCTCTCCTCCTCCTCCCCTCCCCCTCTCTCCTCCTCCCCTCCTCCCCTCCTCCCCCCTCCTCCTCCTCCCCCCTCCTCCTCCCCCCTCCCTCTCCTCCTCCTCCTCCCTCTCTCTCTCCTCTCCTCCTCCCCCTCCCTCTCCTCCTCTCCTCCCCCTCTCTCCTCCTCCCCCCTCCTCCTCCCCTCCTCCTCCCTCCTCTCTCCCCTCCTCCTTCCCCCCTCCTCCTCCTTCCTCCTCTCCCTCCTCTCTCCTCCTCCCCCCCTCCCCCCTCTTCCCCCCCTCCTCCTCCTCCTCCTCCCCTCCTCCTCCCCCCTCCTCCTCCTCTCCTCCTCCTCCTCTCCCTCTCCCTCTCCCCCTCCTCTCTCCTTCTCCCTCTCTCTCCTCCTCTCTCCTCCTCCTCCCTCCTCTCCCCCTCCTCTCCGCCCCCTCCTCCTCCCTCCTCCCCCTCTCCCTCCTCCCTCTCCCCCCTCCTCTCCCTCTCCCCCTCCTCCTCCTCCTCCTCAGTATCTCTCTCCCCTGTCTCTCCTCCCTTCCCTCTCCTCCCCCTCCCCTCTCCTCTCCTCCCTCCTCCTCTCCTCCTCCCTCCTCCTCCTCCTCCCTCCCTCCTCCTGCTCCCCTCCTCCTCCCCTCCCCCTCCCTCCCCCCCCCCTCCCCCTCAGTCTCTCTCTATCCGCCTCTTCCCCCTCCCACCTCCTCTCCCCCCTCACTCTCCTCCCCCCTCTCCCCTCTCTCTCTCTCTCTTTCCTCTCTCTCCCTCTCCATTATCTCCCCTTTCTCTCTCCCCCTCTCTCTCTCCCCCACTCACTCTCTCCTCTCTCTCTCCCCTCTCTCTCCCCCCTCATTCTCTCCCCTACACTCTCTCTCTCCCCTCTCTCCTCCCCTCGGTTTGTGTGTTCGTCGTGTGATCCCGTTCAGTCTATAAATTATCCAATAACTCTTATTTGTAACCAGCATCGATAAGGTCCCCTGGTCTCTGTGCTGCCCTTGACCTGAGTAGCAAGGTAACCAGTCAATGACCATTTTCCATGCGTGTTGGGCATATAGGGCTAGACCTATATTTTATAGAACATCTCGGTGGGTGATGTGGTCAATATCACGCCGATCACCTTTACTTCCTATGAGTACTCATTTAAGGCTGGGTCGACCTGGGAGCTCAGGTCATGACCTGAACCAACGATCTTCACAACTGCAGGTCTGCATCTAGCCACTACACCAATACCGCTCCCTTAGACTTTGTTTTGGCTTTTTGTGATTTTACAATGCAATTTTACGATGAGTAGTTCACCATTACTCCTGTACGGTCGGTTCTAGATACACGTGTCGAAACCAGCAAAAGACAAATCTACTGCAGCAGGGGTCGAACCCTGCACCTCGGCATTACTAAGTGCTTTGGCAGCGCCTAAGCCAACAGGCGTCAACATATCAACCAGACTAGTGGGCATTGAAGAAATACTAACACTAACACTACAGCGTGACCTGGGAGTAAAGCATTGCTATAGTAAGGCAGAGATAGGAGATATTATAGCCAACTCTTTATGGTAACAATCAGCATACTTTTGAAGCTGACACACCCAAACTAAAAATTCAAAAGGCAGCTGTCAGATGCGCCCCACTATTGACCCCACAACAGAATTGCAGCTCACTAATGGAGCAAGCGGCCGGTCACGAAAGTCGGCATGGCATTCGCAAAAATACACGCTATTCGGATCGTAATAGGCCACGTGCAATTTTAATGTAGTCAACAACACGCCGTGGGCACAGCATTTAAAAATTAAAAAAAATTCCACATGAGTTTCACAGCTCACAGTGTTGCATCAAGCGCTAGACTCGACTCAGCAGTTGAAAGACGGAACTTTTGGACTCCTGCTACAGAGGAATTTGCATCAACAAAACCTGGCTTATAATAAATATACTTTTTAGAACGTCAGCAGTCAGTCGACTATCTGCCATTCTGGTCGGAAGCGGCACCTCATATATGCAAACAAACACAATTATAGTCAAAAAGACTCAATAGACCAGAGCTTTCTAGACTGTGTGTGGCAATAGATTAGTGTGTCGGCTGCAGTGTGAAGGTGTGTCGCACGAATGTAAAACCATGTATGTGCTGGTATCGCTTATGGTGAGTTAGTTTGCTTATTGAGTCTGATTTGCTAGTTGGATGAATTATTGTGTCGCGAAAAAAGTGGACTAGACTTACTTGGTTCTTTAAAATTGTTCGGAAACCGAGTTGTTCGGAAACCGAGTTGTTCGAAAAGCGAGAACAATAATTATGTATGTGAAATTAATGTAAAGAGGAGTTAGTGGTCTTAGCAACAGATGACGTAATATGTGTAACCTTTGTTACAGTATTTAATTGTATAGAAAAGAAAATATATACAATCGTATTAATTATAAAACCAGATTCTCTCCCCAAGACTGGGGAGAGGGACAGTGTATTATATTCAGACTAAGGACTGGGCACAACAGATTTCGTCAACATATGTTCAAATTTTTCGGTGCAGGAAACACGGAGACGTGTCCCTGCAGCGTGGAACCCGAAAACGCCGAGCATGTGCTCCAACACTGTCAACTGTATGCTGACAACAGAGACGCAATCTGGCCTGTTCCAACCACACTGAAGACAAAACTGTATGGTACACAAGAGGATTTGGATTGCACGATAGCTTTCATAAAGGCTACCGGCCTCCTGATGTGTTTTCTGATATAAGAATCGAAGAAGAAGAAGAAGAAGAAGAAGAAGAAGAAGAAGAAGAAGAGAAGAAGAAGAAGAAGAAGAAGAAGAAGAAGAAGAAGAAGAAGAAGAAGAAAAAAAAGAGGAAGAAGAAGAAGAAGTAGAAGAAGAAGAAGAGAAAAAGAAAAAGAGGAAGAAGAAGAAGTATTTAAAGAAAATAGAATTGAGCCTATTTTTATTAATAATGAAACTATGATCTCTCTTTAATGGACGCAAGAAAGTTGATGTCATAAATTCAAATTGATGTCATAAATAATAGTTGATGAAGGCGGGTTTTTTTGCTACTTCTGAAGGTACTCCTGTTCAGACCGTGGTAATCTCATTCTTGTGGTTCTCAGCTAAATCCCCCGTATCAGCACTATCAACTTCCAAGCCCATGCTTGTACTCGGCGACAAAGATTAATTATCATGGCAACGAAGCCACCAGTGTTTTTGTTTGCATGGCTACATTTTCTCCAGGGTCAGTTCATGGTCGTCTAAGTCTGTGTTCTTCAACACGCAGTGACGCCGACTGTGACAACATAACAAGAAGTGAAATAGAAATCGAAAACAGAACATGAATTTTAGCAGCAAGGTTACAGACAACTAGCAAGATAAACAATAAAACTGAGATTGCTGCAAAAGGGCTCTTAAAATAACAAGAAGAAAAAAGATCAGAAACGATTTACGAAGGAAAATACGGGTAGCGGCAGCTGTGGATTTTATTAGAAAACAACGAGTGAAATGTTTTGGCCATATAACGTGGATACCACAGCAAAAAATTGAGTACACACCAGGCGGGAAGCGAAGAGGAGGACGATCGTGCACATGAGGGACAGAGGGAATAAGAAAGTCCCTGGAAATCCCCATCGACGAAGTGAAAAAAAACGGGCACTTTCAGATATATTATACTGTAACCAGAACTATCCGCCAGAGTTTACAGCTGGTGAACGCTAAGAAAAGAAAAGTTACTACACCTACGCGGCAACGTAAAAATGGACCAAGATTAGAGATTTAAAAAAACACACACACACATAAAACAATGAGAACTGTGAAACGTTGCGAAATCTCAAAGCTGAATAATGAAAAAGCAGCTATAATATCAAGCTTGGTCTCTGGGGAGTTTTCTGTACAGCTGAAAAAGCTACATTACAAGGAAATAATCCAAATAAAATATATTTCTATTTCTTTTCTTGGCGTCACTTTCTCCTTCTCTCTACCTCCCTCTCTCTCTCTCCACCCCTCTCCCCTCCCTTTCCCTCTCTCTCCCTTCCTCTTTCTCCCCCTCTCTCTCCTCTTCCCCCTCTCTCTCTTCTCTCTCTCTGTATCCAAGTGAAGTGTTTGGAAGTACTGCGGTTGAGGATCTTCTGTGCTCTTTCTAATGCTCTGTGTAAGTTGATCTTCATTTCTCTACGGCTCTCCTTGATGGTATGGCACTGTCTTTTGCGTGGACTTTCCATTGCTTTGTTTTTATTTTTTCAATATCGGTCAATATACACCTGGGACCAGGTAGTCTTTTGAAGTCCTAAGAAGGCTAATGAAAAGCTAGGGACAAGTCGGTGGCGCTGAATTTGATTCGCTAAGAAAAACTGACAATAATTTGACTAGAATGACTTGCACTTCCTTCCTTCCTCCCTTGTCCCCCGGCATCCTGGCGGCTACCTGGTAGTTCATCGACCCTGAGATTAAATAACTTCAGTCTGCATGACATGCATACAGGGCGAATCATATCAACCCAAATCAACTCCTTCTGTCACGCGGATTCATTAGGACAAGAGACCTGACAGTTTGATCTGAGCTTGCGAAACTGGAGGTTCTAACATTGTGTGTTGTGGGACTCACAGATCCACAGAAATAAGTGGAGAGGAGGCGTTAGGACAACATATGCAGAGAGTAAACAGCATGAACAACCAATGGCACAGCACCTGCAAGCAAGCTACAAGTAAACAGATTGAGCTCATCTCTCTTTCCCGTGGCAACTTATGTGTGTCATCGACTCTTTTTCAATCATTTAATTCTGTTTAGAGATGTTAAAAAAGAAAGAAGAAGTAAAAAAAAAAAAAGAACCTTTTCCCACGACTATAGGAGTATAGGGCATATATGGCTAGACCTATATTTTTATAGACCAATCGGTACAAGATGAGTGATGTGGTCAGCATCACACCGGCCGCCTTTACTTCCCGGGACTGCACCATTATATCCACTCAAGGCTTGGTCGACATGGGAGCCAAGGTAATTTTTGAAAATAGTCCGGCTCCGAAAGAAGAAGACAAAGAAGAAGAAGAAGAAGATGAAGAAGAAGAAGAAGAAGAAGAAGAAGAAGAAGAAGAAGAAGAAGAAGAAGAAGAAGAAGAAGAAGAAGAAGAAGAAGAAGAAGAAGAAGAAGAAGAAGAAGAAGATGATGATGATGATGAAGAAGAAGAAGAAAAAGAAGAAGAAAGAAGACGAAGAAGAAGAAGAAGAAGAAGAAGAAGAAGAAGAAGAAGAAGAAGAAGAAGAAGAAGAAGAAGAAGAAGAAGAAGAAGAAGAAGAAGAAGAAGAAGAAGAACGTGCGTTATTCGCTGTATATTTCAAATCGGCAAGGGGAGCTATGCAGGGATTTAAAAAAAATTGAATTGTGGCCCCTTTCCCTTTTTCTTTCTTATTTTACCCCACCAGGTCATCACACGATCGATAAACACCAGATGACACAAAGTGCCACCAGAGGGATGAGAATCACCCGTGGAGGGGTCCTGGAAACCGCGTTCAGCCATTAGACCATATTTATAGGCGGGCTACATTGCGGCCGCTGGCAAGAGCAAAAAAGGTCTTCAATTTAACGAATAATTGCACCCCACAAAGCGATGACTGGATTTACCTCTTGTGATCTATTTACAGAGAAGCGATTAGTGCATGCATGTTGGCGTCATGTAACATAATTTTACCATAGGGACGGCAGAGAGGGATTTCTATGCACACATTTGAGCGTGACGCGTCGATACAAATTGATTTGGGGGAGGGAAATTTTAAATAACGATCCATGCGTTTAATTGTTGGCCGTACAATATCAACATTTCCTTTTTTTCTGTCAAAAATATTTATTCCATTAACTTTTTATAGAATCCAGAATTTGTGGCTCGTTTCCGTGGCAACATGTTTTGTTTCGTTATGTTTTGATTATAAGCTTTCTTTTATAAGAGTTGTGTATTCTACAGCTGATAATATCCCCACCTATAACAGCACATTGTCAACCATGAATCTTTTGTAACTTCAGTGAGGACTAGTAACGAACTCAGGCTAGCTCTGCTCATTTAAACACTAACTGACCTGCTATTGATGATTAGTCAGGCTGGTCTACGTTAGAGGAATGTAGAATGCACTCTCTCGTCGGACCTAGGTTCAGTGTGTGGGGTAGGGGGGTTAGAGTTAGGGCCAGTTGTACATGTTATGGGGTCGTTAAACCACACACATCCTGTAATATAGAGCACGTAGGTCGCTGTTAAGACCGTCGAGATAATACAACGTCGCACCAAACTGACATCCCTGCCACTCAAGCTTACGCGTCTTAAAGGTTAGCATTCATGAATGAACGTCCAATTACAGTGTCCTGGTCTGACGTCATCACTAATAAGTGTGTAGCTGGGCGGAGCTGGGCCTGAGTTCGCTACACGTTCCCTAAAGTGAAAAGGCGGGAAGTGATGCGGACATATATAAGATCTAACGGCCTCTTAAATACAATTCTAAAAGGGCTCAGTAAAGGGAAAGAGGAGACGAGGCACACCAAGAAAGTTATGGATATAGAACTTGACTGCCTGGACAGGACTTCGGCATGCTACCATCTGACTGTCGAAGTTTTCCAGCACTCCTGCATACATTGGAAAAGCCTACAAAGTACGCAAACCTCCTGGAACCTCATAAGTGATGCTTGCCACTGTGCACTAAGTTTGGACAGTTAGAAGACAAAGAAGACAGTCAAATATGTGAAGAAGGGCACTTAAGTTAGCAAGAGATGGTTTAAAGAAACGAGAACGTCCTAAAGAAACCCCGAGACGAACGTTCATGAAAAAAGCCAAAAGTAAAATCCTCCATGACACATAAACAATTGTACAGGAAAGAACGGCGGAGCCAGATTTTTTTTCAAACATGACCTTGACTCTCAGGTTTACCCAGCCTTGAGTGGGTACTGGGTCTAATCCCGGGAAGTAAAGGCAGCCGGTGTGATGCTAACCACATCACCCATCTTGTGCCGATTGGTATACATTTTTTAAGGTCTAGCCCTATATGCCCTATACGCTAAAAGGCGTGGGAAAGGGACATTTGTTACTTTTTACAGGAAAGAACGAAACAGAAGAATGATTTGCAAACGGCACAGCAGGTTATGTTGACGAGGCTGGCTTTGATTACATATTGACATTGAAAGCGCCCACTGCTTCTTAAAAAACAGATACAGTCCAGTCACAATTTTATTTTTACCCCAGTAACATTTTCTGCAGCGAGATTTCCTGGACCTTCATAACATTTTCTGCAGCGAGATTTCCTGGACCTTCATAACATTTTCTGCAGCGAGATTTCCTGGACCTTCATAACATTTTTAAGGTTTAACAGGATTTTGATTGTAAGACCTACCATTACCTTTTGTTGTTGTCGTTGTTGCAGCAGTCTTCGTTGTTCTTCCAATATTGCTGAGTTATTCGACTCCATTCATATACAAACTGCCAAGTTATCTATTTTTCTCGTCGCAATATTGTCTAGTTATCAATATATGTCATCTCTATACTACCAAGATATCTACTCCTTTCATCTCAGTGCTGGAGAGTATTTTCTATTGTCATCTCAAAACTAACAAGTTATGTACCTTTTTGAAATAAAATAAGAATACTGCATCGCTATCTTGTCTGTCCATGTCCGTTCAACTACTACTGCTGCTACTTCAATTACACTACTACTACTACTACTACTACTATTACTACTAACACCACTACTACCACCACCACCACAGCTACTACTATTACTACTACTACATTACTAATACTACTACTACTACTACTACTACTACTACTACTACTACTACTACTACTACTACTACTACAACAACTACTACTA